>CP045903.1:18452606-18499375 GCA_013387185.1 Caligus rogercresseyi | reverse complement strand
ATGGCAATGGAATGGTTGTTTCCCATAGCCTATGACAGTGGTTCCCAAACTTTTTCTGCTGGGCCCCCCTTTGGTATATAATATCTTTTTGCCCCCCCCCCCCCCCCCGCCAAAAAAAGGACATACACACATTTTGTTCTTAGAGTCCATTGCAGTTTATTACACACATTGTAATTAATACAAACTTCAACTTTTTTTTTGTTTTTGTCCATTTTCTAGCAGTGTTATTTAGTCAACGGCATTTATATTTTCATTCATTCGTTTTTCCCGCGCTCCCCACTTTGGGAACCACTGGCCTATGAGCTCCAAAATAACGACTTCTCCATAGGCGCTTGTCTGTATATTTTAGGACAAAAATATCAGAATGATTGTTTCTCATAGCCTATGACAGTGGTTCCCAAACTTTTTCTGCTGGGCCCCCCTTTGGTATATAAGATCTTTTTGCCCCCCCCCCCCGCCAAAAAAAGGACATACACACATTTTGTTCTTAGAGTCCATTGCAGTTTATTACACACATTGTAATTAATTCAAACTTCAACTTTTTTTTGTTTTTGTCCATTTTCTAGCAGTGTTATTTAGTCAACGGCATTTATATTTTCATTCATTCGTTTTTCCCGCGCCCCCACTTTGGGAACCACTGGCCTATGAGCTCCAAAATAACGACTTCTCCATAGACGCTTGTCTGTATATTTTAGGACAAAAATATCAGAATGATTGTTTCTCATAGCCTATGAGCTCCAACACTCTGGCTCCACAATTGACATATGTCTGCATACTTTAAGACAGGAGATGCCAGAATAAATGTTTCCCATAGCCTATGAGCTCCAAAACAATGACTTCTACATAGTCGCCTTTCTGTATATTTTAGGACAAAAAATATATCAGGATAGCACACAGTGGCTTTATCCATTAGTATTAGTCTGTATTTTGTGTTTCTAATAAATATTAGTTGTTGGAATGGATTTTGGTCAATATGACAGCTAGTTAAGTTTTAAGAAATGTAGGTTTGTCTCAAAAATCCTTATTACAAACATTTTTTCTTTTTTAGTTATTTTATAAAAATTGATCGGATCGCTATTTTTTAGTGATTTTCTTACGATCAAAAGATATAAAGATCAGGACCTTTTGCGATACTCCGATCAGCGATCAAATATCGCTATATCGCTATTGATCGCCGATCAGAAAAAACTCCGATCAACAAGCCTGGTTATTATCTATTATCTTTGTTTATTCCATAGAGATATAAATATAGAGAGAGCTGATTCCCCAATGCAGAGAAACAGCGTTCATCTGTATTCTGTGTGCTCAAAATAAACAAAGTAATTTGTACTACGTCATCGTAAGCTGATCATACAGATATAATATATCTCTATGATCAGCTTACGATTAAAGCGTTAACTTACGATGACGTAGATCAAATTACATAGTTTATATTGGACACACAGAAACAACAGAACGATGTTTTTCTGCTATTGAAGGGAATCAGCTCTCTATATCTTTATATCTCTATGTTTGATTCTTTAAAAATATTTTTAAAAAGGGACAGGTTTATTTCTTTGGTCCAGGAGTCCTGTGGAATAAGTAACTCCGGACACAGGAGGGAACTCCGTGTCAATTTCCTCCTCCAGAATAGAAAACTTAAGCTGTTTAATATAACCAACAGCTTATTACCTTCACCGAAGGAGGTATTGTTTTCACTGGCGTTGGTTTGTTTGTTTGTTGGTTTGTTTGTTTGTTGGTTTGTTAGTTTGTTGGTTTGTTTGTCAGCAGGATAACTAAAAAAGTACCGAACGGATTCGGATGAAACTTTGTGGAGTTGTTAGAAGTGCCAAAAGGAACAAGTGATTAAATTTTGGCATCTCTGAGTGCAGAATTAAGATGTAAAATGAGCTAAATACTAATAAACATTTCAAGTTAGCCTACTCTGCCAATAGATGTCGCTGTGCTGTGAAATCGGGTGCCGGGAGCGTCTTCCTCTCGGAATTTCCGTCGAGGGGAACCCTCCCCCGTCCCTCTACGCCGCCCCAGTTGTGAAAAATCCGCCTCGGAAGGCTCATAAGGACCCCGTGACGGCGGAGGTTTGCACTCTCTGAGTGTATATATGCCTCTAGTTAATAATATAAAAAAGGAAGAGGTTTGAGATTAATTTGATACTATAACAAAAAGAGATTCAAGGCATATATCTCTATGTTTTCTAATCGACAGCTGTTGTCAGGTTGGGTATAAAGTAATCTCTTGTCGTACTTTCCTCGGCCATTTCTTCCTAATACCCTCCTTTAGGTATTGATAGATATTACAAAACATCTGATCTTAGGTTCGATACTCATTTTAATGCAATAATACCTATTTATATCCAGTCGGATGCAATTCTATCGAATCATATAAGCAAAAAATATTACCGAATGAAGGCGGTATCAGTAGATTTTAAAATATTTATTTAGCTTTTGGGGATATTTTCTCAAATCACCTATGGTTAAAAATTTAGGTTGTTGTGATGACGTCTCACACAGGCTGCCAACTGCATTCCTGGAAGAGTATTAATATAGCCAACTTATTAAAGAAAAGGAAAAGAAAGAGAGAAAGAAAAGGAAAGAGTGATTGACGTCACAAATCAACTATCGAACGTTATCTCTATTGTTGTTCATTAACGAATAAAGGTTAATTGTTATTTTTTAATACTAAGTTTCAACAAAATCTAACCTTATTTTTATCCTCAGGCTTCATCTTTTCCTTTCAACGCCATCCTCATGCTGTTACAAACTCTATATTTATCCTCTGTATTAAGTTTTTTTTAAATTACCTATGAATAAACTGATTATTCCTATATTAAAATATTCCTATTATGAGATTTATTTATATATACATAACTCAATCCTTTATTGAGGCTGTGGATGATTTTAATACCGACTTGACATAGAAAGAGAAAAAAACTGAAAACATAGAGACATCTCTCTGGCCTCTCTTTTATTATAGTATTAAACCTCACAAACCTCTCCCTTTTCATAACAGATTTTTACTAATTATTTTATTATTTTTACATTTATTACAAAAAAATCAATACATTTTGATGTGTTGTTTCTTTTATCTTCTAGATAAATTATGAGGGGCGGTCTTACTGTCTTCCTCCTTCACTTTCGTCGTCAAATCGGCCAGAAAAATACTAAGAGAATTAATAAGCTTTGAGAAGAAGCCTACAGAGCCTTCCGTGACGAGGGAGGCATTGAACTACTTACCATAAGAACAAGTCAGTCCCGACAAGAGACGATGGAGTTCCTCTCGTCCAGGAATCCTGTCAGATAAGTGACTCCGGACACAAGGGGGAACTCCGTGTCAAGGTTCATCCTCTAGAGTTAAATAACTCAAGCTGTTTAATGTAACGCAATAATAATAATTATTATAACAGCTTTGTTATGAAAAAGGGAGAGGTTTGTGAGGTTTAAATAAAAGAGAGGCCAGAGAGATGTCTCTATGTTTTCAGTTTTTTCTCTTTCTATGTCAAGTCGGTATTAAAATCATCCACAGCCCTTTATTGATGTATAAGTTAATGAAAATAAGAACAATGCTCAAAGTTAAAAGGGGCTCGGAGAAATGAACAACAATAGGGATAACTTTCGATAGTTGATTCGTGACGTCAATCATTCTTTCCTCTTCGATTTCCGGAAGAAATGATTATATATCGGCTATTGTGTGCAGTTCATTCTTGAAAAGGAAAGAACTTTGAATAAAATAATTCTACTCACTTTTTAAATCTACCATTGCCGATCGACTAAAATCTTGCAATCTGAAGGGATTTTTGGCAACTTTATGAATAAACAAGTTGTCTGTAGCTGAAATTTATTGCCGATAGTGCCGACCAGAAAATATTATTTTCTTCAATTTGTTTAGAATATAGATTTATTTAAAAAAAGCATATCTTAATAACTTATTTTTTTCATTATGTTAAAATATTAAACTTTGGCATAGTCGGTCTTATAGTAAAATTACTTCGAGCAGTTTCTTTACATATATTTATAGATGGAAATAAATAAAACGAAAATAATGGGACTATTTTGTTTGATTGATTGGAAGGGTACGGTTACTTTGATCTCCTACCTGAGCTAGAAACAAAGAGAAACCACACTTCAACACGGCCATCGTGCTAACATTCCTCACAAACCTCTCTATTATTGTACTTATTATAGAAGGATCTGGATCCGCGAGTCCTGTTGAACATATTCATGAGCCGAGTCAGTGCTAGGAGCGACCACATGATGAAGGAGCTCCCAAACGTCTCGTCTCCTCCTCCGATCATTGAGGAGGAGGATGAGACGAGACGGGGAAAATATAATGACTGGAATCATGCCACCCGTCCACTCCCATTCGAGAAATTTGATCCCAAGCAATGATGAATCAATGTAAACAATAACAATAATAGAACAAGGCAAGGGCACTCTGGATGACGATACTTTTTTTCCTTCTTCTTCTATATAAGTACAATAATAGAGAGGTTTGTGAGGAATGTTAGCATGATGGCCCGTGTTGAAGTGTGGTTTCTCTTGTTTCTAGCTCAGGTAGGAGATCAAAGTAACCGTACCCGATTGGAATATAACACTACAAAGCATATCACGTCTCTACATAGAACTACACTCCTCACTCTCTCTTTGTTGATGATTATGTCCAGAGACTAATATATAGAAATACGTCATTGTGTCAAGAATATAGCTGAACGATGTTTTCTCTGCTATTGGAGGAAGAGAATAAATCATTGTGTTATGTTTATATCTCTAGATCACTTACGATGACGTAGTATCAATTACTTTGTTTATAGTTGGGCACACAGAATCAAGCTGAACGCTGTTTCTCTGCTATTGAAGGGAAATCAGCTCTCTATATCTTTATATCTCTATGGATTATGTATATGAATAGGTTGAGTGAGAGTTATAATCAAAATATAAGTTGAGTCCTGCAAAAATAGCTCTGTAGCTATCCCCCAGTGCAGATGGTAATTGAGTGCTAGTCGACCATCAGCCTTACCTTTTTATTGTTGATTTACATTTGCATTATTTCTAGATCCTTTTGGGTATTTAAAAGAGCCTAGAATCAGACAGACACTAACCGCCTCCTAATGTCTACATTGATATAAAAATCTTAAATAAACTGTGCCACGGCTCGAACAGGTTGCTGGTAGATCCATGGAATCTAGCCTGGTAATAATTATATAACTATTATACTAACAACATTTACATCAAGAGAAAGATTATATTGACGCGGGAAGGGACGCTGAAGAAAAGTATGGCGTCCACTATAGAGGTGCATCACGTTTTTGTTTCTAAATAAATGGAAGTAACCTGAATAATAAACTGCAGCTACGCTACTCATAAAATATTGACATTTATACCAATAGAATAGGTTGATGTCTACTATTTTTACTCAAAAAAAAAACTCTAAATATTTTTTTTAGCTTTATAATTTTTATTAAAATACAAAATCTTTTAATGATATGATACCTAGAGTCATTTTATTTTCAAAAATTTCATACATTGATTTATAGTTTCTCAAGTCTAAAATCGTTAGGTCTTAATGCCAATTATAATCATGGGTTTAAGTATTGAAAAGTTCTTGCCGGATCTCAGCAGTTTTAACTGTCTTAATTTGCTTTGGGATTTTTAAATCAAGGTTTCAAGCACCATACTGTCCCTCGATTTTTTTTTCTGTATGGCGTTTAGGACGTTCGGGCTCATTTTCAGGTATTATCAGGCTTGTGAGCGTTTCAGGCTTTTTTTGCGTTCAGCGTTCAAAAAAATTAGCGTTCCGTTCAATGTTTTTGCGTTCAGCGTTCCGTTAGCGTTCAAATATTTTAAAAAAGAATTTCTAAAAAAGTACTGCGTAGTGATGACTTTTTTTTTTAGAAAACAATTTCCAAAAAAAGTACTGCGTAGTGATGACTTTTTTTTTTTTTTAGAAAATATTTCCCAAAAAAGTTCTGGCGTAGTGATGCCGGTTTTTTTTTTAGAAATAATTTCCCAAAAAGTACTGCGTAGTGATGCCGTTTTTTTTTAGAAAAGAAAAGAATTTCCCAAAAAAGTACTGCGTAGTGATGACTTTTTTTTAGAAAAGATTTCCGAAAAGTCACGAAAAGTTGGAAAATTGAACGCTGAACGCAAACTCTTTTTTTTTTTGCGTTCAACGTTCAGCGTTCAAAAAAAGTTGCGTTCCGTTCAGCGTTCCGTTCATTGAACGTGCGTTCAGCTGAACGCCGTTCAATTTTGCGTTCCGTTCACAAGCCTGGGTATTATTATAATCATCTACAAAGCTGCGACTACCGAATGTAAATCGGTATTTGAACTGGAAGCGTTACCGGTTTGTGAAGACGTTGACTTTGCAAATAAATAACATTTTCGGAGCTCAATGAGCATTTAATATCGGACACGTATAACAAAGTATATAGTCTTCGATTTAGGACAAGTGGTTCCTTGATGAATCTTAGAAAATAGATTAGGACCTATATAAATAAATAAAATATTTTGAGTTGATAGGTTACAAACTGTATGATTGTCTAGTTGTACATAGATAGCCCAGATATAAGGTCTAAGACACGAATTTACAAATTTCCAGTCTTGTGAACGAACGCAAAATTGAAACGGCGTTCAACTGAACGCACGGTCAATGACGGAACGCAACTTTTTTTGAACGCTGAACGTTGAACGCAAAAAAAGAGTTTTGCGTTCAGCGTTCATTTTTCCAAACATTTCTGGACTTTTTTCGGAAAACGTCATCACTACGCAGTACTTTTTTGGGAAATTCTTTAAAAAAAAAAACAAACGTCATCACTACGCAGTACTTATTCTTTTTCTAAAAAAAACCGTCATCACTAACCAGTACTTTTTTGGAATTCTTTAAAAAAAAAGTCTCACTACGTACTCTTTTTTTGGGAAATTCTTTCTAAAAAAAAACGTCAACACTACGCAGTACTTTTTTAGGAAATTATTTTCTAAAAAAAAAAACGTCATCCTACGCAGTACTTTTTTTGGAAATTCTTTTTTTAATATTTGAATGCTGAACGCTAACGGAACGCTGAACGCAAAACATTGAACGGAACGCTAATTTTTTTTAAACGCTGAACGACGCTGAACGCAAAAAAAGCTGAACGCTCACAAGCCTGCAAATTTCACGTTTAATTTATACACTATTCCAATTCTAAAGGACTGGGACTTATTGCTAACCAGTGACGTCACCTTTGTTAATAGATAGAAAACATAGTTACTTCATAAGTGGACTTTAAGAGATGAAAATTACTACGGGGGGTAAATGCCCGGGGGGTGATTGGCACGAAGGGTGCTAGTCAGGGGTGCTAGTCCGAGGGGTGATTTTTCTGTCGGGTCGATTGCCCTAGAATCATAAAATATGACTTGACGCAAGGTTGCGTGTCAGTCTGTTGTTGCTTTTATTATTGAGATTTAAAAACCGTAGCAAGTTTATTTGTTATGTTTATCAGGCATGAACTGAAGTCACTCAATTCCCAATTTCCTGACATTGCCTTACCAAGGATTGGAGAGTCTCTAATCCTTGGACGATGCAGATCGACAGGTCTAAGAGACTCAAAAATATCCAAGGAACATCTACGGATATCTGTTCTTCGCTTGGATAAATTGAAGTCCTTCAAATTGATGCATTCATCTTCACTACAAAGTGAGGCCTTGATTCTAAGAAAAGCCAAAGGGCATCCCTTTCACCGAATGACACGCTTCAATATTCTTCAGGGAACGGATTACTTATATCAATCGTTACAAAACAAGCCTCGGAAAAGGATAAAAGTAAGCATTAATGCATTTTTGAGGGCCTAAAATTTAATGATGTGTGGCGCATTATTCTCGTTCGGAAGGTGGAGTTTATGTTTGTACAAGTCTGTACAAAGAATAAAGAACTCCTATTGTAACATTTTAATTAAGTCACGTGTGCTAAGTATACTTGTCTTCCAAAATACTATTTTTATGGACATTTTTCAAGTTGTATAAAAAAACACTTTTTTTGTCAACTATTCGATTGAAAGAAGAATAAAAACACCTTAATGATGATTTGGAAATAAACAAACAATAAATTCCAGTTTCATCATGTCTCCAATTACAATTTGTGATTAAATTCAAATAAACGATTCAAATAAATATTTAAACTATGATGAAAACTTAATCCCCAGAATCATTTCATTATTAGTTTTATTCCTAGGAATGTAATCAAATATCTATAGAAATTATAAGGTCCACAGACACAAATCTCAAAAATTATTTTCAGAGAAAAAAAACAGTCGACCATGATCTTTGAAAGGTGGCCAAGGATCTGTTGGCGAAATCAAAGATGAAACTAAGAAAAGTAACCCTCTCGCTTGAAAACATGGGAAGACCCAAGTGGAACTCGTATGAGATACACAAGATTTTAAAAGTTAAATATGAACAATAATTTTTCGTTGAAATACAATTAGTTTCATCAGAAATATATAGCAAAATTATAGATCATGGGTGTACATGTAACGGCCAAAACATTTATTTACAACTCGTTCAAAAGCATCACTTAAAACCCATTGAAGCAAAATATATGGAGTTTTGTGCTTCCAATTGAATGTAGCCGTTTTTCTCGCACTATTTTTCTTTTGTTTTGGCCGAAAGGATAAGAAATTACATTGTTAGGGCTATATCAATGTTTCTTCCATGTCTGGTGATTATCTTTTAACTAGAAAAGAAAGATAACATTTCTACTCTATGATGAAATATGACATTAGTTTGTTATAATATATATTATTTAATTATTAAAAATGTTAATAATATATATCTTTTTTAGATATCTTAGAAACAAAGCCGACCATCGTAGAGCAAGTAAAATGAAGCATGGTCACTGGTCCATGGGACTCTTGTCCTCCTTAAAAGACCCCTCACTTCATCTCTACAAGGATGAACTCATGGTCATCATCAAGGATGCCTACCCAAAGGCTCAGCATCACTTCCTAGCCCTTCCATCTGAAGATATCCCCTCGCATAAAAGCCTATCCTCCAAGCACCTACCCTTATTGGAGCATCTTCTATCAAATCCAAGGAGTTCCTCCGCCTTCATCACCCACATCGTCAGTTTCGACTTGGCTTCCATGCCATTCCCAGCATGAACAATTCACATGCATCTCATTAGTCAGGACTTCCTTTCTCCTTGCTTGAAGAACAAGAAGCACTGGAATTCCTTTAATACTTCTTTTTCATTGAGGCTTCGGACTTTATAGGGAGGCTGGAGTCTCGTGGTGCACTTGATTTTGATGAAGAGGAATATTCGGGTCTTTAAAGAGGGATTTGAAATGCCATGTATGTGGTTTTAAACCTGCAAATGCCTAATTGAAGGAGCATTTAATTGAACATAATAAATAAATATATGTGATGTATTGATGATAAAATAATTGACTTTGTAATGCATAAGATGACAACTGGGACTGGAATATGCAACGAATATCGTTGTTCACAAGTGTGGTATCTAATTGTATTACTTGACTGCCTTATGAATATATACACCGTCATTACTAGCTAACTTTTCATGTTATTTAGGCTTTAGAATATCTATAATATATTAAACATTGATTTTTGACATTAATGAATATATTTTATATACATTATATACAAAGCTAACAAGAATACACAGACAACAGAAGACTCTCTATAAGACTCGCAGTTTAAAATATGATTTGGTGGCAAAAAAAAAAAGAACCCAAAAGTCTTAGATCTTAGACATTTTATATTATTATTATTATTTCGGTTATGTGGTCCCATGGATTAATTGATGACCTTGCTACATGTCCTTCAAACGAATTGGATAAGTAAGTGTTCATATGTACAAAAATATACCAGTTATATGACATAAATTTAACGGTATAATGTGTTTGAATCATCCCTTAAACATTTTTTTAACATTTGGAATTTCAATATTTATATATATTGACTACTTTTGAAAGTAATACCATAATATGGCTTCTAAAGAAAATGAGTTGTGTACTATATAAAGTTACATAATTGAACACATCCTATTAACGGATGCAAAATATTCGACCACATTGAATACACATTATAGCATTAGATTTAGTTTCATCGAACCGAACATATTTTCTACTAAGTTGATTAATTTTAACCTCTCTCAGGGGTCGAATCTCTTCCCTTAATATCGAGAGTTAAACTTTAATACACTTTTATCATACAGTTCATTACTAAGTACCAGACTTTGTTGATTTATCGTTCATTTGTTGTTCGCGAACGATGAACGACGAACGATAAGGAAAATTCCTTATCGTTCGTTTTTGGCGCCAAATTTTTTAATTTTCATGGGACAAATTTTCCTTTCTAAAAAACGTCATCACTTTTTTCAGAAATTTCTTTCTGAAAAAAACGTCATCACTATTTTTCAGAAATTTCTTCATAAAAAAACGTCGTCAATTTTTTCAGCATGGCGAACGACGAACGATACGGCGAACGACAACTTTTGACGAACGTCAACAAGTCTGCTAAGTACTATCATGTTACTGAACGCATTACAAAATAAAATATTTTTTTAAGATCAACGCTATATATTAAACCTATCTTGTTCCTTTCCAATGATAACTACTAGTCTCATAAACAAATTCTTTAAAGTCTACTAAACAAACCCTAGAAAACCATCTAATAAAGGTAACCTATTTGGACAACTTTCTATATCGATATCCAATAACTTTCGTGAAGAACAATCATTTTATCTTAGTCGTATAAAATGTACTTCCTTTCTTGGCTAATTGATATTCAAATATTCTTTCAACAAAAAAATAATATTCATTATCTAAATTATGTTCCATAGTTTATTACTCGTTCACTTTAGGTTTACTAGTTTTCTGATAAAAAAATCATTTAATGTCCAACTACAACGGAAGGGTTACGACGGGGTCTTAAATATCTTTTTAGATCCATTCAAATTCATATCAGGCTCTGGAAAAATCAAGATAACAGATACGAGCTATGATATTAGAGACTCTTTACATTACGATGAGAGCTAATATCCTGGAAGACCTTACAGACATGAGGGATGGCCGATAGTTGGTGCATGTGAGTTGCCTGTGTTTCCTAAATATTTTTTTCCTCTTTTCTCTCCTCCTGTCACACAGGAGAAATCATAACATTGGCCCCTGCGTCACCGTTTCTCCTCTTCTTAAATCTATTCCTAGGTTTGGCTAAATGCTCAATTAACTTCAATTAAAGTATTAATAATTAAGTATGTGGAACTAAGTTCTTGGCAAGGCATGGATAGCAAGTACACGAGGCTGGAGATGCCTCCCGCACCTCCCATACTCCCTTCCTTCAAGAAAGACAGCAATCGCTGCATTTGTAACTCGGATGTCTGGTGTGTGAGGGTAAGAGCGGAAACTGAGCCCCTTGACCCCCCGGAAAATACATATCGAAAGATGTTTTATTTAAGTGTGAAGTCAATCAAAAAACCCTTTATAAGGAAGCCATTCATTCATTTGTTTAAAGACGTAAATACATGTATGTATCATGGGGAAATGTGATTTAAGTGAGAACCATACTCATATGTGGCTTCCGGGCTACATAAGCCGCCCAAAAAACAATGCCTTACTTCTATGTAGATATATGATCGTGAACATTGATCTAGATATCTCATATATTGGGCGATATATCGAGTATATCTATCTATTAAAAGAAAGAACCTTACAACAAATTGCAGACAATATTAAGACAAACTTTATATGAAAAATATAATTGATATTCATTTTCGCATACAATAATCAATTTAATTATGACGTCATGATAAATGACTGCATACACCATAATAGTACATCCCCTACAACCCGTTGAAAATATTTTTTGTAATCCAATCTTCTGGTTCTCATTACTTTGCATTTTTTATATGATCCTCATTGGCTTTTTATTTTATTTTTCAGGATGTCTGCGGAATATTTTGCGCCTTTTGCACATGGTGCCTTATTTTCTACGGAGAGTTTGTTGTGACCTCCGTCATCCTTCTTCCAACCATCAACTCAACATTTAGTATTATTAATCTCGTTATTTTTCAAGGATTCACGTTCCTGCCGTTGCATCCCACCTCAGAGCAATGCTCACGGATCCGGTAAGAGTCTTTAGAACCTTAGAGGAAGTAGTAACATTTTTGTGCGTTTGAGGCGTTCTCTGTAGGGCGAATACAGGCAGTCATGGGAAGGCTCTCCACATTCATAATTGGCGTTGACATTTTCACAACCCTCCAGTAAATTCATTGCACAATTTATTCAATACAAAAAAATATATAAAATCTCACTCACAACTTAATTCTCTGTTCTTCCTTCTGCTCAATATAATGTTGGAATATATAATTAAGACCCCTTTATCCAGGTCCAATATATATGCGCCTTCCCAATGAACCCAAGTTTGTTCAATCGATACTTTAAAAAGTATTCCATAGTTAATAATTATATATACAAGTATATAATGAATAAATTAAATAATTTAATTAGCAAGGGATATATATTTAAGCAACAAATAAATCATTAAACATTCGATACAAACTTAACATTAAATACATAATTAAATAAAAAATATATACTTTAACATTGAATACTTAATTAAACATTAAATGCATAGTTCAACAATTTTATACGTAATTAAAGATTTTGTACGTAATTAAATATAATATACATAATCAGTAATTAAATACAAATTACCTGTAAAATACATAACTATATATAACTTAAATTAATACGCGTTAAATACTATTTAACTTTTTATACATAATAAAATATATAATTAAACATAACTTCAATATCAAATACATTATTACTTATTAAATATACTCATTAAACATTAAATACATGATTAAACATAGGTACTTTTATCACTTACAAGATAACAGAAGTCCATTGTTTTTCATCCGTTGTAGTAATGTATTTATTTTTTTGGAGAATACTATCGGACTCACTCAAGGTTGCCCTTCAATCCTGGATTCCTAGCCTGCCGTCTAGAAAACCTGTGCGTGAATCCACTCCTGAATGTATTCATTTATTTCATAAATAATAATATCCAAGACTGAATAAAATAATGTTTTTATAGGATCTGTACATTACTTAATGTCATCCCTTAGATACTTAAATGTCTTCATACTTTGAATAAATTGTTCTGTTTTCTATTATTCTCGTATACAAAACAACTATATCAAATTTTTATAATTTTAAATGTTATAAAGTTTGTCATTTAAGTATTGGGTTAAACTATCTTCAATCAAAACGTACACAAAATCAACAACTTAATGGAAGAAAACTAATACATCGAATTACATTTAGTATTTGTAACCGACATGACTCCATAGATATAAAGATATATATATATATAGAGAGAGAGAGAGTAATATGTACTACGTCATCGTAAGTGATCATAGAGATAGAATCTATCTCTATGATCGCTTACGATGACGTAGTAAATATTACTTTATTTATATTGGACACAAAAGTACAGCTGAACGATGATTCTCTGCTATTGAAGGGAATAAGCTCTCTATATATTTAATCTCTATGGTAAAATAGGTATTTTAGTGACAAGTCTGTATACTAGGATAAAAAATATGGATCAATGACAAGGCATAAATCAACATAGCCTTTGATTTATTGGGGGTAGCCTTGCTGGAAATTTACTCTTCTCTCTTATTTATGTTTCTTTATACTTTTTACATGATGATCAATGGAAAATAACCAATCATATAGCAAAAATATATATTATAGGCTAAATAAAGTATTTATTGAGCTGATATTTTTTGGGGGGTTATAATATTTACCATTTTTTCTTGCTCATCATGTTAAAAAGATAAGGGTTATGCATAAAGTGACTTTTTTTACTAAAGATTCCCCTCCATAATGAAATGTTGACATACTAATTTGTGATTAATTCCTGTGTATTTAACTCACAGATTTTTCGCCCCCAAAAATATATAAATGTGCAGATGATCAAATATTCTTCCTGCCTCTGATAAGTTTTTTTATTGCTAAAAAAAATCAATTGTAATTCATGTTAATATAATTAATTATTCTAATTTGGTTATGACACATACATAAATAATTTAAATAAATATTACACAGGTTTTAATGGTTTTTATTAGTATTTTTGACACAAATGAAGGTTTCCATAATTATGATCTTTCATTATAAGGGTGCCGTTCCACGTGGGAATGCGACGAAGGAGAACATCGAGAAAATGGGCTTTCGAGAGGGCCAAGTGATATTCAAGTGCCCAAAGTGTTCCTGCATCAGCCCGAGCGAGCACATCATTGCTCCGTCTGTCAGAGATGCGTCCGGAAGATGGATCACCATTGTCCATGGGTCAATAACTGCGTTGGAGAGGGAATCAAAAGTTCTTTGTTCTTTTCACTGTAAGGGAGCTCTATAGTATTCAGTCTCAGTGATTTCTACGTTTTTGTAATTAAGAAAAACTCATAAGAATTTACTCGTGATAAGCGATAAGAAATATAAAAATTCAACTGGCAATAAACGCGACAAATTCAAAGCTGAATTAGCAAACAATATAAGTAACTCAAAACTCAACATATGATAAACCGATATAAGTATAATATTGCGATAACATAAGTGTTAAAAGCACCTTTTGCAAATCTATTTTTTTAAATACAAAAACTTCAGCAATAAATTTTGTTTATCGTTATCCTTGTGCACAGAAACTACAGTTCATTCCTATATATTGAACCCACTAAATTTGACAAATCATTTTTTTAGGCGAAAAATCAGCGTTTGGCGTTCCTCATTTTGGGGACTAGCCATAAGTTAATAATGCTGAATTTTGAAGCTCTGATAAACGTATAAAAAATGTGAACTCAGCAATAATGTTATTTACCTTTCATTCGCATACGATAATTACTATTAATTATTATGTAATAACAATAAATAATTATAAGATCCTGAGAAGCCTTGAGTTCGGTCTTATTTGTGGCTGAGAATTCTGTTTTTAACTTTTAAAAGAACGTTAAACGCGGCATTGTTTGCATGTGAAATTATTTTTCTACACTACAAAATACTAGTATATGTATTTCCTAACTCACTGTTTCTTTACCCACCACTCACCCAACCTTGTCATTTCCTTTGACGTTTCGATACCATCAAACGATGGAGTGGTGGGACTAAAATTGGTTTGCTTAGGTTCTTCATAAAATATTAATTAACTACTTAAAGTAGATGCTATGATTATGAACCCCTTTTTTCAGCTCTACATCGCTCTTATGTCATTTCACGCCTTGTTTTTGGCCATCACGCATTTTGTGGAGTGTTTGGGCTCGGAGTGGAAGCAATGTCCAGCCTACTCGCCCCCTGCCACCATCATACTCCTCCTTTTCCTCGTATTCGAAGGGATGCTATTCGCTCTATTTACCTCCATCATGTTCTTCACACAGGTCTCCGCCATCTGGTACGATGAAACGGTAAGAAAACAGCAACTACGTTTTCTTTAGATCCCTTCAAAAGTTTTTGCCATGTTAGGCATGTTTACTCAAATAATTATTTTCATATTGATTCGTCTTTTAATATACTTTTTCTCCCGACCAATCAGATTTGATCTCTGTCAACAATGTTGGGAAATTTGTACATAACTCTAAGATCATATATTCCTATCATAGCACTTAACCGCACTTTCTTACTCTTTTGTTTGTCTCCTTCAGGGTATTGAGTCCTTAAGAAAGAAGAGCCAATATGGCTGAAGAATTCCCGATGGAAATCCTTCCGAGCCGTCTTTGGAACATTCTCCATGGACTGGTTCTCTCCATTCAGCAAAATCCGGCCACCAGGAAAGACTCATGGATATCTCTTCTCCGTCTGAAAGTTCCACTAAACTAATTTCGGCCAAGGAGATCTACTTATCTACTCTATACATTGTTGAGAAGAAACAAATCTTAAGATATTTGTCTCTCTCTATCTTTATAATTGTTAACAAATCAAGCCCTTTACTCAATCCAAGCTCTTTAATCTGGTTAGTATATACGTAGAAATGGAGACTTTCCCGGCGTGTTTTTAAAGCTTTTAAAGGCCTGCCTTATTAGTAAAAAGAGAAACTCATCTATATAAAACTTAAAACATGAAGTTAATTGATAAATTTTAAATGCATAGATATTCCTATCCTTTCTTGTAGAATATTGATGTTGCTTATTCTTGCTCCGAGAAGAAAAATAAGTCCATATTCATGAGTAATTCAAGTTCTTTTCTGTGAAAATGACAAATAATTGTCTGGTTTTTTATTATTTATATTTGTGAACTGGATTTTCTATATATTTGCATCTCCTAACTTTAAAAAAACATTAGAGTCCAATTAGAATTATTATCCAACTGGACTATAACAAATGCTAATAAACTCCATTATACTTGTCCTTTTGAAAGAGTGTGGCTTGAGATTGAAGGTTCTCATGATACTCAAACCAACTTGTTCAATCCTCATCGTCTTCTCATGACGTGAATGAACTACTTACTACGTATTTACCTCCTCGCACAAAACCATTTTCCCATGACAATCCATTTGCACAGAATATTTCACTTCCTTCACTTTTCTTTCTTTTGTTCTTCATAAATCTTTTATGGTAGTCTAGTTTTACAAACAAAAATGTCTTCCCTCATTGGTGGAAAGACAAATACTACAGGTGCACAATGACGGCACTCCTATGAAATTGTAGTATACATCGATAGGGATATTTATACATTGAATAGGATAGTGTTGGGAAAAGTAAAATTATATTCACGGTTTTTATGACTTTCAAAATCATTTTTTAATATTATGCAGCCTTTTGACGTCAATTGTCCGAGTTGCCCTTATAAATACCATAGAGATATAAAGATGTAGAGAGCTTATTCCCTTCAATTAGCAGAGAAACATTGTTCAGCTGTATTCTGGACAAAATGACGTATTTCTCTGAAGAATCCATCCTCCAATAGCAGAGAAACATCGTTCAGCTGTATTCTGGACACAATGACGTATTTCTCTGAATAATCCAATAAGCTCTCTATGTCTTTATATCTCTATGACAAATACAGTGATCTAATCCTGGGATGAATAAATCGGGATCAATGACAAAATCTATGCATCAACAAACCCCTTCTTTTATTGGTGATAATTTTTTCCCTAAATAAATTGTCATGAAGTTTTGAAATAGGGATTTTTTGTGTTATTTTCCCAAAAAATCACTATTTTAAAACTTTGATTACATTTATTTTCTACATGCTTGATTAGAGAAAACGACAAATATTATATATAACACAAAGGGACTGTATCATCTCAATAAATATCTGATTGGGTGGATTATTTTTCAAAAAAAGGTTTGCCATTTTCTCTAGTAATTCATGCGGGAAATATAAGGGTTAACTATATAAGGCAGACAATTTATGTACTGAAACGAATCCCTCAATAAATGCTGATACTTGTTTTGTTATTGATGCCGAATTATGTATCCCAGTCTAATCAATTTATTGCATTTGTCCATCAAAAATATAGATATATAAAGACATAGAGAGCTTATTGAATTATTTAGAGAAATACGTCAAATTGCCCAATAAAAAAAATTATATCTCTACGATCAGCTTACGATGACGTAGTAAATTTTACTTTGTTTATATTGGACACAGGCGACAGCTGAACGACGTTGTTTATCTGCTATTGAAGGGAATAAGCCCTCTATGTATTTATATATCTATGGTCGAGAACCACCGCTCATTGAAGGAAAATCTCGAAAAATAACAAATATACAGAAAATATATTTATATTGTATAAAATTCAAAGGAGCAATTTCCAACGAAACCTTCATCCTTACCCATGTAAAATATCCCTCTCTATGTATACTACAATTTCATAGGAGTGCCCAGAATGACTGCTGCTATTATAACATTGTTGATTAGTTTTTCATTTATTCTTAATGTGTGTGTGTCTGTGTTTAGGAAATTTATAATTATTTCAAAATAGTTTTTTATTTTTATATAACCTGTGGCTATATATAGATATAAATTTTCATGGATAGTGCAATTCTTACTGTTTTTTTTTCTGATTTACTTGTGAGAAATGAATTATATACATATATGAATAAATAATAGCACAGATATGATGACTTTTCGTGTATTTCTTCATCTGTTTGATAATGATTATAATTATCTAATTTGTATGCCTTAAGTTACATAAAAGGCGAATTTGAAGTCTTGGGATCCATATATACAGGGGTTTAGCGATCAATCCGGAATCAGAAAAAGTGGAATATAACTAAAATAATATATAAAACATAAAATAATGGTAATATTGATCTTGCAAAAACTCCTTCAATAAATGGAAGGTTACATTTGTGTCTTTGATGATTCCTATTTACCAGACTTGTTGACTTTCGCGAAAAACTGTCGTTCGCCTAAAGTTATCGTTACTTTTAAATAGAATCTTTCATCGTTCGTCATTCTGTTGACGACGTTTTTAGGAAGAAATTTTTCTCTCCATGCTGAAAAAAATATGACAGCCCAAAAATGAAAAATCTTTGTCTATTTTTTCCAATTAACGACGAACGTGAAGTCTGTCGTTCAAAACTTTGTCGTTCATCGTTCGCGAACGACAGCAAATGAACGATAATCAATAAGTCTGCATTTACCAATCTTGGGCTATTGACGGTATTACGCGATATATTTTTCTACTGCTACTGATTTGAACTTTAAGATATACTCAATGCCGCGACTAATGACATGTTTTTTGTCAATCCATAGGGATAGTTCTTATCACAAACTATTGATTTCTTGAAAATGGAGAGCGCCTCTGTGACTGTATATTTTAATAATCTACTGAATGCCGATCGCTCTTACAGACAGTAGATTTTACTAATAGATATTATCGAATACTGTTACCAGGAGTAAATATTTTCTACCAAGTTTTTAAGGTCTCGCTATGCCGATATTTGGTGTATGTAGATGGCGCTCTTGATGTATTCATCTTTTGTTTACATCCTTCTACTTTGTTTACATTCTTTCTTCAGTCCCAAAGTTTTTCCTTGATCCCTCTTTTGACATTATTATTCTTGAGTGTAGAGTGTATCCTCCATGGCTTCCGCGGGTGACGTTCGTGACATCATGGGTCTCTCGGGTGGCCCCGAGATCACGAAGGAGATGATCATGGGTCGAGGGGTAGCAAGAAGAAGAAAAAGAAGAAGAAGTCTATTGGGCCCGAGGGGCTCTCCGGGTTGGAGCAGGGGAGTAGCGGAGGCGGCGTGAAGAAGCGTCCCGAGGGCATGGCCCGTGAGCTCTACAACCTCCTCTACGGTGGATCCGACTCCAAGGATGCGCCTCCCCTCATATCCTCCGAGAGCCT
Source organism: Caligus rogercresseyi (assembly GCA_013387185.1). Classification (NCBI taxonomy): domain Eukaryota; kingdom Metazoa; phylum Arthropoda; class Copepoda; order Siphonostomatoida; family Caligidae; genus Caligus; species Caligus rogercresseyi. Next base: position 18,480,029 of record CP045903.1, on the reverse strand, counting down.
CAGCGGGATTCCGGACTTGGGCTACAAGAGACTCAAAGCCAAGTTGGGGCTACGGAAAGTCCGACCCTGGATTTGGATGAAGTTTGTGAACCCTGCGCGAAATGATGGGCTCGTACTTAAGCATTGGAGGCGGGCGGCGGATGAGGGAAGGACTATCCCTTTGCGAGGTTTAATAAGGTATACATCATCTCAGGGAAAATGCCCTCTAATCCAAGGAGATTCTCACGCTCGTTCTTTGAGACTTTAGGACTGAGCTTTGGGCTAAATCATACCTCATTCAATGTTCTGTAGTAGCCTAAAAGCAGGGGCGGAGTGGCCACCGGGAGTACCGGACTATTCCCGGTGAGCCACTGGCCTCAAGAATCATAAACGGCTGTTGACAGCCTCCCAATGGCTTATTGGTGTCTGTATAAGGCCGGCTAGGGCATAATTGTCCCGGTGGATAAATTATTCCCACTCCGTTCCTGCCTAAAAGTTAACCACAGGGAGGACTCTTGAAATTATGAATATTATCGTTCCTTTGGTGTCAGATTGAAAGAACCCTTGGAGGATATTTTATTTCATTATGATCCCACTTCAAATATTCCGTCATACTCTTAAATTGTACTACTCTCAGAAATTAAGAGATCTCTGAATACTCCCTAAATGATATGGTATATAAAAGGAAAATTATCTCTATTCAAACAAACTCTTAGCGTTGAGATTTGCTTTCGAGATGCCTCATTCTTTAATTCGTCCTTTAATTAACGGATGTTACTCCTTTATAAATATTGATTCCTGTTCTAATTGTAACGTTATATATTTATTTAGAAGTCTCAGCATTTTATTAAGTCAATTAATATACACTTTTTGGTCTCTGGAAAATCTTATGGGGATAATATCACGATAGAAAAGAATAGAATGATATAAAACAGTCAAAAAACATAATAACCGTATTCGCATAGAATATTACACCTAGATATCGTGTCAAACCAATGATTTTACATAACTTACGCTTCTAAACTTAGTAACTAGTATTTGAAGCGGTTTTTTTTTTCTGTACGTCAATATTTTCCTTTTCTTGGGCATTGTTCCTTTGATGGCGTTTTCCCCTATAATTATTCCTCAGTCAAATGATAATATTGTTTGAAGGACAAAGGCTTTTCAAACAGGATGATGACAAATATTATCGCTCAATTGAACTGAATGAAAGAGATCTATTTTTAGAAGATATGTATCTTCAATCCACACGCCTATTACTTGTATAGCTCTCTCAACTTTAAAGACTATGGATATTCCATAACGACAGAGCCTTAAGAAATTACTCTAGACCAGGAGTCGGCAACCCACGGCTTGCTTTCAAAATGTTAATGATGAATGTTAAGTTGCTGTTGAAAGGCAAATTCTTTATTCTGCTATTAAACTGCGTATGTTGAATTTTGTCGTTCGTATATTAAGGATAATTTATAAATGTTTGTCATTTAAAAATAAGTTCTAAGCTTCTAATGATAGACATATATGTTAATGAAACAAAATAGGACCACAAATCCTTGTTTTTCTATATTAAATACAGGAATCCGATAGGATTTATCTGCGAGTATTCCACAATTCCTTGCCTCTAAATACCGTAACATTGTGGCATACAAAAATCATGTATTCCATCGATACTTTGTATATTTGTTGTTGTTTTTTATCGCTGCAATTACATATAGTAGTTTTGTAACATTGACAGCATAAGCTAAACTCACAAGGAATACAAATTAAAGTATTTTTTTGTTTGTATGACATGAGTTTTGATACATTTAATTGTTTAGTATGAAAAACTATTATAATGTTTATAGCAAAAATAGGTAACAAATGAAAATGGCATTTGAAGAAAACTCCCTTTTTTATTGCGAATTGAATAATTTTTTTAGACTTTCTGTCGTTTTTACTATCTTATTATAATGGAAACAGGGTTTCATTCGCTTTAAAATTATTTTTTACCTTATACATTCTTATATTACTTTTATAATTTCACGATTTAAATATACTATATTCATATTGATATGTTCCTCTACTTTCCAGAAACTTGAGATCCCCATGTACACAGACCTCGAGTACCAGAACCACTCTCCTCCGAGAGTGAGGATGGTAAGGGATGGTCCCGTGCGGAGACGGATCATCTCTTCGACCTCTGCCGACGCTTCGACCTCCGATTCACAGTCATTCAGGATCGCTATTCCTCCCAACTCCACAACTTCCCCAGCGCAGCATCGAGGACCTTAAAGAGCGCTACTATAACGTCAACGAAAAGCTAGAGTCCATCCGCATGGACTCCGTCAACGGAAGACTCTACGATGCCGACCACGAGCGGAGACGCAAGGAGCAGCTCATTCGTTTATATAACCGAACGCCTGAGCAAATACAGGAGGAAGAGATGCTCAAGGCGGAGTTGAAGAAGATTGAGAGTCGTAAGCGAGAGAGAGAAAAGAAGGCGCAGGATCTTCAAAAGCTCCTTGATCATGCAGATGCCTCGACACCGCCCAAGCAGAGTGATAAGAAGACCTCGCATTCCTCCTCCTCCAACTCCGGCGGGAGCTCTAAGAAGAAAAGCGTGCCTCAATCCTCTGGATCACCTTCCTCCTCCTCCAACCAGCGGTCCTCCAAACCCGACATTGTCAACTCCCTGGACGCCATTGCGGGCATCAAGTTCCCTGAGATCTCCAGCAGCAAGGGCCCATCCATCTATCTCCGCTCTCATCGCATGAAACTCCCTCCCAGCGTTGGCCAAAAGAAGACCAAGGCCATCGAGACCATGCTGAGCGAAATCCCTGGCCTTGAGAACAGTCCCATGGCCACAGAGGATCTATCCACTGCCTTCAATGACCTTCGCTCCGACATGGTGCTCCTCTATGAGCTCAAAAATGCCCTTGCACTCTGTGAGTCCGAGCTGAGCTCCATACGGGCACAGTATGAGGCTCTGGCCCCACATAAGTCCACGCTTGAAATCCCGGAGAGACTCAAAAACTACTTTTCCCACAAGGAAAAGGCCACTAAGAGTATATCGGATGTGATTGATGTCGTGGGGAATGGCGGGGGTCCTCCGGTGCGGAAGCGAAAGGCTGCACTCGAACAGAGCAATGTTCTTAAGAAAATTAAGAATAAAAACTTTTGAGGCAAGCCTACATCATCAATGGGCATCCATTATATGTATTGCTGTGTACAAGTGTTTGTTTTTCTTTGGCTTCATTCTACTTTTTATTCATAACAATGACAAATTGAGGAACATTATAAGGCCAACCGCTGAAGTAATGATTACCTCAGCATATACCATCACCGTTATTATTATAATTATGTCACAGATATAAAGAGGGACAATCTTCTTTCAAAAATAGCAAAATAAAATTTGTTAAATCTCTTTATATTTTTTACTCTTTGGAGAGTATTGATGATTTAAAAAAAGTTCAAGTAATAACTTTACCCGTAAAAGAAATGATAAGTAACTCCCTTTTAAGTTGTAGTAAGAACAAAAAATGGATATATTTTCCGTCAAAAATAAGTTTTTTAGGTTTTGTATTTAGAAAGATAAAATACAATGTTATTGAAGCATGACCCCCCCCCCCCTGCTGTTTTATTTTGCTAAATAAATACAAAGCTTGTGAATCTCTTGTCTTTTTTATTTGTTCATATGCAACTCATGAATGCACATTCTAAGCCCCCTTTTTTCTGGATATAGACACGCATCTATCTATTAAGTATTCCTTAAGTGTTGTTGAATGTCTAAATATATGAGGTTCATATATCGATTCATCTCTCCTTACTGAACGAATAACTTCTCAACCATCTGCTCCTTGTTCTATATGTGACACAAACAAAAGCTCCGCCCTTATTCATTCCAATAAAACAATATGAAATAAATACACATTTTGACAATATTTATTATTATAAAAGAAATTATTCTTTTAAGATAAAATGAACTATGGAGTAACATATATATAGAGAGAGAGGTTTTTATTAATAGAGCACCTAGGACCAACCATAGCCAACATTCTACCAAAGCTGTATGATAATCGAAGAATAAGTAAAAATACATGATGATACCGGTCTATTAAAGTTTTTATGCAGTAAAGCTACAATTGAAAGGAAGCTTAATGGCCTTTGGTCCTTTGGAAGCCATTATTTATAAAGCATATATTTAAGATAATTATGTAGGGAGCTCAATAATTGATTAAAAAAGTCGTGAAATTGAGAATCTTATTTTCTAGCTATGAACGTTGCTTCAATGGGTTTTTATCTTTTGAAATAAACCAAGACTGTCTGATTATTATGCGTGTTGTATGTCATAGTTTCCACATTTAAATGTACACCTAACAAAATCATGGAATTGAAAAATAAATGAATACAAATGTCATTAAAATATATTCATAAATATTGACGAAATATTATTTGTATATATTTACAATGACATCACTGAATCTGTTCCTCACATTTTTTTTTAGATTCTTTGCATGATTTATTTATGGTATTTATATATGAAATAAAGATGCTTTCTCCATTAATTGCGTGCTAAATGAGGTTTCTCCTACTGAATGCAAGGCTATATGATGAGTCTTTGATAAAATATTAATGCAAATAAGTAAGATGCTTTCTCTAGTTAATTTCAAAAATTCCTTATAATTTCAGGATAAATATCAATCAATGAGATTAACAATATATATATTATGATAAAACAACAGTTTTACAATTTTTAAATATATATTTTTCTTTTTTAATTCAACTCTCAGACAATATTTCTGGCTTAGTTAACAGATCATCCGCATTATTTTAAAGTACCTCCAAGTCCATATGCCGTACCTCAGGGTGCTCCTTACGAATGTTCCGCTCAATCCGATCCACCTGCTCCCCAAACAGTCCACAATCCCCTCTCCATGCTTCAACATAAAGCTCTCAAACTCCTCCGGGGACCGAAGCGACTCCACCTCACTCAATAAGCCCCCCAAATCATTCTTATTCAAATATATCCGCGTCAGCTCTCGTCCATCAATGTCTAGCTCAGCCTTATAGCGAACGAAGCCATTCCCCATGTCAATCCCCTTCACGTCATGAACCTGACGAACCATAATATCCCCTCGAGCTTCTTATTAATCACATCCAACCGAGCATCCGGTATGGAGCGCCCAATAAGGGCATTGATATTGGAGTGAATCATAAAGCTCGCGATAAACCCCAGTAGCACGCGATTGTAATGGATCCAAGGGCGTCAGGACATGGGAGCCCAGTTTAACGGAGAGCGTCATTGCCCCGGCCGCAATGGCGACACCGCTCACGGCTACAACGTCTTCCAGGAGTACGACGTTGACGGAGGGATCGTAGCCTCCATCACATACTCCAAGAACCCCATATCCACGCCAGAGGCAGACTTTTTAATGGACTGTATGGCGAGCCCGAGTGTGATACCCTCGGATATAAAAGAAGTGGATAAAACGGCTACGACGATGGGTAGACTGCTCAGCTCAGATGGGGGAGAAGAGACCTGATATCCCGTGGTAGATGGAGAGCCCTGCGCCTAGGCAGAAGATGCCCGTTCCGGATATGAGGGAGGAAACGTACTGCATGTTGCTGTAGCCGTAGGGATGTCCTACCGTGGGGCTTCCCACGGATTTATGTATGCCATAGGCGAGTATGATTTGATTGCATGTGTCTGCGAGGGAGTGAATGGCCTCAGAGAACAAGGCGTGGCTTCACTTGCAATCCAGGCGCCTACTTTGAGTAGGAAGTTTGCTGTATTAATCCCTATGGCGATAAGGACAACCTGTCCGCTCTGACCGCTTAGACCGTCCTGGGGGCGTCGAATGCTTCGCACAGGCCAGTTTTGCCGTGAAAGTGTCTTTTTCTCGGCTTGGCGCGTTTTCATCATTTTGGAGATTGCGGATAGGAATCGGCTCCGGGATTTGGAGCGCTCTTCTTCCTCTTGAAGGCGGGTCTCCAGGGCATTTTCTAGGCTTTGAATAGAGCCCCATTTCTGTATGGACTTGGCTGAGACGTCCTTCCGCCAGTAGACGTTTAAGGGAGGATCGTGCTCGTTGGGGCTTCGACGCGTTGTGACGCGGAGGCCCACTAAGTCTTCAGGGCTGAGGAGAAAGTCCTTGGATGCTCGGGAGGCCGTTATGAAGTTACGCTCGTAGAAGTGGAAAACTGCCTCTAAAATATTATTGAGGAAGAGAAGTTAAAAAATGAATAAATACATTTTCAGAGGGGTTTTTTGTGAAAAAATATATCTAGAAGATCTATAAGACTAAAGTGTTCTTAACATGCTCCAAAAAATATTAATTGCTTAGCCAAAATAATAGATTTTAAATTCATGACTTGGGAGAGGCGAAATATAGACCCATCAATTTTTGTATCATTACGTTTTGACCAGTAAACTATCATTATTAATCATACAATTCTGATTTTTAAAGAATATATTTTAAGGTTCTCTGGCATACATCACACAAATTTAATAGTAAAAAAAACCCCAACAACTATTGAATAATTACTTTATGGCCATAGACTATAATACATAAGTATTATAGTCTACCATTAAAATTCGACTTTTGTACATAAGTAGCCTTAAATGTATGTACTTATATTACTAAAACTTGACAAGAGATAATATATTGAAGATAGGGTTGCCAACCGTCCCTTGAAATACGGAATCATCCCGTATTTGGAAACAAAAGTACGGGTTCCGTATTGATTAGTAACGGGACGCAATTTGTCCCGTATTACCGCTTGTGGAGAGAATCTTCTCTCTCATGAATGCTAAATGGTCCGACGTGAGGAACAAATGTTCCACTGCACTCATCAAGGCAGAGCTCATTGTCAGCCTCAACTATGCATGCCTTGCTCAGAGTTCTACTCTGCAGCCCTAAAGAATAAAAGGCTTCTAGCTGCTGCAAGAAGCCAAAAGAAATAAGTGGAAGCAATGATATGATTGCAGCAGCAACATTAAGAAATAAAGAATGAAGAAAAAATGCACAACCACTTAGTGTTCCCGTGGTCCATTATCTTGTAATTGTGTGTTTTGTGTTTCAAAATAAATTGTGTAAACTGTGGAAATGTCTCTCTTACATTATTTGACCTAAAATTGGTTAAAATGCAGGAAATTGCCCCTTGAACCCCCGCTTCTATTTTTTTCGCGCCGCCCACAAATGATGGTGTCCCTTATTTTTTCCCCTCATAGTTGGCAACCCTAATTGAGAAGAAATTAACATAATTATATCCATGCTTGAACTGAGTTTTTTTTTCCTGAATAAGGGATGATAGGGCATCTTGGGCATGTTTTTTGGAGGGTTCCTCTACTCACCTGGATTATCCAAAACTTTGACATCCTTATTGGTTTGTTCTTCAGAATGAATTTCTGCTGTGGGGGAGGATTGGTGGTCAGGCGTCGGACCAGGAGGTGCCCCCGGCCACCCAATCGAATGAAAAGGGAACTCATTCACAAGCGCTTCACTCAATCCTTAAAACTATAAACTAAAACCAATCATTATAGGTAATAATATAACAATAATAAAAGTCAGAACCACTGGAAGCAACCAATGTTGACAGGCTTTTGTTTACATTCAGATGTTCTGATCCTTTTGAGCCATGAGAGGGGACATGAGCATTACATCACGAGGGGAAGGGAGAGCCCTCATTGGTCAATAGGCTCTGCCTCAAGTTACGAAATAGGTTCAATATATAGCCATGGACTCCTTACATTGGATTTAACAAAAACCTTTACCTTTCAGCTCCGGGATATATTCAAATGTACTACAAAATGAGAATAAAGAAGGATAAATACTGTTTGCAGAGGTTTCATGCCAAGTAGATCAAAATATGAGATATTTTTATCTGTAATCATCCTAATAATGCTTAAAGTCAATGTTTAGATCTTATAAAAAATATAATGCAAGCCTCAACTTCAATCTATTATTTTAACGAATATTTGGATCTTAAGACTTATTCTTACATTTTTACTCCTAGAGCCGCTGTATTTTCCTTTCTTGTAGCTATTTTTTCAGTTAGTTTTCAATGTTTTAAGTATATAGGCTCATGATAGCTCAAACCTCTTGCCAAGTTTAAATATTGCATGTACGTCATGGAATATTTGGCTCTTGGGTTACGCAATCAGAGGAATTAATCGCGATTTTTTAAATAAATAATGAGGTCATATAAAATAACCCCAAGGTGGAAAAAATATAGCCATAAAAGTGATTAAGTCGTTTTGATGTAAAATTTTTTTATCCTACTATAAAATGAATATTTTTTCCTTTCCAAAACTTACTTTTCATATTTAATACACCATTCCAAAGATGCATCATATGTCCTTCCTATATCACTTTTGAATTATGAATTTTTTCTTACTTCTTCGATTCTAATGCCTTATGTCCTTGTTGAGAGAATGGTTTTTCCTCTCTTTCTCCTTGTCCATATGAGTGAAGAGCCCGTCTAACAGGATACAAGGAAAACATTCACTCCTTACAAAAAACGGCGACCCTACGTTCCCTTCTAATTATATTTTCTCGGGTTCAAGACAGAAAATGACCGTTGAGCCGACCTCAAGGCCGGCCCAAAGGGGAATGGACGTTGGGGATTGTTCTTTTGCGTCATATATTCGCCTTTGTGTTCTTCATCACACAGGTGTATCCTACACGGTAAAGTGTATTACCCTCTTGGGTTATTTAATGCTTAGTCATGAACAGGGCTGTAGGAATCTGTAAATACACTTTGCTGGGCATAAAAAACGCCTGTTTAACGCATAGAACGCATATTTGGCCTGTTTTTTTTCCTCATTTTATCGCATAATTTGGACCAAATTTGGAGGATATACCATATAAATGTTATAAAAAGTATTTATTTTATATAATATATATGTTATATATATATCAGGAACGACCGAGTAAACCGTCCCCGGTCCCAGCTGTTTTTTTGAAAACGGCCCAGCCCCCGTTAAAAACCCGGTTTTTTATATACTGGGGCCGGGGACATTAATATTGGTTCGTTTGTCGTTTAAAATTTTTTTTTTTAGAAAGGAATTTTTTCGAAATATTCTTTCTTAAAATATCGTGACTTTTTTAAAGATTCTTTTCTAAAAACAAACTTTCGTCACTTTTTGGAGATATCTTTTGTAAAAAAATGACATCACTTTTTTTTGGAGATTTTTTTCTATAAAACAATTATCACTTTTTTTTTTGGAAATTTTACACTTCAGAATGTCGAAGTAACGAAAATATATATTATATCCGGCCCGCGTGAGAGACATTGGAGCTCAAAGATGATCCAATTGCTGTTTTCTCTTCTCGTGCGCTCCAATTACCTCTTTGGACTGCTAAAGAGTCTTCTCCAAACTATAGTCTCTTTTGTCTGACCAACGAACCAGGCATGTACAGATATGCTCATTCTTCGTGGAACAATGATTACAAGACAAAATTTCTATTTATTTAGAATATACTTATTTTCCCACATATTAAGCTTTTTTTTTTTGCTCGTTCTCCTTTTTTGCATATTTTTTCACATATTTAGTCATTTTCCCCTGCATATTTCTGGGCATATAGGGCACTGTTTTTGTTCCCAATTCCAACAGCCCTTGGTCATGAATGATATATTTTTTTTACTTTAAAATTACAATAGGTCAAGCCATGCACCCAGGAAACAAAGCCCCAATGGCTTTTAAAGGACTTTGAGGGTCGAATGCCCTGCTTAATGCACGACGGAAAAGGAATTGTAGGTGAATTTTTCTTAAGAATAAGAATTGCGTTTAAAAAATATATATTTAAACTCATTTTTGTTCTTCATTTTCTGTAAAGACTTCCTTTTTTTTTTTGGGGGGGACCATATCAGAAAACCCTTTAATTAGAACACTCAATGGGTTCCCCCTACTATATTTTATATACTTGTGTACAGTAAACACGATTCACCAACTACTTTACTCTATATAGATAAGTTGCGACTGTTATACACAAATATATTTATATATTTCTTTGATATATATGATTATTTCTTTATTTCTTTTTGCGACTTAAAATTGTAATAATTTGAACATCTCTGTAAATATTCATAGTCATTCTAGGCACTAGAAAATTAGGTTTCTATAATGGAAATTAAAATATGGCATATTTTAAACATATTCTAAAAACTTTTTATAATTATTCATGGTTCATTTTAACTAAAAAAAATACAATTAGGGTGATTCTTATTTTGCATGTTTCTGATTTGAGAGTCGGACACCCCCTAAGATTTTACCTCTGTGGGTAGAGATCATCTTGTCAAAGTTTAAACAAAATCGTTTTTTTTCTTTCTTCATTGCCATTCAATCGCCTTTCATACACACAATAACAATACTTATTTATAATTTTGTATCAAATGGTAGTCAGATCTCTTGAATTTAATATTAGTTTTTATCATTTTTGTTTGTTTATAAATTTACAAGAGTTATTATAGTCTTAATACAATGGATTTTTTCCCCCAAGAACAGCTCATAGACATATTTATTTACAGTAGTTCACTCTGAGGGATTATTTTGTGTTATGTTTCCCTAAGTAACTTAGAAAAAAGACTTTACACTATCTACAAGGGAACAAGAGGTTTGTTTGAGAGATGAACTGTCAAATCAGCATTTTTTTTCCTATAAAACTACACTCTAACTTTCATAAGATGGTCTCTTTGCACACAGATTAAGTCCTAAGGGGATGCACGAATTTAAATATAAAACCCCCCGTATTAATCACCTCAATTACGACATTTCCTAGAAGTCCATCAAACCATTATATATATATTCTAGATCGAAAGTTCCGACATCGCCGACTACATCGAGAAAACCTTTCCGGATCCCTCTGTCAAGCCCTCCGATGAGGTCTTGACCAAAATCTCTGGTTTCTTCCCTGCAATGGTCAAGCTCTGTAAAAGCATTCCCCAGGATTCAGAGCTAGAAAAAACCTTTTTGGAGCAGGCTCAAGTCCTGGAGGAGACTCTTGTGAGCTCTGGGGCCCATATCTGGAGGCGCCTCAGAGACCCTTGGCGATTACTCCCTATGTCCAAAGCTCTACCACATGACTGCCATTCTGCCAGAGTTCCATCCACAAGTCTATGAAAAGTTCCAAGGAGGGTTTCCGCATTTACATAAGTACATGGATGCAATGTTTGCTCATAAGAACTTCCAGGGGACGACCTATGACAAGGCCTTGGTCGTGGAGGCCTGGAAGGTCAAGAGAGCATCGTCTTGATGGAATCGGTGGACTCTGTCTCGGGAAAGGATATTTTTTTGTACCTCAGTGACTTGATCTTATCTAGTACGTGTATATAAACACAAAATCACATGCATAACCCAATAAAAACATATAAAAAAGGACAAATGATTGATCTCTTGGGAACCTAAGATAAAAGTTTACTTTATGATTAAAAAAATACTAATAAACGAGGTGTTTAAAAAACTTTATCTAAATTAGTTATAAAATTTTCAGGAAAAATTGTTTGGGTACTTTGGAATTTGCAAAGAATAATGAAAACTTTAGTGAAAAGAAAATGTATTTGCTCTTTAAAAGGACCTAATAAATAAAGGAGAAATGGTTTTTTTTGTTAAGATAATATTTTCCCTGACATCTCTGATCGCTTCACTCTCGGATAAAAGTGAATTTTCATATTTATATTTGGGTCCACATAGTAATGAAGTCAATTTTATTACAACAAAAACACATTAATTAATGGTGTTTTTGGGGATGGTACTCCATCACTTTGAACCGCGGAGGAATGGTTTCGACGGTTCAGAGCCGGGGAAAACGGCACCATGGATAAACCAGCCGGTGAAAGTCCTGTGACGACAAATAACGATTAAATCATGGAATACATCGAGTTAAACCGGCATTTGGCATCTCGTGACATCGCCCAGGAGATGGAAGTTAGTCACCAAACATCTGGAGAAGGCTGGATACAAAAAGTTTTATTTTTGGGTGCTGCATGATTTAATTCTAAAAAAAATATTTTTTTAAATGGTTGAACCCATAAAACTTTATGTGACTATTTGCATAATGTCTTAGAGTTCAAAAACTGTGAAGCATAAAATGGGCTATACTCAGAAAATCACACACAAGAAGCATGTGATTTTTATAGTTGCTTGACTCATCTATCATTGTAGTTACTTTTTGACAATTGCAAAAACAATATTATCTATTTAATACATGAATTGAATTTTGATTTCATGCATTGGATCGATACAGATTAAACATATTAGGATTAAAGTTATATGAATTCAACTTAAATTGTATACCACTTTAATATGACACAAATTGCACAGTCCAATAAAGATAACAAGTAAATTATACCTTCATTTGATGTTATTGCGATGATTCAGACTAAACCAATATAAAAAATGCTGTATTTATATGGCTGAAAATTTCATTATTATAAGAAAAGCCAAATCTATTTTCGAGAAAAAAATATTATACTACCCATGAACAAAAATCATGTTATAGCTAGCCGCATTCGAAAGATTTTTCAAAGTTTAAAATTATCGATAGCAAAATCTACCGCCGCTACTACAGTATACCGATCATCAATCCGTAGCCTCAGCCTTGCGAACCAAACATGCAAAAAAATATAATAATTTTAATCAGTTTATATGGAGTCTCTTAAGGGAACCCTCAAAAACACTAAAAATATATAATGAGTAACCTCTTCCTCCAATGTATAAAGTAAGAATAAAATAACCACATGGTGTGTATAAAAACAACTCAAGCATTTATGACTCAAGTAGAGATGAATTAACTTTATTATAGTGAAGAACATCATGTGCATTACGACAAGGATTTCATCATATTAAAGAAAAGTTAACTCCATGCAATAGTTATTTACGACATAAATCTTTTGGGATGGATCTTATAAGCTTTGTGAGGCCAAGATATGTGTCTTGATGAATTGACATATGAATCGCCCGGACTCTTGACAAATCAAAGAGAGTCTGAGAATCATAATTCTAGCATATCATTTGTATCAGTGCCTTAGAATAGTTTCTACTCTAAGGCATTGACTTGTATGATCATATAAGTAAACAGCAGAATATATATATATATAAGACGTTGGGGGCGCAGGTTTGAATCCCGAGAAGGGATGGTCATTTTTGGTCTACCTCATTGATAAGATTCTACGTTCGATAGACTAATTTTAATGCTATAATACTTATTTATATACTGTCGATGCAATTCTATCAAACTTATAGGCAATATATATAATTATATATACATATATGTATAAGTATTATATATATATATATATCAGGAAACGACCGGAACACTTTTTTCCGGGACCCGGTCTTAAATTTTTCAAGCCGGGCCAGGAATTTAATATATTCGTTCTTACGTCATTCTGGAAAGTTTTTTAAAAAATATTTCTTAAATTTTAGAATTAATTTAAGAAAAAAGTGATGACGATTTTTAAGAAAATAATCTTTATATATTTTTAAAAAGTACTAAAAATTATTTTCTTAAAAAGTTCAGAATGACGAACGAACGAAAATATTAAAGTCCGGCCAGGTGATTTTTAGACACCGGCCGGGCCGTGAATCTCAAAAAACAGCTGGAACCTAGGCCGGGTACCCGGTCGTTTCATATGGACAAATACAATTACACTATGCAACAAAAAATGACTTTTGTCTTGCCAACACAAAAAAAAACAAATGAATCTAGTAATTTAGAGAATGGGGATTACAGATATATGATTAGTTAGTCGAGATATTTGTTTTTTTGAGTTACCAGATTCTACTACTAAACGGAACAGTTTTTGAACGATCAGAACTGAACAATATAATAATTTAACAAACGATTTATCCGTTTAAAGAGAAGAATTCTGAATAACAAATATATTATTTTTTTATACCAAATTTCTTTAAAATCACTATGGATTAACATACTACTTAAATCAACATACCACCAAACATGTGCAAAAAACAATGAATTCATGTAATGAAGAAATAGACTCGTATATTAATACAACTACGTAAATAAATTTCCATCTTTGGTTTATTTGGGGATCATCTTACAAGATCTTTGAAGTGATGCAAAGAAAAAACTTAAATAAGTGATGCCGTTTTTGTAATAAAATATGTATATATACCTTTGATTCTTAATTTATGATTTTCCTTTTCTTAAATAGAAATATTCCTTTGAATAGTCAGAAATATGGGACCATATACAGTTGTAAATTGGAAGCCTCTACTTTTGTCTTTCGCGGACTTTTAAAGTAGAATATACCTTGGATTAAATCATGGATATTTAATTTGTGTTTCCTATTTCTTTATTATATGGAATAGTTGAAAATACATACACAGCTGTAAAGTTACAATCAAATTCCATAGTCAAAAAAAGATCTGTTCATTTTTGCCTTTTGATTTCTTCATATAAAAAAATATTGCATTGAATTGTCAAACAAACAAAAAAATAACATATAACTTAACGAATCCACTATTAGATATAGAAGTATTATTAATGAAGGGAGACGAAGACTCGCACATGCGTTCACGATGATATTATTTACCAGAGCTGCGACTACCGAATGTAAATCGGTAGTCGATACAACCGACGGTAGATTTCAAATACCAAACCGATTATACGATATTCGATAGAAACTACCGAATATCGTACCGACTGACAATCGGTACGGTACATTTGAAAATATGACTTTTGTAGCATTCACATAGACATAAAGATATAGAGAGCTTATTCCCTTCAATAGCAGAGAAATATCGTTCAACTGTCGCTTTGCCCAAGCCCTTGTGTGAAGAACTTGAACTTGGTTATGCTATGCATTGAATACTAGAGTACCTGAAAGTGCATTAATATCGGACAATAAGAGACAGTAAATGGAAAAAATATATAGCCTTCAATTTCTTACAAAATCCAAGTACATATATAATTTATATAAGATTAGTATGTATTAAATTTCAATAATCTCTAATAAATTATAACCAATTATGTATTTAATTGTCCTTTGTTATTAACTGTCCGATATTCAATGCATATGAAGAAGTAAAAGCAGATACATAAATAAATTTCTCTCTCTTTCCAATCTACCGTACCGAATATTGATCGATACTGTAGATACATAATAAAATATATCGAATACCGATCGGTATTCGGTATATACCGAAAATGGAACCGGCGTTAGATTTTTCTACCGAATCCCAGCTCTGTTATTTACACAACTCTTATATACAAAATGATTAAGTGACGTTTATTTACGGAGAAAATAATACCCCGAGTCATTAATTTAAATATACACGGAAATATTTACACAAAATAAATACTGAGGAGAAGAATAGAAACCCCCCCGCATAAGTATGCATATAAACGAAAAAGTGTACATATAAACGAGGATTTTGAAGACGAAGAAGAGCGTGGGGCGTTCGGACCGTGTATTGAATATTGATTTTGCGAAATAAGTTCGCCTGGAATGATACGCCTCACCACGCTGGAGGACTCTCCAATGGAGAGTTGACTGAGGGAAGCCTCATAGTCTTTAATGCATAGGCATATTTTTTCTCGAGTGATGGGGGAGTTGATTTTCCTGATTTCTTTGAGCAATTCTTCATCAGGACACTCTTGAAACCATCGGAGAACGAAAATGTCATCGATATTGAGGGTTTCAAACTGACAGTTGAGGGCAATTTGATTCAGCTCCGCCTCCCATGCTGAGGCTTTCTTCCCTCGTGGAAAGCGTAAATTAAAAAAGTCACACCGCCTCTTGAATATGGGGTGCAATGTCTCAAAGTGGGACTCAAGGATCTCCAGTGCACTTTTAGGAGCTCCCTTCTCCTCGTAAACAGGAGTGTGCTCATTAAAATTGGGCTTGATGAGGGAAGCGAGGTCTGGCTGTAGATATTGAAGGAGGAGTGCCCTTTGAATTTCTGAGGAGACTAAGTGGGCGTGTGATGCGATGAAATAGCTCCTGAATGAATCTTTCCAAGAGACAAATTCCGTCATTTTGGCATCGGAATGAAGAAGAGGGGGCTTAATTTCTTCCGCTATCTTTCGTGAACGGGCAATTATATCATCCTGGTTTGGTTGGCAGGGATCGATGTTGTTCTTGACAGATGCGTGAGCAGAGGTAGATGCGAGGGCTTTCTTCCCTCGAACGATGGCCCTCTTTGCATGATCAATTAGTTTATCTGAACTTTCTATGTATATGTCATTATCACGTAGCGAAAGCTCAGAGAGAGCATCTAAGTGGGCGTCGCATTTTGTCTCTGCATTCATTAACCTTTCAATTCCTTCCTCTATAACTAAAAATATATCATTCGAGGGAACGGCGTTACAGGCGATAATATTACAAAAAAGGGACTTTCTACATTCAATGATGGATGCCAACGAATTTATAAGGGATTTTTTGATACACTGAACCTTCTCAAACTTGGTTTTACACTCTGTGAGATCCATTTTAATATTATTATTATATTGTGTTTTCCAACAGAGGGCAATGAAAGAAAGAGAGGTACGTGACAATTATTGACACTTATGCCTCAATCTCTTTTTTTACAACACGAGGACTGTGATTCTCACAAAAGGCGTAAAATAATGAAGTGATGTTGAGAGCGGTTGAACAGGAATCCGTGGGAGCGATGAAATGAATAAAATAAAAGGTTAGGGTCCTAGAACCGACTGCGCCATGAAGTGGTATATATGAAGGGAGACGAAGACTCGCACATGCGTTCACTATGATATTATTTACACAACTCTTATGTACAAAAGGATTAAGTGACGTAGATCGGAGATGTTGCGAGAATAATACCTCAGATAATATATATCCGGTCTATAAAATGCGTAACAGGACTACCACCAAGGTCTGTATAATAAGTAGAGATGGAAAGTCGAGGGATATTTTGGGCGTGTGAAAGGGAGAATGTCTGAAGGGTGCAATTGAGTTCAAGCTTCTTGTTATCACTATTCTCTTTCCTCCGAACGGAAGCAAAACAGAGATTCAATATAAAATAAATACCTTCTGTCTGGCCGACTGGCCTGCTTCATAAATGAAATAAATATTCCTCAAGAGAGGAGAGAGAATAGTGATAACAGAAGCTTGAACTCAATTGCACCCTTCAGACATTCTTCCTTTCACACGCCCAAAATATCCCTCGACTTTCCATCTCTACTTATTATTAATAAGTAGAGATAGAAAATCGAGGGATATTTTGGGCGTGTGAAAGGAGAATGTGCGAATGGTACAATTTAAAGCGTTAAAGTAAAACTTTAACGCTTTAGTACAATTGAGTTCAGGCACTTGTTATCACTATTCTCTTTCTCTTTTGAGGAATATTTATTTCATTTATGAAGTAGGCCCAGTCGGCCGGAACGGAAGGTATTTATTTTATATTTGAATCTCTGTTTTTCCTCAAAAGAGGAAAGAGAATAGTGATAACAAGAGCCTGAACTCAATTGTACCATTCACACATTCTCCCTTTCACACGCCCAAAATATCCCTCGATTTTCTATCTCTACTTATTATTAATAAGTAGAGATAGAAAATCAAGGAATATATATATATATATATTTTTTTTTTGGGGGGGGGGGGGGGGGGTAGTACTGAACTCATAAAATGAGCAATATACATGCCATAGATATATTGAAATATTATTCAGTTGAGGATTTCAACCTCAAAATTAAGTCATAGACGGTGAAATTGGTCACTGTGTACAGTATTGTGTCTATTTATTAATTGATTGAAACTCACATTTCGCATAAGTATGCGGTTCTAATTAAATATTTAGCCTATCCTAACATACTCGCAGAAACATACTTGATATACTTTTCCGAGTCATTAATTTTATCACTAGAATCGCCGGTTCCCTTTATACTTAAATATGTGACATCAGCTTTGACAATCACTTTATCCACTAGTTATAAATTCTTCCTTCTAGTTTGTTTCTTTTTGTTAGATTGCTTAATATGACATCATCACATATTCAAGGAAACATTGAATAAACAAGCTTTAAACAAACCTATCCCATAGAAATATAAAGATATAGAGAACTTATTCCTTCAATTAGCAGAGAAACATCGTTCAGCTGTATTCAGGAAACAATGGCGTATTTCTCGGAAGAATCCTCCTCCAATAGCAGAAAAACATCGTTTAGCTGTATTCTTGACACAATGACATATTTCTCTGAAGAATTCAATCAACTCTCTATATCTTTATGACCAGTGCCTTAGAGTAGGAGATTCTGGACGAAAGACTGATGAGTCATAACCAGGGCTGCTGGAATTTGGAACAAAAACAATGCCCTATATACCCAGAAATATGCGGGAAAAATGACTAAATATGCGAAAAAAGGTAAAATAAGCAAAAAAAGCCTTTATATGTTAAAAAATTCTAAATTGATAAAAATTATTTCATGTAATCATTGTTCGACTGAGAATGAGCATATTTTTTACTTGGAGAAGACCCTTTTGCAGTCCACAGAGGTAATTGGAGCGCACGAGAAGAGCAACGGCAATTGGGGATCATCTTTGAGCTCCAATGTCTCTCTTTTCAGAATTCTGGAGTATAATTTAATTTTTTCGAAGTCCGATTTATCTCAAGGACACTGTTCAACCTGCTGGCAAAGGGCTCAACGGTCAGCTGCATCTGCACCATCTCAAGGATTCCAATGCTCTCCGTCAGTGGAATGCGCTCTTGCAGGCTTGAAATGGCGCGTACCAGTTGAGTAAAGCTGCCCTTGATGAATGCCAGCTGACCCGGTAGTTTTGGGTCCTTGAACAGTTTCTTGGCTTTGACGATTGCCAAGTTGTCGTCATTGAGAGATTCTATGAAGTGTCCAATCCCCTTGAAATGATCGCCCGAGCTGTTCAAAAAACAGCCGGACCCGGACCGGGCTGGGTACCCGGTCGTTTCCTGATATATATATATATCCTCAAAATTTGTTCAAAATATGCGATAAATATGCAGAAAAAGGCCAAATATGCGTTATATGCGTTAAAAAGTCGTTTATGCCCAGAAAGTCTATTACCAGATTCCTACAGCCCTGGTCATAACATAAAGCTGACAAAACCCATAACAAACAAATTTCACACCATAAATTCATAGGTGTTTGGATTTAATAGCAAATTCAATGTTATTTGTATAAATCAAAGGGGATATTTTAATGTAAAAAGATGGCTATTGAGTTGAATTTGCTATAAATTGCATATTTTTATGATTTTGCTACTATTTTGAGCAGAAATAAGATTTTTATGTTGAATAACAATATTATTGTATTTCTAATTCTGTGCGTAATCTGGGCAGCTCTTCGTCAATCACGAAACCTTTTGTTTTTATATCTAAAGGATCAATCATCAAAATAGGTTTCTCGTAACTTTACCCAAAATAAAAGCAACAAATGATTGTTCCAGAGTACAATCAGTTTAAAGAGTAAAATGAGACTATGGCAGAAGCCTCATTCTACTCTTGAATTGCGCGATGTACGATAGGATTGCCTTTAAATATAAGTTTTCTCCGATGGCAGTATGTGGGATGCTTCCAATGTGTTTTTGGCCTCCGGAACGACCATTTGATGCTTATATCGTTAGTATAGTATTACAAGAAGCTTATTTGTTGATTGATCCCAGAGATACAAGAACAAAAAGGTTTTGTGATTGATGAAGGGCTACCCACATTACGAATAGAATTAGAAATGCAATATATTGTTATTCAACATATAAATCCTATTTCTGCTAAAAATAGTAGCAAAATCATAATAATAATGCAATTTATAGCAAACTCAACTCAATTGCCATCTTTTTACATTAAATATATCCCCTTTGATTCATAAAAATAACATTAAATTTGCTATTACATCCAAACACCTATTAATTTATGATATGAAATTAGTTTATTATGGGGTTTTGTCAGCTTTATGTTATGATCTGTTTTATGATCTATCCACATGCTACATTTTTTATACATGCAACAAAGTCAGCGATATTTAGAAAACCAAGGAAATTTTTATTTTATATATGTTTACTCACTAAACCTAATCACTATTAATCTTTGCAATGTTATTCAAGAATCATAATTCTTATGCTTCTGATTGTTATGATAATAATAAATAGTGTTAATTCATAGCGGAAAAATATAAATGTGAAGCCTCTTAAAATTACAATCAGTCAAATCCTAGGAAGAATGTTTACTTTTCTGGGATCCTATGAATGGAGAGAAACCCTACACCGTTTATATTTAGGATCCTCTACGTTAAGAATTCGTGTTTCACCTAGAAGTTTCCGGAGCTTCAAGAGCTATGCCCTGAACTCGAGCTTGGCGAGAATCAGGATCAATTAAGGACGGAAGAAGGCGAATCTGACTGGATGGACCCGAGACTATCTGTTGTACTGTGGAGTTTCAGCACATATAAGTGCGTAGAAGCCGAGGAGCCCCTAGTCAAGGTGGAGTTCAGAGAAAATCTAAAAGGTTCAGCCTATCGACGACTTCGTTACCCATCGTATGAGGTTTGGTACTGCAAGTGTGGCAATACGACATATCACTCGATTCTTGTTGGCTTCAACATAATTTCGCCCGACAGTCTTTTATAGGGAAACTCAATCCTGGGGAAGTTATCAAGCTCGAGCGAACAATGAAGTCGGCCAATAGTCACTCCAATGAGATGGCAACATATAATTTAAATTGTTTTCCAATCGACATCATAAATAAACTAGAGGCATATATACACTCAGAGAGTGCAAACCTCCGCCGTCACGGGGTCCTTATGGGCCTTCCGAGGCGGATTTTTCACGACTGGGGCGGCGTAGAGGGACGGGGGAGGGTTCCCTCGACGGAAATTCCGAGAGGAAGACGCTCCCGGCACCCGATTTCACAGCACAGCGACATCTATTGGCAGAGTAGCTAACTTAAAATATTTATTAGTATTTAGCTCATTTTGCATCATAATTCTGCACTCAGATATGCCAAATTTAATCACTTGTTCCTTTTGGTATTTCCAACAACTCTACAGTTTCATCCGAATCTGTTCAGTACTTTTTGAGTTATCCTGCTGACAAACAAACCAACCAAGAAACTAACAAACCAACACAAGTGAAAACAATACCTCCTTCGGCGGAGGTAAAAATACATGAGTATTAAAGTGTTTTATTAATTTTTATTCTGGGAAAACTAATAGATATAGGTATTTTGTGACCGTACATGAAACTAGAAACTCCTTTTTGCTTTAAGTTTACGAGTATACTTTTATCTAAAAATATGAAATGATAAAGAAAAATACGGTTTCTAGTAAAAGAAGATTTAATAAAAACATGCTTAATACAAATTAAAATCGTGAGGCACGTAATTAAATGGAAGTTTTAAGGGATCAGGATTAATCTTAAGAACTTCACCCTCTACAAATTTGATTAATTTAATTTCTCAATAGATATTTTTGATGTAAAATTGAGAAGCAAGAAATATTTCCGACGATTTACGGGTTGTATTGATAAAAAATTATTAAAATTATGAATCAATAATGTCCCCTTACCCTAAAATTCTCCAAAATAACGGATTATGATTTTTATAGGACAACGTTGTAATATTTTTATACATATTTTTACTGTGATTTTCATTTAAAGTGTGAGCATAACATTTCATAAAATATATTCTTTTTGTAAATGTGTATATGATATTAATTTGACCCAGTTATAAATAAATATGGAGGCTAGACATCCAGCATACAATATTACTACCAAATATTTCGAAATAATAAATGAATGTCAGAGAAGCTTGTTAATTCACATGGGTCAACGTATTATCCAAACCCAAAAATAAAACTAAGAGTAAGAAATTCAAAATTAATGAAATATGGAAACTGCATTCGGAATGAAAGTATTGTAATTAAGGTTGTGTCGTAAATTAATTTAAAATTGTACTTTCCTGGTTTATAAATTGGACATTAAAGTCGTTAGCTAAAGGTGGAAGAGCTGAAAAAAACTGTTTTGGTCGAGTTCGTTATATGGCATTCTTTACTAAGGTATTGGGGATTTAAAAGTGTAATTTGAAGCCTCGAACAAAGGAAACATATATATATATAATATAATATATATATAGCAAGGTCTTGATTGCCTTCACGATTATGGAATGCTGTCTTTGATGTTTGCTAGCTGAGGAATGATCTCTTCATTCTGAAAGAGTTTTTGCTTTATTTATTCCCACGTTATCGTCCTATAACCATGATTGTCCACCGAGTTCGTGGATCAAGCTGAGCGGATCTATTACTTTGGCATCTTGCATATCTGAAAGTTATAAGAACGTTAGTATTATCGACACTTGAAGATGCAAAATTTATCAGAAGCAATGAAATAGTATGAATAATATAAAATCTCTACATCTATTGTTATGGAGTTCCATAAGGAGCCTACTTTTAATGTTACAATTTTATTTGATTACTATATAAAAGATATAGAAACTAGTCAAGGACATAAAGTTCATTATGTATGTATAGTTCCATGCAGGTTAGTTTAGTAGTAGTAGTAGTAATGATATATTTCAGGGAACCTAAAACTCAAGTCTATAAAATTCCTAGCTCCATTGTCGAGCTACTAATAAACAATTAAAAAAAGAACACAGCAATAAAATTTTAAATAAATAATGAATACCTAAAATGAATAAACAATCCCGGACGAGATTTAAAATTCGACTAGGAATCAGCTCCACGAGCCCACCTTCCTAATATTTTCGCATGTTGCCGTGCTTCCACTAAAGTTTGTGCGTAAAATAGCTAAAACAGAGTTCATGACGTCATAAAAACTAGGGGTATAACGTCATAATACAATTTATTATGATTATGATGATAGGAAGGGGAAAATAGAGTAATGATGGTAGAAGAGGAGCAAAGTATGATAACACAGGCCAACAAAAATCGGGGATATTTTCTCAAATCACCTATGTTTACAAATTTAAGTTGTTGTGATGACGTCTCACGTCATGGTGGGTTGATCAAGAGAATAACCATTGTTTTCCAAATTGTGAGCCTTTACAGATGAGACTCGGAGGGTGAGGAGGACTCCTTCATTTGTTTGTTGAGGAAGAGCAATGCCTGAGAGACTTCTCTTCTAGACGTACGAGTCCAAGAGACGTGTAGGAGGAGCTTCATGAGTGGAGTCTCCGTAGTCATCCGAGACAGATCCGGAAGAGGGAGATAGAGGGAGGGTAGATATTTGAAGACGAATGAGTAGGAATAGGTTATGAGGAACTTCTCTTTTCACGATCCAGTGCCCAAAGATTCCACTTCTATGTGTAAAGTCACTATTTCTCGATCCCGAGACTCTTCAGGATGGGAATAAGTTAATTATCTCTCTCTCTCTCTGTGCCTTTCTCTATCTGTGTGTCTATATCTGGCATGACTCTCCTCTCTCTGTGTCTCTCTCTTATACCATCTCTCTAACTGTCCTCTTTTCTTTTCTTTTTTTTCCTCTCCCATTCCCTTCCAAAAAAAAAAAATATATACCATGAGTTCCTAAAATATGGAGGCGGTGTACGAAAGTATACCATAGCCGGACTAAACATTATGTGAATAAGAGATTTTTATGGATTTTATGGATATTGTTTTTATACACTTCGTTCTATGGACACGTGTTGGTCGTCGCGCCTAATGACCGGTTTACATGGGGCTGAGGCACACTGGGCCCAGGCAGTCTCAACCCCATGTAAACCGGTCATTAGACTGCGATTGCCCTATACGTATACGATTATTTTATAGAGAAAGAGCCACTTTCTAACCCTATTTCCCGTGTGTTTCACTTTCACTACCTTCTTTCCTCAGCAATCCAAAGCAATCTTGCATTTACTACTATGAGAAACTCATTACCTCCGCCGAAGGAGGTATTGTTTTCACTGGCGTTTGTTGGTTTGTTTATTTGTTTGTCAGCAGAATAACTCAAAAGTACTGAACGGATTCGAATGAAACTTTGTGGAGTTGTTGGAAATGCCAAAAGGAACAAGTGATTAAATTTTGGCATCTCTAAGTGCTTTTTTAATATGCAAAATGAGCAAAATACTACTACTACTAATAATGAAATGGGGTCTCTATTCAGGGAGTAGGAAGAATAAACGCTAAAAAAATATTCATTGACGTATTATTGTTCATATATCAGCTCAGGACTATGTTACCCAGTGACGTAGCTTAAACTTCTTCCTCTTCCCGTTTCCATCTCTGAGTGCTTTTTTAATATGCAAAATGAGCTTACAGAGAGGAAAACATGATTAAAGATAGAAAATCGGGCGTGTGAAAGGGAGAATGTTTGAATGGGAATGTTGTGGGGATCGGCGGAGGTACACACTCTCTGAGTGTATACATGCCTCTAGTTTTCACTGGCGTTTGTTTGTTTGTTTGTTTGTCAGCAGGATAACTCAAAAAGTACTGAACGGATTCGAATGAAACTTTGTGGAGTTGTTGGAAATGCTAAAAGGAACAAGTGATTAAATTTTGGCATCTCTAAGTGCTTTTTAATATGCAAAATGAGCAAAATACTACTACTAATAATAATGAAATGGGGTCTCTATTCAGGAGTAGGAAAGAACAAACGCTAAAAAAATATTCATTGACGTATTATTGTTCTTTATCAGCTCAGGACTATGTTAACCAGTGACGTAGCTTAAACTTCTTCTCTTCCCGTCTTCGGCGGAGGTATACACTCTCTGAGTGTATACATGCCTCTAGTTATTTTTTATTATTGAAATCAGGCTTGTGAGCGATCAGGACAAAAATAGCGATCCGATCAAAAATGCGATCAGAAATCTTTGCGATATAGCGATATAACGATCAGGGATTTTTCGATCAGCGATCCGATCAATTAATTGCGATCAACAAAAAAAATTAAGTAAAAATTTCAATGTTTATACAGTCAAACCTTTATAAGTATTCATCTACCTATATATGGCAATGGAATGAATGTTTCCCATAGCCTATGAGCTCCAAAATAACGACTTCCCATAGGCGCCTGTCTGTATATTTTAGGACAACAATATCAGAATGAATGTTTTCATAGCCTATGAGCTCCAACACCTGGCTCCACATTGACATATGTCTGCATATTTTAAGACAGGAGATGCCAGAATAAATGTTTACCATAGCCTAGAGCTCCAAAACAATGACTTCCATAGTCTGTATATTTTAGGACAAAAAATATATCAGGACAGCACACACTGGTTTATCCATTAGTATTAGTCTGTATTTTGTGTTTTCTAAACAAATATTAGTGTTGGAATGGATTTTGGTCAATGTGACAGCTAGTTAAGTTTTAAGAACTGTAGGGGTTGTATCAAAAACCTTATTAAAAACATTTTTTTCTTTTTTAGTTATTTATACAAATTGATCGGATCGCTATTTTTTAGTGATTTTCTTACGATCAAAAGATATAAAGATCAGGACCTTTTGCGATACTCCGATCAGCGATCAAATATCGCTATATCGCTATTGATCGCCGATCAGAAAAAAACTCCGATCAACAAGCCTGTTGAAAATGGATTAAACTCATGTCAATTAAGGGATTTTTATGGATTTTTATTGAAATTGGTTTCTCACTGGAGTGTTCACCGTTGTTCTATACACACTACGTTGTATGGACAAGTGTTGGTCATCGCGCCTAATGCCGGTTTACATGGGGTTGAGGCCGCTGGCCCAAGGGCTATATAGCGTTTTCTTACATGTCTGGACATCATACATACTAATTCGGAACGTCTGAAAAACTGCAATGCCAGCTCTGAATCGTTAAGCATTTAATTCAAACTGTGAGTCCACTTTTTGAAGTGGGGCTTAAGAATAGAAAAACAGTAAGAGTAACAGATCACTAGTGTTTTGTTCTTGTAGAACGATTCATTAGAAACTCCATATCAAAAATTGTAAGGAATCAGTCGTTTCAAAAAAAAGTATTTTAGAAGTTATGTTTCGAAGGTTTGTAGGAAGGTGAGTTTCATACTGGTGCGGAGAACATTCGATAGACCAAAATTTAGTAACTAAAACCATGTTCCTGCTATGAAGACCTGGACAAGTTAAAAGTGATGCGATGCAAGCCGGACCTACCACACCTACTCCTACGGCCTGCTTTCATGACAGCCCTTGGTTCGGAGGTTCTTTGCCGGAAGAAGAAAATTATATCCGACCTGACATAGAAAGAGAAAAACAGCTGTCGATTAGAAAATAAAGAGAATCTTTCTTGTATCTCTGTGGCATTCTTTTATTTTAGTATCAAATAATCACAACCTCTCACTTTTTATAGTATAAATAGCTGTTGCTTTTATTATTTTTGCGTTATCATAAACAGCTTCAGTTTTTCTATTTTGAGGAGGACCCTGAAATGAAGAATAGAAGAACTCAAGCTGTTTATTATGACGCAATGATAAAAACAACAACAGCTTTGTTTAAAAGTTGAAAATGTTATTAATAATTTTAAAAAGGGACGGTTTGTTCGTCTCGTCCACGATTCCTGTGGAATAAGTAACTCAGGATATTGAAGGGAACTCCGTATCAAAGTTCATCCTCCGAGTGGAAAAACTTATGCTGTTTAATATAACCTACAGGTATTAATAACATAAAAAGGGCGAGGTTTGTGATTAATTTGATACTATAATAAAGAGATGCCAGAGAAATACAAGAAAGATGTCTCTATTTTTCTAAACGACAGCTGTTTTTCTCTCTCTATGCCAGGTCGGGTATGATGTAATACTAAAATAATAGTACTGTTCTATTGCATTTTATTAAAATAAACAATGATAAAAAGTTTAATTAAGGGAAATCGTTTGTTCTTGCGTAAAAACGTGCTCTACTCTCATGTTGAGGGTGCATGTTCCACTTCTTCCCAAGAGGTCAATTTCATGCTAAATAGGTTCGATTGCATCACTTGTAACTTTGATTCCTTGTAAAAGAAGCCAAAACTTTCCATGACGTCATTTTCGCATCCGTATAACGGAGGATTTATCGCATGATATGGGTCCTACATAGTAGGATTATTATTATGTACCCATGGCCATTAACTAAACCATATCGAAAACCTTGTTATGATTTATGTTAGCACCTATTGAGTGAGTCAACATTGTCATTTTACAATATGAATCATACTCTAATAGAAATAATAATAATTTATGAATGGGGAAGTCTTTAATAAAGGAATAAAAGGGCCTCGGAACACCCCAATAATTTATGCTATTATTGATGATGTCATCGCTTATGTGTGGCATGTATCGTTGAGATATACCTGTGGATTAGATAGATGATGACCATGAACTATCGAAGAAACAAATTCACTCCTACTACATGCGAATACTCTTCTTTTGTGATACTTGTTATCTGCTAAGCGTCTCACATTATACAATAAGGTAATTGCCCATCGAGAGTATTAACATATATAATTCGACATTTATTTAATATAATTATGTAAACATGTGTCAACGGCCATCAGTGTAGTTAGTGGTCCCTTGCCGATAGCGGTCACCTGAATT
>CP045903.1:18440957-18452506 GCA_013387185.1 Caligus rogercresseyi | reverse complement strand
AAAAAGAAATATATAATAAAGCATGGACAAGGGAAATAAGATTATCATGGCCTATAATAGCCCCATCTACCGTGACAGCTCATCAACGTGTTTAAGCACGATTGACTCTGTTTTAGAAAATTGAATAAATGCCAAAGCTTTCCGCTCCAAATGGAGGCACCAAGAAGAAATAATTATATTTACCCTCGCTTAGGTAAATACAGCCTCTGCTGCTAATATAATTTGCCCCAATCCAATATTCAATAAGAAAATATGTACAACATTTGTGGATATTATATTGCCCTGAATGTCATCAAAAGAAAGCATTTCGGTAGTAAAGTAATGATAGGTTTTTTTTCTTACATATTATCATGAAATATTTAAAAAAATATATATTTATATAACGCTCAAAATCTTATTTTTTAATTACTTATAAGAATGTTTCAATCAGCCAATTTCATGGTGCTTCGAGTCAGATAGACTACGGATGTAACAGATTTGTGAGGATTTGTCTATGGAGAAGGGGGACTGAGGTGTCCCCAAAATATTTAGATACAGTTCACTTTTATTAGGCATCCATAATGTGGATATTAGGAATATAATCATACTAATAAAAAGGTTGAGTGAACATTTCAACCACAATAGTTTTTTGATAGCAAACAATAGTCATTGTGGAACAAGCAAGGAGGGACGACATCCTCGAATTGGCTTTCGCGGAACAAACGTCTGCATCAAAGCCACATTATAAGAAGGCCTTGAGAAGTTCATCAAGGCCTCGCGGGGACTTCCTTGTTCAGGTTGGCCAAGAAACGGGGAATGAGACAGCAGCTGGTCTCCAAGGATGTGAATGGGAATATCGGATATAGATTATACCGAATGACCAACAACTCACGTCATCCATGAAGGCCAGCAAGATACCCAACGGTAAGCGTCTCCTCGATGACCAGAAGAGTTATGGAAGAAGAATCATCTTCCTCTACGAAGAGAAGAACTGAACTGTCGACAGATGCTACAACGTCCAGAATGACTTGCCAAGGAGAAACATGAGGTCCCTTCGGCTTTCATCACAAAACTCCCGGTGTGTCATTTGCAGCACCGGTGAGGTGATGCATCCCTTCTTCTTCTTCAATCCCAAGGAAAGGGTCAACGCGAAAAGTTACTACTAATTCATGGGGGAGTCGTTCCCTGAATGAAAGATACGGTCGCTGGAAGGGAGATATTCTTCCAACAAAACTCAGTGCACGCACAGATCGCCATATGGACAACCTACCTCTTCAACTACCACGGTATCACATTCTAAGATCGCAACACCGACATCATCCCGTGAAATTACAACTTGTAGGGGAAGTCTGAAAGGGAGCTGTGCAAGGTCAGTCATAAGAGCATCGCAGCCCCAATAACTCCATTACGAGTAGGGAGTGGAATGCTGTCGATCCCGCGAAAGTCACACAAATCCTTTAGGGGAAGAACGGAGAAAAAGATGTCTTCTGAGGGAAGACATATTGAATTAAGTTATTGTTGTAATCATACCTAGCTTTTTCATATTAACAAATACACTCCAAACTCCCTTTATATGTCGCATGTTGAATTTTAAGATGGTTCTAATTTATCATGGACACCCGGTATAATAGAATGGTCGCAATGCAATCCAACATACAGGCACAAAAAAGGCTATTACTCTTTTGTTTGTCAATAGTCTCCATGTTAGCTAAGGAAATCTATGCATCATTGCATAGATACCGAAATACCTACACCTACAAAACTGTTATAGTTTTCTGATGATTATTGGATAAACAAATTAATCTATTAGGAACTGCGACCTGCCAAAATGCAAATCATTGGTTGCCTCAGAGAAGGAATAAATAATTATATGATTAATCACTCAAACTTATATTTTTGAGCTTGCATTTTTCCGTGTTTCAAACATTTTTTAAACCATCCATTTTTATGGTTCACATGAGCTCTTAGGAAAGGAATGAAGTTGTCGTTCATGTATATCTATGGGCCATTAGCCTAATAAAAAATATTTTTGTTATTATTATTATTTGGTTATTATCCATGTTTTTGTTTTTCTTCTTCTTTGCAACGGGAATACAAAATCTGTGAACCTATGTATTTGTTGTAGATTGCAAAAATATATTTAAGTAGCATGGAATTATTATTTTTATTATCTTTTTGTTATCATTATCGACATGTTATCATTAAATGTAGCAAGCTAACATAATTTGATAAAATGAATTGATGGTGGGTTTATTATATTGATAAAATATTTATAGCTATTATTTTATTATTTTCTTTTTTTATATTATATATATATATATATATATATATTATTTTCTTTTTTCTCTCATCCGTATGCATAAAGAGAAATGCATGAAGGAGGAATGAATGTCTGCAGTGACCTTTGTGTATGATTTGTATTTTTTTAAATAATGCCTTGCATCTTTGAGTGACTGAGAAGGATATGTCTCAAAAACCTACTAACATGTTTAAGATTCTTGAATATACCAGTCAATCAATTGTTTTTTTTGTTTAAATTCCTATTTATTGGACTTAGCCAATGAACCTGAAACTATTCGTTAATAAAGTAGAAAAATACAATTTAAAATTAACGTATTTAAAAAACTATGTATTAACATTTATTAATTAAATATTACCTTGAAAAAGCTGATGGGATTATTCAAGTCCTAGATATATGAGACTACTAAAAAACTACTGTGGTAACAGACTTTTGAAATACTCTCATTTTTCTTGATATTGGTCGTTGTGAACGTTTTCAGTAGAGTCTCTCAACTTAAGAACTAAGGATCTCGACATCTTGAAGGGCAACGAACTCCAATCAAAACAAGCTTATATTTTCCAAGGGTATCCTTACAACACGACTACGAGTTTCACGTTTTCTTACGAGGATGTCTTCGTAGCAGATGTCTACGGCGTTGTCTACCATAACGTACCTTCATGTACATCATTCAACATTGACTTCATAAGCATTGAGCCGTAATCCAGTCTGGTTATCTCGTAACAATACGATAATAAATAAAAACATAAAATAGGCAGTTGTGTAAAAAGAATACATAAATGAACATTATAGTTCATAATTACTGCCTAGAAATAAAATAACTTTTATAAAGGGAGAATAAGACGATGTTCAAAGCTAAAAATAATCACAATAAGGCCGTTCTTGACCAAAAGCGTTGTTATCTTCTAGCAATTGATTTAATCAGGCTTATATATTGTGCTGAAGTTGATGGAATGAATTTGATGATATCGCCAGCTCAAATCAGGAGGAAGATGCCACTTGAGGGATTTGATTCCGAGTGCCGAGTATCGCGCGCGGCTGCTCCTATCATGATGGATCTTAACTCCTCTTCGTGTATGGGACTGTTTATTGTTGTTTCTTCCCGACCAATGATTTAATATTTAATAAAGCACACTAAATCGTCTTGTGATGCGGTAAATAATTACGACTCCTCTTGTGCACTCCAAAAGAATAATGACCTTGATTTGTCCCGGCAGCCCGTTCCCATCCACGCCAACATTTATTTGGACAAATGTCTTAACAATTTTTAAAAGTGGACAATCCACAAAGCGAGAACTGTGGTATTAAAAATAAAACTGCAGTCCTTGCATGGATGGTAAAACCTTATAATGTCCAAGGAAATTTGAAACTGGGCTGTGAATTTATTTCCGTCCGCAATTCTACAAGTTGATCCTATAATTTCTTGTCCCACGAAGAAGGCAAATTTAGTAAATTTTATTTACACACTATAGAGTTAGGATCCGTTGTCAGTCCCAAAGGATATAAAATTTTGTATGCCATGGTCGGGTCGGGCTAAAAATTGACGAGAAATCTCTCAAGTGGAAACCGGAATCTTTCATTTGAAAAAAGTGATTCGGATACCAAGTCATGCAGAGTAAACATTTCATTCTGAAGAGCAAACTCTTCCAAAGAAAAAGGATCCCCAAATTTATCCGTGAAAAGCTTTTTATTTGTAGCCTCGCTTTTTGAACAAAGAATGCAAAATATTGAATTCATATCTTAAAAGTCTATACATATGCCAATATAATACTATTGAGTTCTTAGAACAGATGTTTTTCATCAGAATGGGCCTTTTGGTAAATGAAAAAAGATAAACATTGACATTGGAATTTTACTCATTTTCCGCGTTTTCCTCAACAGCTGGCAATGCTTTTTTATAGTTGAATAGACTAATTCCCCAGATGTTCTTTTGCTTCTGTCTCTTAATTTGCATTAGGCCAAGGCAGGAAGGTAATGGTTAAGTAGGTTGAATTAGCAGCATAACTCATATTTCTTTATTACCGCCATGTTAGTTGAAGACTTCTCTCATAATAAGCGGAGAAAAACAGTAATTTTTTTTATTTAACTAATAATATTTGCAGTAAAAGATGTCTGTATTTGGATGACTTAAAAGATTTTGATATTTTTCTACGCAAAAATACAGATGTCTAAGTATTTTAAAGGAATGTAAATTTACCAACGAAATGGGATTATTCCATGTTTTAATACATAAAAGGCGGAAGATTTTATGATTATTTTTCCTATAAATTATATATATATATATAAAGCCCTTCTGTTAGATGGGTAGCCGTTTGTATTCAATATAATGTGGTCTAAATAGAGCGATATATATAGATGAAAAGATATTTTCTTATTTAATAACTCTTTGAAAACGTTGAACACCCAGATACAATTATATACACCGATGGATCTAAAGATGAGCAGGGATGCACAGGAGCGGGATGGACTATCACTCGTGGTGATGTGTCTATTCATCAATCTCTGTATCATTGAATAACGAAGCATCAGTCTTCCAAGCGGAGGTCACTGCAATCACTCAGTCGGTGATAGCTCTACTAAACCAAGATAAACCATCAAAAAACGTGATAATTCGATCGGATTCTCAATCAGCAATTGCTGCTATTCTGAATCCTCTCACAAAGAGTGAAACTGTAAAAAAGTGTAAAGAAACACTAAACATTGGTAAATGTGACATTAATATAAAATTGATTGGTGTAGAGGTCATTCAAACATTACAGGAAATGAATATGCTGACTACCTAGCAAAAAAAGGTATCGAAAGTGAGAGCCGTTTGAGTGTTGGAGCACCTCCTAGCTACATAAAGAAGGTGATAATGAATTACTTTTTTTATGAGTGGTGTAGTAGATACAAAGATGATCAACTAATGAAGCACACACATCGCATGTTAAAAAAACCAAAATCCAAGACTACTCAACTGTCGCGCCAAAACATGAGTCTTCTTGTTCAAGCTTATACAGGCCACGGACCATTTTGGCTCATCTAAGTAAATGGAAAAATATTGACGGAATCTGCAATATCTGTATGGAAGAGCCACAAAGCGCAGACCACTTAATCAACAGATGCCCATCACTCTCTTATGAGAGACATCAATTCATGCAAGAAGAGGATGAAGACCTACGTATCCTTAAATTTATGAAATGCTCAAAAGTGGAAAAAAAATTAGTGATAACTTTAATATTGTATATACTTTAGATCAACTCCTGCTGTAGTAACACATATACCCTCTGTGTGGTCGTGTTCATTTGCTTTATATATGTGTGTATTGTTTTATATCTTTGTTCTATATTGTAATGCATATGTGTATAATGTGAAACAGCAATAAATTCTTCAACTATATAAATCTCTTTGAGTGCCATTAAACCATTTTACATTGTTCAATTATTCATTTTTTAAACCCAAAAAATGTGCGTGCAAATAAATACAATAAAGAACAAAAAAAACTAAATAGAAAAATATTAAGATAAAAAAGCTATTTTACTTTTACATCTTATTTGTCTAGTTTGTTTTTCAAGTTGTAATTCATTTAACAATTTCAAAATCATGTATTTATATCTACTCATACTTTATTTAATTATATTGCATACTAATATTCAATGATTTTTTAAATTAAATACATTGTAAATGCGTTTAGATAATTGTTGTTTGAATTGATTTTATTTAAATCAGTTGTACATTATGCACACTGGCGTCTTTGATTACATGAAACTATAACTTCATGATATTGGGACACGGAGAAAAACTATAAATCAAAAATATTCTTCTATATATTGGTATATGAACACTTCAAAGCGTTGAAAGCAACTTTTATTCTATTATTTTTTGAGTCAATAAGAAATTTATCGGACGATATTTACTTCTTGGCACTTGGCCAGAGAGAAATATTAAAAGAAAAATTGTTAAAACACGCATTCAAATAAATAATAAATCGTGAGTTCGGTGTTATCACTCCAACCTCTCAAATTACAAAATTATTCCCTTGCTGAATGACTTTTCAATTTTTTAGACCTCACGCTCGGATGTCCAAGAAATTTGTATAGAGTGCGGAGAAAGACAACAATAGAAATAGAAAAAATAATATTATTACGTAACATAAACATGTTGAGAATAAAGAGTTTTACAGTGTTTACTTCACTCAATGCGGCTACAATATTGTTATATTAATGGAATCTCATATATTCATTTGTATTTTTTCTCATGCTTGCTAAAATATTGAGGAAACAGTTATAATGCCTATCTTGGTCTTGGTGTTTTTTCGAGAATCCTTATTTAAAGGTTAACTCAAGACAGCCCAATAAAAGAAATGAATATAATGACACTTTTCCTTTAATTCAAAGTACCTTATTATTACCTAATTTTCTCGACTGTTTTTGCATGAATTAAATTGGCCATACACATGATGTTTAATTGATACATTTGGAGATTTAGTTATTGAAATCCCTGATTGGCTTGCCAAATAACAGCATTAATGTATATGTATAATAAGAGGTATTTTCTTCTTTTATATATCTATAATATAAGTGTATATATATATATATATATGTTGCAAGTTGAGATGGAGATCCAGTAGCGTTGCTGACTCTCCTGATGGAGATCATGATCGTATCGCATATATATAGATATGTTCTGCCCTGTTTGTTATTCAACTAGCCTCAGGGAAATTGTGTATGAAAAAATGGGGGTTTCTGTCATATGGTTTTGAAAGTGAAAGATATATAAATTGCCAAAATGGCTGATTTCTGACTGGTAGCGAACACTCAACTGTAAGATATCTAAAAACGGATCACCAACAGCACATTGTGCCAAAATCAACTCCCTAAAAGCCTTCCATCATGAAGGATGTAGATCCACTGCCAGTCTTACCAGGTCGTGACGAGGCTATGATGCTTGATGGTTGAAGGACGTATTTAAAACAAGGTTCAGAAAAATATTACTAGATATTATGACCCCAGGTCTCATTTTGAAAAGTTAGTTTTGAAAACCTTAGAGAAACACAGTTGTCATATTTTAGATTGAAATGACACCAGATGTATTATTTTATACCTTGAAGTCCCTTTATAACGTACATGGGCATATACATATATGCCTACACACTAATAATCGTCCAAAGAGTGAAACAGAGAAAGTTTATTTTAGATTGTGTACGCTATGATGAAATCCATTTACTCAGTACGTAGTCTGTGTGTGTGTGTGGTGTACCATGAACTCTTTGTGAGAAAGAAGGAAAAATAGTTTATTTTAAAGCGTCAAGATATAATAAGTAAAATATAAAGACAAGTATTATCTACTGGCGAGTAATTGGTTTATTTTTTGATAATAATAATACACATATGTTTCAGAGTCTATTGCCTTGGATTTGTTTGCATTTTTTTATATATTTAAGATTACAAATAATTAGTAAGCAAAAAATCTACCAGAGGGTGCAAGAAAAGAAGGAAAATATATATTATTCATTCTTTACTAAAAGCAACCTTTTTCACCCTCAATTGGGAGTACAAATAATAATATAATGTTTACGAAATGAATGCTGACCCAGGCAGTCAGTTATAGGCAAAAACAAAAGAACCTTCGGTATAAAAGTCTAAGCATTCTACGATACTATGTAGTGTCTCGTGTTGGCCACAAGTCTATACAGATAATTGACCGGGATAAATGGCTATATAATTAATATATACACATATACACACATATATATATATATATTCCGATACCCTTGTGACAAATGCTCATTTGGACTTTCTTCGGCGTCTCCTTTGGATCATCAGAAAGAAAAATGGTCCAATGATACTTTAATATTTGAAATTCATTTAAAAATAATATTTATTTTGTCTATTGAATTATTAATATTCTATGATTTATAAAATAATTGCTGTTTGTTTATCTTACTTTGTTGTATTAAATATATTATATATATTGTAAAAGTACCTTTGTGAATTTGGCTGAATGTTCTTAGTTTTAGTTTTGAACTAGAATTATTATTTTTAATTTTTTTCTATGGTAAAGTTCTTTATTCTATTCATATAATACAATATATATAATAAGATAGATATAAAAAGGGGGAGATTTGTGTTTGGTAAAAACATAAATACGATATTATAATTTACAACTTTTTTAAATAAAGCCACAAAAAGATCAATTCAAAACTCTATTTAGATTACTTACAACACGAATTATGATCATATGTGTTTTTTACAATCGGCACAACTAGGACAGGAGTAAATTTTCCCGTATAACAATCCTGGAGCATAAAATTACTATCAAAAAAAAATGCATCAAGCCAAGACGTTACAAATGAATAGCATTGAATTTCTAAACTGGTTGTACCTTGGTATTGATGTGTTTTTGAATGCTAATGAAAATCATTATTTTTTTATCGTAAAATAACATAAACATTATAAAAATAAGGATAATTTAAACAAATTATGTATAGTTATATATTAAAAAAATTAAAATTCGATAATCAGATAAAGAGCCACATGCTTATGTATAGTATAAATAAATGATAGGATTAATTTGTATTTAATAAAACCACCCATGCATTCTTAAAACCATCTTTCAAATATAATTTCGAACTATTTATACAAAATCTAAAGAGATCCCCCTCCTATTTCAGTGTTGTCTTTCTCAATCAGAAATAATAGGGAGTGCGATAGCCGTATGCGTTAAGGCGTGTTCAACTCTCAATGTTGGAGGACCAGGTTCGAATACTCCGAGAGAGGATAATCATTTTGAGTCTACCTCATTGATAGATCCTAGTTGCAATAGCCTAATTTTAATGCTATAATGCTTATTTATATCCAGTCGTATATACTGCAATTTTATCGAACCAACTAGATAAAAATAAATAAATAGGCAGAAACAAAATAAGCAATAAATACTAAATATGCGAAAAATATATACAAATATGCATTCTGACGAAAATTGACGACGCTTTTTTATTTGAAAAAGTCAATTGTTGTTTGTTTGTGTCTTTTTGGATTAAAATAAAAGAGTTCAAAGAAAAAGTTGCTCTAGTGGAGACTTTTCTTATATAAAGTATCACAAGCTCATCAAAATTCGTAAAAATATGCGGAAAAAATAAGGGTCAAATTTGCGTTAAAAGATCGTTTATGCCTAGAAAATATATTTTAACAGACTCCTACAACATCACTCTCTACATTTCACCAATAAAAGGTTTGAAATCTCACTTTTTATGAGTTCTTTTAATCCTTGTCTCTCTACAACCATGGAGAGCCAACAGTTACCGATATTAAGCGCGACCGTCGCACCATCGGCATTCATAGTTCTTATTATGCTACATTTTGGCCGATTCAATCCTTATGTCTCTGTTTTAGAAGTCCCTCAAGTGATATTTAATGATATAATGCTTATTTATACCCTATCTGATGCAACTCTATCGGACCATATAAGCAAAAAAATGACCTTCAAATGTGGTGTGGAGGGCATTTCAACGGATGAAGATAGTGATAATTTCAAATTTCTTTTGTTTATGACAACAAAAACACTTATTTATAATAGTTACCTCCGCCGAAGAGGTATTGTTTTCACTGGCGTTGGTTTGTTGGTTTGTTTGTTGGTTTGTCAGCAGGATAACTCGAAAAGTACCGAAATGATTCGGATGAAACTTGTGGAGTGTTAGAAGTGCCAAAAGGAACAAGTTATTAAAATTTGCCATCTCTGAGTGCAGAATTAAGATGCAAAATGAGCTAAATACTAATAAATATTTCAAGTTAGCCTACTCTGCCAATAGATGTCGCTGTGCTGTGAAATCGGTGCGGGAGCGTCTTCCTCTCGGAATTTCCGTCGAGTGGAGCCCTCCCCGTCCCTCTACGCCGCCCCGTCGTGAAAAATCCGCCTCGGAAGGCTCATAAGGACCGTGGACGGCGGAGGTTTGCACTCTCTGAGTGTATATATGCCTCTAGTTAGTAATTGGAACTCTGTTTGAGGCATATTAATTGGATTTATCGTGTATTTATGTTAGCTACACACCCATTACAAAATAAATTGTATCTTATAAATTATAGCCAAAGCCTTTAATTAGTAACTGACACTTGCATAACTTGATTTTAAAAGTACTTTAGAAAACAGTTATGAGGTTAAATGTTAATATGCTAAACTGTGTGCAAAGTTGAGTAAATGATGAGCTGAGTCTTAATTATACGACTGTTTAAGTATGTAGTCATGACTTTCTAGGTTGAGGTGTCCGTGAAGCTTTAATTAACTACAAAGACAACAAGAATTTTTAGGCATACTATTTAATATTATTTATAAAAGTGTCGACGACATCTGCTGCTTGTTGAAAGAGGTTTAAGAGTATTTAGACAGGTTGAAGACAGTGTTATTGTTATTCCCTATTTTTGTATTAGTACGAACAAATATCGATATGAATAAATGAATCAAGTTGCATGAGGTTGTAAGTATTATATGACGATATGTATGTCGTATTTAGTAATTTTGATACTTGTATAAATTATGTATAAATATACATTCTTCTAATGACAAAAGAGGAACGTACGCTCGACTTTATATGTTGAGGGCACAGGTTCGAATCTCTCTAGAAGGAAGATTAACTTCAGTTGACATGAATAAAAAGATCCAAATTTATGGCAAGTATGTTTATTCATATTCTGACGGGTGATATTGCGATTCTATGGAACAAAATCTGCAACAACAAAATGTCAGAATGTTTTTTTTTTTCTTCAAATTCCTTCATTATTTACATGCTTCTAAAAAGTATATATCAATAAAAAAACATTATAGTTTATAATAAAATAACGAAATAAAAGGTGTACAATAAAAATATCACATGAGCTGATTAATTAAATGGTGCATTATTATTTTCATAATTAAAAAATATCCCTTTGACGTGAAGGTTGATAATGCTCTGGCACTTATCCATGAATCGTTGGTGTCGGATGGAAGCATGAGGGTGAAGGCATAGTATCGGGCGGGAGCAGAAATCATCCCGGAACGAAGGATTTCCGGGTTTTTTATATATTCAATACCTTATAGAAGGATTTATTCTTCTAGAGAAATGACTTCAACTATAGTTCAGACAAACCCCTAAAGCAAAGTCTCTCATAATGTCTAAGTTTCAATGCTTAGCCCTGGATGGTGAGATTCCATTGGCTGAGTGACATCTTATCAGAAACAGCTTACCTTGCAGTAATTGCTCAATCAACCAGTGTCATAAAGTCTAAAAAGTATATATTGGTGATGGAATGATTATATT
>CP045903.1:18430482-18440857 GCA_013387185.1 Caligus rogercresseyi | reverse complement strand
GGTTTGTTTGTCAGCAGGATAACTCAAAAGTACGGAACAGATTCGGGTGAAACTTTGTGGAGTTGGTGGAAATGCCAAAAGGAACAAGTGATTAAATTTGGCATCTCTGAGTGCAGAATTAAGATGCAAAATGATCTAATACTAATAAATATTTCAAGTTAGCTTACTCTCTGCCAATAGATGTCGCTGTGCTGTGCTCTCAAAGAGGAGAGCACAGCACAGCGACATCTATTGGCAATTGACAAAAAGACCAGTGATTCATTTAGTGGGGATCGGCGGAGGTTTGCACTCTCTGAGGCTCTAGTTTATTATTATTCATGCCTGATATAAAACGAGTTCTCACAGCACTTATTCCATTCTAGAGGGGTTCAAATCAACAGGTGAGAGGGATTTTGACACATATAAAGCTAATATAACCTGACACTTATCTTTCAACAAAAAAGATATATATATATATATATATATATATAAATTTATGCTTTATTACATATAAAAGTATTTAAATGTCAAAAAACAATCGAAGGAGGTATGAGGGTTTGATTTAAGATATTGTTAAAGCAATGTTTTTATATTTTATTGCATGCCGGGACTAGTATACAAAGGCAGAGTATTAAAAAAAGAGTTCAATGGAAGAACAAAGAGCAAATCTACAGAGTAAATGAAAAACAAGTGATGGAATACTGCAACATATTGTTGTAAGCCAATAATAATCTAAATGACTCCCAATGTCGTCAAAAAGATAAGATCGTATGGATCCAAACTTAAATAAATGAAATATAATTCTTAAAGAAATATATAAATAATTGAAAGTAATCATATTGTATATAATGCTAAAACTACCAATAATAATTAGAATTGAGCTTAAAGGGTTGATATATTGATATTTATAATGTAATAAATCATGGACACCAGTTGTCATATATATATATATATATATATATATATATATGTGTGTGTGTGTATCCTCTCGTGTTGGAATAAAACACACTTAAAGGGATTGCAATACAAACTAGAGGCATATATACACTCAGAGAGTGCAAACCTCCGCCGTCACGGGGTCCTTATGAGCCTTCTGAGGCGGATTTTTCACGACTGGGGCGGCGTAGAGGGACGGGGGAGGGTTCCCCCGACGGAAATCCGAGAGGAAGACTCTCCCGGCACCCGATTTCACAGCACAGCGACATCTATTGGCAGAGTAGGCTAACTTGAAATATTTATTAGTATTTAGCTCATTTTGCATCTTATTCTGCAATCAGAGATGCCAAAATTTAATCACTTGTTTCTTTTAACATTTCCAACAACTCCACAAAGTTTCATCCGAATCCGTTCGGTACTTTTTGAGTTATCCTGCTGACAAACAACATACAAACCAACCAACCAACCAAACCAACGCCAGTGAAAACAATACCTCCTTCGGCGGAGGTAAAAATACGTGACGAACTACACAATTAATACTCAATATTCAAGGACGAATCCATTTCAACTTATTGCTCAACATTTTATATTAATACATAAAGAACAGCCTTTAGATTGTGAGGTCGTCCCTTAATCCTTTATCTACATAAATGCAAAACTTAGTTGTATGTAGAACACAAAGAACTCAACAAGAAATTAAAAACTATGTATATATATGGACATTTCTGATTATTTTATTAAATATACTGCCTTGGAAGTCAATAAATTATTCATACAGCCATAAGTAAACACATATCTACGTATATTGTTAAAATATCTCTCATTTGTGTAAAAACATCTTATAACTTTATCTTCCTATGACCTCAAACCTATTTTAAATGATGTATGAAGCCCCTGTTTCGCTTTACTCAAAAGAAAAAAAAAGAGCGGAGGGAAAACCCCTCTACTTAGCCTTCAAAATACATTTGAAAGATGAAGGAAGTCTATGATTTCAAGCTTTCTTTTTTTTTTCTACCCACAAATGAAGAAAATCCACATAATTGTGGAGTGAAGAGTAACCCCCCCCCCCCCCCCTAAAACCTCTAGGTATCATTAGAGAACAACAATTACTTCGAGGATGATGAGGGATTCGAAGGTGAGGGATTAAATTGCACACAAGAAGAACATCAACAACAGAGAAGTAGTCAAAAACTCTCTTAGTAATGTAATGTTACCAATTGAATAATATTAAAGTGAGTATATAATAAAACAAGACTTTTTTGAAATATCATCATTTCACAAAAAACACTTTTAAATAATTTTATTTATATATTTTTCCTCATCATCGTGAATAAGTAGGGGATGGTCCCTTACACATTTCATGCAGTGGTTCTTAAACTTTTATGTCGCTCCATGGCACATATAGGACTGAAATTATATATATATATATCAGGAAACGACCGGGACACTCTTTTTCGCCGGGACCCCGGCCGGGACTTATTTTTTTCAAGCCAGGCCAAAACCGGGCCGAGACTTCAGTATATTTTCATTCTTTCGTCATTCTGAAAGTGACGTTTTTTAAAAAAAGAGATTCCCAAAAAAAAACTAACGACGTTTTTTTAGGAAAAAATTTCCTACAAAAAAATATTCTATAAAAACATGACGACGTTTTTTAGAAAACAATTTCCTAAAAAAGTCCTGGCCCGGTGATTTGTAGACACCGAGCCGGGCTGGGACACTCAAAAAACAGCCGGGACGCGGGCCGGGGTACCGGTCGTTCCTGATATATATAAACTTTGCTAAAGTAAATTAACTCAAAGTTTGAACAGTTTTCAAATAACAGTGCTATAAATTGAACAATGCTTTTTGTAATAATATTCATTTGCCATATCATCTTGGTTCATTTAAAGGGATAAGTTCACCGGTGATATATATTTTTAATCATTGATAATGGGACTCAGTTCAATCTTAAAAGGTTTTTGTCTCAAAAGAATATGATTGACATTTAACTTTACATCAAACATTTTATACCCAACATAAAAATGATATTGCATTGAAATTGGTCCGTGAGCCATCTTATTTTTCTCTTCAAGACTACTAGCGGAGTTATGTGGTATTAAAGAAGGGGAAGAATTTTGGAGGGAATATATATTCAATTCATCCTTTTTGGTGTGTATATATGGTTTGAAAAATCGACAGAGTTTATTGAAAATGGATTATTGCACTATGTAAAACTTAATTCTTTACGGTCTTCTTATATTTTAAGAATCCATATTATTTATTTAAAAATATATCCTGTCCAGCACTATATTATATAATATGAAAACACTCCTTTTATAACCTCAAACTTGTGGATGATAGAGGATTCTAGGTTGTAGTCATAGAGATATAAATATACATAGATAGTGCCTACATAATGCATAGAAGAAAGCGGAGTAAAAGTAGGATTTTGT
Organism: Caligus rogercresseyi; assembly: GCA_013387185.1. Lineage (NCBI taxonomy): Eukaryota > Metazoa > Arthropoda > Copepoda > Siphonostomatoida > Caligidae > Caligus > Caligus rogercresseyi. The sequence goes on along the minus strand of CP045903.1, from coordinate 18,437,510 downwards.
CATTTTGAATAGATGAAAATTTGTTTTATTTTTCAGTCAAGAGAACAATATCATATTTCATATTTGTTTCGTTTTTAAATTCAAGTTTAACATGTCTATCAATTAGATTCAACTAAGTACATATTAAATATTATATATATATGTTAACTGTATAAACCTCAAATTTTACTTTCCCAACTTTTAAATTAATATCTATATAATTTAACAAGGAACTAAAGTAAAAATATATTTACAATCCATGAAGCAAATTTTATTTGGAGTTCCTCGCATGGCACTTTTCTGTCATTAATTCAAGCAAGAAATAACGCTTTAAATATATTAAACTTAGTAGATGGTATTTTTTCAGAGGAATAAAACATTCTTCATTTATTTATATTTTGTAGAATATTAAGAGAGTAAGTCTAGAATTCTTATAAGAACTTTATCTATGGAACATCTCTATGATTTCACAGAGAGTTGAAAATTTAAGAAAAATATCCATGCAGCAAATAATATTGGAGACTTCTACAAATAATAGATTACCAAAGATATAAAATATGTAGCTGCTAGAGGCAACAAATTGTTTAAGATACTTCGTGAAACGCCCATCCCGCCTTTAAAAATTAAAAAAAACACAAATCCATATTTTTTTCATTTAATATAACTTTTTAATCCTTTCTTCATCATTAATATGGATTTGGATATTTAAACAATAATTTTGAACAGAAATGGGGGGTTTGACGTTTATACGTACGGTGCAGGATTTTATTTCTTATAGATGTCTATTTCTCATATACAATATAAACAATTATAATATATATACCAATTTTTTTTAATCTTGCAATGCTCTGAATAGTATACTTTTTTAGTATAGTTTGTTTTGTATAAAAATTTCCCAAATTATCACCGAATAAAATGTTTTTAACGTAAGAAAAATGACGTTAACATAAGATAAAATTAAAGTCACAGGACAGTTGAGCATTAAAGATGCATAAATGATTTTTAAAGGGGTTACAATACTCCCGAAAGGAATGGGTCAATTTGTTCAACGTCATTGAAAGTATAAAAGTGTTCAATACGCTTATTAATACTATGTAGCTTATTTATATACACAGGGATATTCTATCGAACACAAAAAAAGCTAAAACCTGTATTTTTATGGATTTATATGTAGTGTAATATCGTATAAAAGTATCTTAAACTAAAGAAAACTTTTACAAGCCTAATAAATATAAATTTCTTTATATACAAATTATTATCGAAAAACAAAATCAACCAGAACAAACAATGACTTTGACTTGATTTTATAATTATGATATATAAAAAAGGAATTACCTTTGGGGATAAACAAAAATTTAAACAATCAAGATTACTCAGCTAGTTTACCTTAAGACTCAATTTTGTATGCATATAAATTATGTATTTTAGGACTTAATTAGATAATAAACAAAATATTGTTTAAAAACATATATTTTATCCAGTTTAAAACATTTCATTGGTGGTAATCTGTGAAAATTGTAGTCCGTGTAAAAATAAAATACGCAAAAAAATATATGCAGGAGTAAAACTATTTGCAAAGATTGCCAACATTTATTATTATTTAAATATTAATTCCTTTCTTACCCCTTTTGAATAGCTCCACAACATTTTCAGGAATCATCATCATCAGACGGAATGCCTTTCAACGAGTATGAATCCGTCTCTCTCTCTCTCTCTCTGCTTATGCGAGACTCCTTCACTCCTTCCCTCTAATTCCAAGACATGACTACAAGCTATTATTATTATTATTTATTTTTCTCATGTATTCTTCCCCTTTTTTCCTTCACTCTCTCACACAACCGAAGAAGAAAAATGTTCGTAACAATATAAAAAAAATATATGAACACACACACAAAAAAAAAAATCCTGTGTGTTTTTTAGTGTTTCGAAGGCAATCGCTTAGTCCACTGGGCGCCCTCATAATCTTACCTAGTACACACACACACACACCAAGGAACACTAGACACCTGGAAAGGAAGCCTCCAAAGATATGCTAAGATCATTGCAATCATATTTTTTATTTTTTTGTAAAACATATATATTTTTTAATAACTATTGAAATAATAACTAGAGGCATATTATACGCTCAGAGAGTGCAAACCTCGCCGTCACGGGGTCCTTATGAGCCTTCCGAGGCGGATTTTCACGACTGGGGCGGCGTAGAGGGACGGGGGGGTTCCCCTCGACGGAAATTTCGAGAGGAAGACGCTCCCGGCACCCAATTTTACAGCACAGCGACATCTATTGACAGAGTAGGCTAACTTGAAATATTTATTAGTATTTAGCTCATTTTGCATCTTAATTCTGCACTCAGAGATGCCAAAATTTAATCACTTGTTCCTTTTGGCATTTCCAACAACTCCACAAAGTTTCATCTGAATCCGTTCCGTACTTTTTGAGTTATCCTGCTGACAAACAAAACAAACAACCAACATCTCTATATCTCTATGTGTATATCAAATTACTTGTTATATTGGGCAATGGCGACAGCTGAACGACGATGTTTCTCTACTATTGAAGGGAATAATCTCTCAATATCTTTATATTTCTATGCTGAGACTCTCTTATTATTATCAAATAATAACGAGCGCTCCTTTGGTGGCGTCCGACAGTGTTTTAAGGCACTGGCGAGTACGAAATACTAGATCTAAACTCCCTGGGGATTAGACAAAGAGGATTAAACATTGCTAATCATGCATTTATAGGATAGCATTGCATAAATAACTTTTCAAAACAAGTACAATCCCTGATGTCCTTTTTAATTTATTTCTATATGTCATCATAGATTTATGTGTATGTGAAAATGGCTCTGATCGAAATTAACTTGGAAAACCTTGTTTATGAAGACTTCCCTTCCAGGTGTCTAGATTTCCTTGCACACACACACACACGAACACACTCGAGGCATACTCAAAAGAGGGATTTTTTGCTCTGAAGCAGTTACTACTCTTAATGAAGCAAATTGTTGCTATATTTGTTGCTTCAACAATATTCCTTTCATTGCCTCAACAACAAATGAAGAAGAAGGAAAAAAAGCAGAGTGTCGTTGCAGGAATGAGACAAGAGGCGACGCAAAAAAATAAGCCTAGGATGATGAACTATGCAATTTTATCCTGCAACTCATATGCTGTTCCAGTAAAAACTACAACGATTACTCGGCAGTCAATTTAAAGTTAAAGATTAAAAAACGGAGACTTTTTTCTCTAACGTGATTGGCTGTAACAAAAGGAGAGTTAATAAGAATAATAAGCAGTGGTACTATATAATAAAGCATTACGTTACTTACGGTTGGTACGAACATTTATTCAGCGATAATAATATCATACTTAAAACCAGGAAACGACAGGGTACCCGGCCCGGCCCAGTGAATATTTTCGTTCATTCATCATTCTGTAAGTGATGACTGTTTTTTTCAAATAATTTTAAAAAAAATTAAAAAACGTCATCACTTTTTGGAAAATGTTTTCTAAAAGAGTCGTCACATTTTTTTGGAATTTCTTTAAAAAGAAACGTCGTCACTTTCAGAACGACGAAGGAACGAAAATATACTGAAGTCCCGGCCCGGTTTTGGCCCGTCCCGGGTCCCGGCGAAAAAAGTGTCCCGGTCGTTTCCTGCTTAAAACACAAATGGTCTCTTTTAATGGGTACTGCCATTATTAAATCCTTTGAATGGATATCACCTATTAAAAATGACTTAAAAGTATGAACAGCTTCTACTCACGGAAAAAGGATGTTGATTTCCTGACGATAAATGGATCTTCACTTTGACTATAATACGTAGAAAAGGGGGGGAATGGTATTACCAACTATTAAAAGTTATGTCTATTGTTGTGTTTGGGTAATTCCATGTCAACTGGATACTCCTCACGACATGATCATCTTGATCATGTTTGGTACACTTATTAAAGTCTAGAAGATTATTACTTTTCCAAATGTTCAGTTAATTGGGACTCACAGGGGCCATTTTAGGGGCGCACAAAGTTGTGAAAAGGGTCAAAATATCATACCGTACCCATCTTATACTTCAAAAAAGGATAACTCTCTTCATAATGTTTGGAATTTGACTATTTTGACGTCAAAATATTAAAGAGATACAGAACTTCATTTGAGTACAAACATCATATAATACAAAAAAAATAGCACTTGGCGCATATTTAAAAATGGCGCCCCTGCCGAACCGCAAGTTTTTTTATTTTTTTAAAGGTAGATAAATTTATTATTGTTCGAAGCTAAAAATATAGAGAGGAATCTCAATGGGATCATTAATTAATTAGAATTACTCGCATATTTGGGCGCCTACGGCGCCCATATGTTTGCCCTTCGGGTATGGGTAGGTTTTGGAGCTAGTTTGTGAGTGAAACAGACCTTAAAGAATATAAGAGAGGAGAGAGAAATAATTTTCTGTTTTGTACAAACATTCCTCATGAAAAGTTTTTACTTTGTACAAAGGATATGTTTTAAGTCACATGAGATGTTTTTTTTCTATTTTCTCTAACTCCTCCTCCTCCTTTCCTTTTTCTTTTTTCCTCTCTTTACCTTGAAAAGTAAGTAGTAAAATCAGAAAAGGGTAAATTTTTTGGTCATTTCTGGTCCCATCACTTGCAAATAGTTTTATTAGGTCCGTCTTGACCCAAGGATTCCATAGGTACCTTCAAAGTTCAAATCTGACCATAAATGTGGGAGGAGATAGCGTGCGGACATACAGACGGACAGAGATTGGTGAATTATTATATAGATATGGAATATTTATATTAATGTACTTCTTTTTATACTATAAATTGTACTGTCTCCTGTTTTGTTGCTTCAATGTTTGGGTTTTGTACTTTATTATTTAAAAACCTTTATGTAATCCGTTAATATAAATTCAATTAAATACTATGTATATATATATAGGACGATCCCTGCAATGTATATAGCAAGTTAACAAGAATATATATGTGCCGATATTGGCATCCCTCAGTCTCAGGCTTTTAGATGTGAGTATATACGGATGAGTTAATAAACATGCACACCATTTAGACACATAAATAAGACATCATGAGTTCTGTTGCTTAAACCGACATTATGCATATGTAATGTGACTCCTTAACTTATATGGACTTGATTTCTATATTTCAACGGTTCTAGGAATATTTGTATAAACACTTATGCCCAAGAAATTTCTGACAACGTTTTTTGTATAAGGAATTATTGATAATAGGAATTTTTGTTAAAGACACTTTTGTATAAAGTATATATTTTAAAAGGCAAACTAGGAAGCTGGACCAAGTGTCACTAGTTTCCTTTAAAAATGTATTTATACAAAAGTGTCTTGATCAAAAATTCCTATTTCAACATAATCAAAGACACGATTATAATAAATAACAAAAATAAGAGTAGATATTTATTTTAAAAAAATAAGAGAGTCTTATTTATATTGAAAATATAGAAATTCTTTCAAATCAAATAAGTATTCTTTAGCTTATATAATGCTCTGAACAATAAAGGCCTTCATGTTACTTAAATTCAGAGGTAGGTATATCATTTAAATATTTATGTATTTGCAGTATATATGTGATGTATTTTCTTAAAATGACGCTTGAGGAAAAAAGGAGAAGAAGAGAAAAAACGCCTTTTTTCTGTTTCTAGCTATTCTTACATCATAAGAAATGACCATATAGATTTTATTCTCGAAATTTGACCTCTTATCAACACTGACAAAATGAATCACAACAACGAACTATAAAAAAAAATCTATATTTTTCATATAACCCTTTGAATAATGACAAAAGCTTCAGAAAATGCGCAATTAGCCCCTAAAGTTGTGAAATATGTATTTAGCCGTATATGATGAGCAATTACTGCTGTTGGTCACTGTGCATATCAACCGGTTCTTATCAAACGTCTTCTTACTTTTATCCAAAGAAAACAATATCTTCTTTGCTCCTCCTTTTATTCTTCATATTTTTTTTGTGTATGAAATGCTTAAGCTAAGGATACCAACTATTGTAGCTAGATATATTTTAAAGGGATTTTTAAGGATGATTAAATGTCCGCAAGCGCATTTTCCAGAGAATTATCGAAAAGTGTGAAATCATAAAAAATGTAGAACATCTTTCATAGAATAGCAAACGCTTGTTTTTCGTATTTTGTAAAAATATGCCCATGCTTCATTTTAAGAAAATACATCACATATAGAAGGTTTCATAAATATTTTTTCCTGCACATTTAAAACAAAATGAAATGAGACCCACCTACCTACCATAAAAGAATGATTCGCAGAAAAATAGCCCCCGCACCCACTGCACACATCCTTATACCGGGAATTTGGGAAAATGTGTGTCATGTGCGGGCTATGCTGTATGCTATATTTGTACATTACCAATCGTCTCTCTCTCTCTCTCTCCTTTCTCTCTCTCAACAACCAAAGGGGTATAATATAATAATATGCAATTAGTGTTGAAACATCTTGATCATAAGGACCTTGGTATGTCCTATTACTTAAACCAATCCGTGTCCTCTGTTCCATGACGTCATCAGTGGTTCAGGAAACGGGCTGTGGAAGGTGAAGCTTCCTTACTCATCACTAGGATTTATAAACAGGCTGCTGATTCCTGTAAATCTGTGTGATAACGTCACCATATCTTCACGGCGCCCTTGATGGTGGCTGTAGCATGAAGAGTATTGTGTGGTGCTAAGAATATATGTTAAATGTATGAAAATGGGTATGTTTAAGGATCATGTGATTATTAACGTACCTTGTGAACAATAATGTTAAATGTTTCATAAGTGTTTTGTTGATTATGATGATACACGATATATCTGAAAAAATGAATGATTAAGAAAAATCTTTATTTTCGCCATTGCTATAATTTTTTTCTTTCAAATTCCCGTACATCCGAATCGTGGCTAAGGTATTTAGAATGGTTCGAATATTAAAGAAAAGATCTGCCTAGGACAGCTTCGGAGTATCGCGGGGGGTGTCAATAGTATTGGTGGAATCGAGGATATGTTTAGATATGTCATAGAAT
>CP045903.1:18417021-18430382 GCA_013387185.1 Caligus rogercresseyi | reverse complement strand
ATCTTCGATCGTTTAATGAGAGTCTTCCTTCGACTTGATTTAAGAATATAATCAAATCATTGATTAACAAAACTATGTTACTTTGATTCTTATATGTAAGTAATCTGTTTGAAAAGTCTGCATAACTTCCAATAAATAAGAAGCTGAAATATTTCATGGAATCATCTATTTTCGGCAAGTTCTACTTTCGTACACCTCTTCCATATTTTATAGACTCATGGTATATTTTATGGTTTGTAGACCGAATGGGAATGGAATAAGTTGCTTATTAGAGGTTTTTGAGTTGTGTCTGAAATATAATAATAATGAACTTGGGCAAATAACAAACCCGATTTGATACATGATATAAAACGATAACAATCAAATTATTGACTTGCCATCAAATGAATGACTTAAGACAGAAAGATTTCTTTTTAATTCGTGAGGATTTGTGATGAACGATAAATTTAAAACAAAATCAGGGATAAACGATAACTATAAAAAGTTGATCTCAGTGATAATATTGTTTTTTTTTGCTTGAGGGTAGGATCCAATAGTACGAATTGAAGTTGAGTCTTGGATCCATGGCGGAATCGAATTAACGATCTTAGCCCATTCCCTAGAACAGGGGTTCCCAAAGTGGGGGTCGCGAGACTGCAAGGGAGGGGTCGCGAGACGCCAAAATGCTTGTAACCTATGTACAAGTTTTGTTAGGTTTCCGCTACCTTAGAAGATAGTGGGGGTCACCAGTCTCAGGAATCGTTTTGGGGGGGGGGGGTCGCGGATTGAAAAGTTTGGGAGCCCATGCCCTAGAACACATAACCACTTTAACTTTGTTAGATAATATTGATTTATTGTACAATTTATCACACTCGGAAAACACTGGACGATATACTCGATGAGTCTTTATCACTGAGAAAGAGTGGACAATCATATCAAAAAATTGTATTTATAATGTTTGCTTAGTATTATTACCCTTCAATACATTATTACATAGATTACGCAATGTCTCAGAATGCTTTTCAGCACTTCTTGCAAAATCACCAATATTTTTTCTTAATACATAAAAAATCATCATTCCACTAAGTAGTAGGATTAGTTACTTTATCATATTTATAACAATAGATGAAAATGTAATAATACATTTTCAACGGATTCATTAGTCATTGATTTAAAACCTATCAGAAAAGGCAAAGAATGTTCCTTAAGATGATACTTTTAGTTCTAAATTTATGTTCATATCTTAAGGATATGAACTGCTTTATTATCCCGTTCCTTTTTTTTTAGCCACTCACGTTCTAAAAAAGCCTCCATGAGGGATTATCTTCACGGTAATATACAGAAAATAGAGATAATTGAGCTGTTCTTCACACAATGGAGCGCTTGGGCAAAGTGACAGTTGAACGATGTTTCTCTGCTATTGAGGGAATAAGCTCTCTATATCTTTATGTATCTATGTGAATGTTACAAAAGTCATACTTTGAAATATACCGTACCGATTGTCAATCGGTACGGTATTTGGGAGTTTCTACTATAATCGGTTCGGCATATGAAATCTACCGTCGGTAGTATCGAATACCGATTACATTCGGTAGTCGCAGCTCTGCCATTTAGACATCTACTTTTGCCTTATAAACTTTATTGGCTGCCTGAAAAAGTAGAGGTTTACAGAAGAATTGACCTTTTTTATCAAATAATAATTATAAATTGTCTCCTCAAAAAAAGGACTTGAAGATTTCTTAGCTTAAGGTCTTAAATTTCTTCTTATAGAAAAAATCAAAGTTTTCATTTACTTTTTGGTGTCTCACTGGTATTACTCATCTTACTCAATATATTTATAAATCCTTCAGTATGGCAAATGGGGATATTTTCTCAAATCACCTATGTTTAAAATTTAGGTTGTTGTGATGACGTCTCATACAGGCTGCCAACTGCATTCCTGGAAGAGTATTAATATAGCCATCTTTTAAAGAAAAGGAAAGAAAGAGAGAAAGAAGAGGAATGAGTGATTGACGTCACAAATCAACTATCGAACGTTATCCCTATTGTTACCTATGAATAACTGATAATTCCTATATTAAAATATTCCTATTATGAGATTGATTTAAATATACATAACTCAATCCTTTATTGATGTATAAGTTAATGAAAATAAGAACAATGCTCAAAGTTGAAAGGGGCTCGGAGAAATGAACAACAATAGGGATAACGTTCGATAGTTGATTTGTGACGTCAATCACTCATTCCTCTTCTTTCTTTTCTTTTCTTTAATAGGTTGGCTATATTAATACTCTTCCAGGAATGCAGTTGGCAGCCTATGTGAGACGTCATCACAACAACCTAAATTTGTAAACATACGTGATTTGAGAAAATATCCCCGGCAAATTTATTGAATGGTTATTAGTACAAATATGAATAAACATAAATGAAAAAGGAATATCTGGAACCCAAAAAATATTTCCGAGCATGTAAAGATCTCTGAGTTCCAAACAGGTGGGTAATATCATTTGAATTCACGCAAAAATACAATCTGTACCGTTTTATGAATTGCTTCTTGTTCAATTTTTGCTGTCTGTGCCCTTTACCATTTATTTAAATCCATACGGATTTTATCAATCAAATAATACAGGCTTTAAAGCAAATATTCCAGTTATTCGTACTATTTTTGTGTATATGATACCAACAATATATTTTTTGCTTGCGTTTCACAATTTTTTAAAAGATTTATTAAAACATATTTCAGGTTATAAAATATAAACTAGTTAAAGGTAAAGGAGAACTTTAAATAAATATGGATGAATGAGAAGACTGCATATAAATAAAACCTTTTCTTTATTAGGAGCAAAGTTGTCAGATATATTTTTTTCCCTTATGCATGTTTTACTTTCAACATTATTTACAGTGATACATATTATAACAAGAATATGTATTATGAGCTTAGTAATGTATTTATAGAGACGATAAAGCCTTTCATTTGAAACAATATTGCCGTTTATTATATAAAATGATATAGAAAAATAAAAAAAACTTATTATTAAATTTTTTTTTGTCAATCAATGAAAGGTTCTGTTGATTTTATAATGTTTTCATTGAAGTCTCTAAATATATCCCAGTCTTATATAAGAGATGAAAACCCTCAACCCGAATGTTTTTGGGCTTTAATATGTTAGCAAGCCTCAAATAATCCTTTAAATGCTTAAAATCAAATGGCATATACACACAATATTATTCATTTAACAAGGAGCAATCATGTTTACAATAAGAAAGGTTTGAATAATATAATATATATATATATTACAAAAAAAATCTTATTTTCTCCTTTTATTTGATGTGATGACCCCCCAGGCGTGGATCGAGTAGGGCGCTTGGAGGATCCCGATGAGCTACGAGGAGTCTCGCTGTTCGCCGTCGCCGAGGCACTGCCTCCTCCCTTGGAATCTGGCTTCTTCTCCAAGGAAGACTCGGATGGCGTCACAGGAGTGCTCGCAGTCTCGACAGAGCCCGATGCCGCAGCTGCCAATTCCTTCTTCTTCTCATTCAACCTGACACCAAAGTCACGCTTGGGAAGGGAAAACTCACTCACTAACAGAATAAAAAGTGGCAAAATAAGCTTCTCATGAGACAATACATAAGTTAAAAATAACCGAATTTTATCAACATTGAAATAAAAAAAAAAACTGTTAAAAATAAGACCAAATAAATGAATTAAAAGATTTATTGCTCCAAGTCTCTTGTCATTCCATAAATTAAATAAATGGAATAAAAAGAAGGGACCTTTTTATGATGACCCTTAATCGTTTCAAGGATTGTGGGCAGAGGTTACGCATATAAGGAATCATGATATTATTATAGAGAGTGGACTGATTTCCTTCATAACAAGGACTTTAGATTTAACTTAGGTTTTTAACAATTTTATATTATTATATCCTCATCTCGAAAATATCCAACTGACATTTAAAAAAAGAAAATGTTCAAGTTTAAGGCATAATACTTATACTTTATTTTTCAACGTCATTTTAATATCACTTTTGGTGTCTATTATATGATGTCTAAAGTAAACAGTAAGATTTTCTAAAATGCGAAACCTATATATCAGATAGTGGCTAATATATTGAATACCGGTCCATGTTCTGATCTTTTTTCATAAATAAATATCTAAGATTGCTACACGACTTCAAAAAGTGAAATTCGGATGGCGTAAAAACAAAAGCAAAAAATATAACTTCAAATGGACTTTCTCTGAATACCAAAATTCAAAATGACAATGATATTTATCGAATATCCGTCACCTGAAGAGGTTATACAAGGAAGTCCTCTCATCCATTAATGCCGAAAAAGTTTCATTCTCGAGGAGGAAAAATGGCTTCGTGCTTATTTCACCCTCATTATCTTCCATCTATTCTAAGACCAAAACGTTTGCTCGGGGGAGGTATTTCTCGCTTGAGTTGTATTATACAAAGGTGTATATCAAAATCTTTAATGAAATTGCAAAAAACCCATCCATTGAGTGGAGAAGATCTGTAGCTTATGACGAAATCTACTGGTGGTTAATGTTCGGCTCAGACTTAACTAACATTTAACTTCACGACTCTCTCGGTCTGGGGTGCATCTCAACGTATACTATGGAAACTTTGCCCTATCTACGACACCAATACGACGTATATGTCATTCGACAAAACGCTCACAAGCATTTATATTTTCGAAATATACCTCGACCGGACATTTTGGAGGAAATGGCTATTAAGTCAAGAATTCTTACAGTTCATGATCTCTGCAAAGATAACGTATTTCTGATGGGAGATTTGTGTATCCTTTGACGAGGACGTCTCTGCAACACATTCTTCCGAAGCCATGGCACTTAAAAATGTCTCCTCCATCGCATCAAAGAGAGGTAGAAAAAATAAGTAATAAATATTTGAAATACTTGGTCTTCCTTCGGTTTGGAACAATCGGATTCGACAATCTTTGCAAGGTATCCACGACGGAAGAAAATTCACAGCTCAGCTGATGATTCGGCTGATCTTTTATTTTTCTAGGCCGTGCAAAGATTGCGGCTTTTGTTTAACTCAACAATTCATTTATTTGTTGAATGTCGTTGCAGTAAAAATGCTTAAGGACTTCCTATTGCTCAACCTACCTACCCTTCAGTATGAGTCCTCGAATGCTTGGAAAGGCATTATCCTTTTCGGCCTTGGAAAAAGCAACAGTCCCGGAAACTAAGGCGTTGACCTTCAGTATTATGAACTCTAAGTCGCTGATTTGTCATAAGCTGACCTCCTACAAACCTCTCCATCCTCAAGAGCTGAGAAGCATATTTATATCTGCGGCGGCAAGATATGCAGCATTATCGTTAAAAATCCCTCGCCAGACGAAGGAGGAACGTGGACGTCCGCCGGAAGGATAATTAAGTATTATCCAAGCCTCTCCATCCAACAACAAAGACTTATAAAAATAATTTCAAAAAGATTTAGTAATTTTTAGCACTTAGCATATTTTATTATGTTTATTACATTTATTATGTTCATCTTTTAAAATTCTTAATAGTTGTTTCCCAAAATATTGTCTTAATTTGATAACCTTACCTGATATTATGTGTTATTTTATTTTGTGCGTTCAACCCAGAGCAAAAATTTTTAAACTAAATGTTTAATTATGTTTTTATTACGCATGTGCTCTGGTTTTATGTATTTATCTTATTTTATAACATAATAAACGAACATGATTAAAAAAAAAAAAAAAAAAAAAGGAAGTGTTGACACACTTTTTTAGTAATTTTGACAAAAACATAGTTCATTAATACAATATAAATAAACCAGAGCCACTGGAGGAAATCACATCCAAGAAAGACTTCATACAAGGCAAAAAGTAATCGGATAAGTCCCTGATATTTATAACAAAAAAAAAATTCTAATCGCTTAAGAAATATTTAATAATAATAATTGTTAAATTGTCATTTTAAAATAATTATTTATACTTTAAAATTTGAGTTACGATCATTATAATTTATATGTTTGTCCAAGAGAGTTAAATGCTCATAATTGTCTCTGCAATATTACTTATAATTTATTTTATCGTATTCAAAATCCATTGTATTCAAAAGAATTATATTGAGTTAGAAGTATCAAAATAATCATTTAATAAATAACGATTTAAAAAAGATATCAATTATTCGCTCAAATATATTATTTTAAAACAACAAGAAGATAATAATATTTGTAATGCGTGATTATTTTTTTGGTGAGAATAATAGCAACGTAAGCCCTTTAGACTTATTAATACCTAAAATATCGAAAAAGTGCACACATAGATAAGATAGAGTGCTGGATTGCACATGGTAGTGCTGAATTATCAGGGTATTTGATAGCTTTCCTTTGATGTGGGAAAGACAGCGATGAGAAAGAGCTTAAGAGAGAGTGAGACGTCATATTTGATGTACATCAGGGTATATCAGTGCCTTAGAGTAGCAGAGTCTGGACGAGATGCTGATGAGTCATAACAAAAGCTGACAAATCTCATAACAAACAAAATTCATATCATAAATAAATAGGTGTTTGGATTGAATAGCAAATTTATGTTATTCTTATAAATCAAAGGGGATATATTTTAATGTAAAAGATGGCTATTGAGTTGAATTTGCTATGAATTGCATTATTTTATGATTTTGTCACTATTTTGAGCAGAAATAGGATTTATATGTTGAATAACAATATTATTGCATTTCTAATTTTATTCGTAATGTGGGAAGCCTTTCATCAATCACAAAACCTTTTTGTTTTTATATTTTATATCTCTAGATCAGTCATCAAAATAGGTTTTTCGTAATACTTTACCCAGAATAAGAGCAACAAATGATCGTTCTGGAGTCCAATCAGTTTCAAGAGTAAAATGAGAATATTGGCAGTAGCCTCATTCTACTCTTGAATTGTGCGATGTACAATAGGATTGCCTTTAGACATAAGTTTTCTCCGATGGCAGTATGTGGGATGCTTCCAAGGTTGTTGTTTTACTCCGGAAAGATCATTTGTTGCTCTTATTCTAGGTAAAGTTTTAAGAGAAACCTATTTTGATGACTGATCCTAGAGATATAAACATACAAACAAAAGGTTTCGTGATTGATGAAGGGCTGCCTCATTATGAATAAAATTAGAAATGCAATAATATTGTTATTCAACATATAAATCCTATTTCTGCTCAAAATAGTGACAAAATCATAAAAATAATGCAATTCATAGCAAATTCAACTCAATAGCCATCTTTTACATTAAAATATATCCCCTTTGATTTATAAGAATAACATTAAATTTGCTATTCATCCAAACACCTATTTATTTATGATATGAAATTTTGTTTGTTATGGATTTTGTCAGCTTTTGTTATGACTCATCAGCATCTCGTCCAGACTCTGCTACTCTAAGGCACTGGGTTATATATTTGACACAAAATAATTTCTTGTACGTCCAGAAAAATGTAGAAATAAATAAATAATAATGGGAGTGCGATTATTGGATTCTTCAGAGAAATACGTCATTGTGTCCAGAATACAGCTGAAACGATGTTTCTCTGCTATTGGAGGGGAATCAGCTCTCTATATCTTTATATCTCTAGGTTAAGACGTGTTCAACTCTCAATGTTGGGGGGCGCAGGATCGAATCCCGTGACGGGGATGGCCACTTTGGTCTACCTCATTGATAGATCTAGGTTTGAGTAACTATTTACATGCTATAAGCTTATTTATATGCAATCGGAGTAATTCTATCGAACCATATAGGCAAAAAAAATATTATTATTGCCCTCTGTGGAGACGTTTTTTAAAGAAAATAAGTTCAATTGTTGATTGTTATTGCCTTTCTGGATTAAATAAGAGTTCAAACAAAAGACACTATGTTTGGAGACTTTTTTCGTATAAAAAAGTAGTCAACAAGTTCATCAAATTCGCAAAAACTATGCAATAAAGGTCAAATTTACGTTAAAAGATCGTTTTATGCCCAGAAAAAAAATATTTTTTAAACAGATACTACAGCCCTACTCATCACTCTCCAAATTTCACAAATAAACAGAGCTGCAACTAAAGAAGTAAATCGTATTTAGAACTGGAAGCATAGTTACCTGGTGTGAAGAAGTTGAACTTTGCAAAATAAATAAAAACTCCGGGCTGAAAGCGCATTTAATATCGGACAACGTATAAAAGAGACAGTTAAGGAAATAATTTGTTGTCTAATGCTTTCCATTTCCTTCAAATTCGAGTACATATATGATTTATATAAAATAACCTGTTTTAAATTTCAAATATTCTCTAAAGACATTATAACAAATTATGTACTTAATTGTCGTTCGTTATAAATTGTCGGATACTAAATGCATATGAATAAGTCACAGAGTAGATACATAATAAATTTCTCTTCTTTCTTATCTACCGCACCAATGATATTCGGTAGATATATAATAAATCTACCGATCCCGCTCTGGCTAATAGTCACGAGGCATTTAATCGCACGAGCGAAGCGACCAATTGACTGGTCCATTTCTGGAGATATCAGTTTACCAAAAACATACTATTTAATCGATTTTAACAGTGGCTATGTTAAAATCATATATTATTCCAGTCCATATTTTCCAATTCAAGGGTAAAAAATGGTATCATGGCACACTAACGATCTCATTAACATCGTTGGTGAAGAAGTACAAATTATGTACTTAATTGTCTTTTATTATAAATTGCCGATACTAAATGCATATGAAGAAGAATTCACAGAGTAGATACATATAAATTTATCTTTCTTTCTTATCTACCGCACCGATTAATATTCGGTAGATATATAATAAAATCTACAGAATACCGAATCGGCGGTAGATTTTTTCTACCGAATCCGAGCAATAAAAGATATAAAATCTCCCTTTTTGTTAAGTGATTTTGTCCCTGTTTCTTGCACAAGCATGAAAAGTCAATAAATACTCCGATATTAAGCGCTCCCCGTCCTGATACATCCGCATTCTATGTTCTCATTATGTAGGTATGTTACACGAAATTAAAAAAAAAGATATTTCTTACCTTATGTTGATCAAACGTTGAGAAATGGCATAACGATTATGCCACTATTATTGTCTCGGTCTTATAGTCCCTCAAGTGATGCATCTTCATTTAGTACCGCCTTACCCTTTCCATCCACGTGAAAGAGGGAGCCTTATCCTTGCTGCTATCTTCTCCAGGCCCTAAGATCATAGAGGCTCTCCAGTTTCTTCCAAAGCAGATCTCCCTCCAGATTCCCCTTGGATCATTGAGTATGAGGGCCATCAGAAGTGCTTGGAGAGCCCACTGGGACGATGACTCAGGAGGGACGCATAGAAACTTCTTCTCCAGCTCTGGACTCCAATCCCCGGAGGCCTTTCCATTGTCCGCTCGCTGAGACGCTCCGGTTGTCATTTTGTGTTTTATATCAATGAAGCGAAATGTAAACAATAACAAATCAAATAAAACGGGAAGAAAAGTATAAATAAATATCACGAAACCTCCTGATCATAAAATAAATGAAGTTTTGGTTTTTTAACACCATAATCCAAATGTCTATTTGAAGATAAAATTAACTATGACTAATAATTAAACACTACGATTCAAGTAAATATTAGCTCGAATAATATTCTAATTTAGAGCTAAAAAACCAATATAAAATTTAAGAGTCCTTTGGTGTATTTGCGACCTTTATCGCACAGATCTAATTACCAATGACGCCCCCTTGGAATATTCTTGATGTTAATAACCATTAAAAAGGGATTATGTGAATCTGTCCAAATATTGAATATTATTTCATCTTTTGAAATATGTATTTTTTGTTAACGGAAAAATTCATTCTTCAAAATGCGAATTCTCATCTAAATTAAGAGGAAAATGAAACATGAAACCGAATGCATTCGTTCATAAATGGTGTATTCAAGTTGAAAACTTATGCATCAATGTATTTTTTTACTATTCCTTTTTGAAAATTCAAAGTCACTTATAATTGACACAAGCTCCAGATCTCATAAAATTATTTATAAAATTAATATATATATAAATATTATATTATATATATATATATATATTATGTAAATATATATTAGCCATTCTGAATATTAGTTTTTGTGTATTAGTATTCTCCTTTTATGCAAATTTTAGACGTTGAAATGAAAATAATTGCAAGTTTTTGTAATATGAAAGAACAAAGCCTGCTACATAGTTATTCGTCAATCCATTAAAAAAAATTGACCCCTCTTTATTCTAGACATAATTCTAGAAGCAATCAACGAGGTTTATCACCCTCTTCATCATACCAAAAAAACCATGCGTGAAACTATTTCTCTGTCTTTCTTTTATGTTGTCTATGGTTTTTTGTTTTTTCGTTTTTGCCTATATGGTCGATAGAATTGCATCCGATAGGATATAAACAGAGTTGGTCGAATAGACTTTGAAAAGTAGTAAGTAATATACTACTTTTTACTGCGTAGTAATATCTTTTTCAATATTAGTTATTACTTCACAAAAGTAATATACTACTTTGAGTAATATACTACTTTTTTGAGCATTCCAAAACAATAAGTAAAGGCAATTCAAACAGGATTTGTAAAAATCCTCACCAAACCTAGTTTGCATTTTTATAAGAATCCTATATATGATATTGCAATATTATAAAGTGAGCACATGGCTCAAACATGATAAAGTGGGTGAATTCAAAGACTAAAAAAATGACTTCTTACATTATGAGAGGCATAGGTTTAATTATCCAACCCAAGCCCTCGGGTTCCAATGCTGATATAGGCTTTGATTTAGGGTTGAAACCCACCGCCAACTCTGGCAAGGTATAGAGGAGTCCTCTACTTTCAATCTCATACACCCCAAGCCCTCGGGTCCCACCTGCTGATATAGGCTTTTATTTAGGGTTGAAACCCACCGCCAACTCTGGCAAGGTATGAGAGGAGTCCTTACTTTCAATCTCATACACCCCAAGCCCTCGGGTCCGCCTGCTGAATAGGCTTTTATTTAGGGTTGAAACCCACCGCTAACTCTGGCTAGGTATAAAAGGAGTCCTTACTTTCAATCTCATACACCCCAAGCCCTCGGGTCCCGCCTGATGACATAAGCTTTTATTTAGGGTTGAAACCCACCGCCAACTCTGGCTAGGGGTGTATGAGATTGAAAGTAAGGAAAGGGAGCTCGATAGCCGTGCGTGTTAAGGCGTGTTCAACTCTCATGTTGGGGGCGCAGTTCGAACCCCGAGAGGGGATGGTCATTTTTGGTCTACCTCATTGATAAGATCCTAGGTTCGATAGACTAATTTAATGCTATAATGCTTATTTATATCCTACGGATGCAATTCTATCGAACCATATAGGCAAAAAAAAAAGCAAGGACTCCTTTTATACCTAACGAGAGTTGGCGGTGGGTTTCAACCCTAAATAAAAGCCATAACGGCAGGCGGGACCGAGGGCTTGGGGTGTTGAGATTGAAAGTAAGGACTCCTTTTATACCTAACGAGAGTTGGCGGTGGGTTTCACCCTAAATAAAAGCCCATAACGGCAGGCGGGACCCGAGGGCTTGGGGTGTTGAGATTGAAAGTAAGGACTCCTTTTATACCTAACGAGAGTTGGCGGTGGGTTTCAACCCTAAATAAAAGCCCATAACGGCAGGCGGGACCAAGGGATTGGGGTGTTATGAGATTGAAAGTAAGGACTCCTTTTATACCTAACAAGAGTTGGCGGTGGGTTTAACCCTAAATAAAAGTCCATAACGCAGGCGGGACCCGAGGGCTTGGGGTGTATGAGATTGAAAGTAAGGAATCCTTTTATACCTAGCAAGAGTTGGCGGTGGGTTTCAACCCTAAATAAAAGCCTATATCAGCAGGTGGGACCTGAGGGCTAGGGGTGTATCAGATTGAAAGCAAGGACTCCTCTCATACCTTGCCAGAGTTGGCGGTGGGTTTCAACCCTAAATCAAAGCCTATATCAGCAGGCGGGACCCGAGGGCTTGGGTGTATAATATTGTAAATTAGGGTCCTCTCATTCCTAATTGGATTGGCGTGGGTTTCAATCCTAAAAGCCTCAATCGACATGCGGGCCCGAGGGCTTTGAGGAACTTATTTTCTTTACGATAAAATTCTCCATAAATAACGAAAAGGTTGTTCTGTGTGTTTGGTCTAATGGAATCCCCTGTCTTAAATATCAATATCGACGTACATTTTAATTTTATTAATAAGCAGTATTATGTCCAGTGGATGACGTCACATACATTCACAGAGTCATAAATTTTCATCAAAAATGCCTGTCGAATATTTTTTCACGAAAGTAATATGTAACTAGGATATTACATATTAGTTATTACTTGAAAGTAATATCTAAATGTTTGTTCTTTCTAGTTATTGCGCAGTAATATCACAAAGTAATATATTAATCGCACGCGCGTTAGGGAACAACACTGGTATAAATAAGCATTATAGCATTATAATTAGTCTATCGAACCTAGGATCTTATCAATGAGGTTAGACCAAAAATGACCATCCCTCTCGGGATTCGAACCTGCGCCCCAACTGAGAGTTGAACACGCCTTAGCACGCAAGGCTATCGAGCTCTATGTTGTCTATGGTTTTAAGCATACTCCAGAAAGGGATCTTCAAAAATACATAGGCACATACTTTTCTCCTTTTCTTTTCTGCAATTATCCATCCTCAAAATATATAGGTACATGCAGTCATGAGAACCATAATAAAAATTATAACTTATGTTTTATGAGCCCCTTAATGTATGTTTATTTTAATAAGATATTTTCTTTATAGCAAATATGCAAAAAATAAAGAAACAAAACTCCACGGGTTTTGTAAGACATTATAATTTATTTAACATTTTTCTTTTTGGTATTTCGTTATTATTATTATCAGTTATGGAACTATGTAACAGTAATGCTGTAATTATGTAGATGAGACATAGAGGAGCAAGTTTCCCTCTTCATTTTCTTGGGGTAAAAAAAGCAATTAAACATAAATAATTTTTTACTTGACTTGTAAATACTTCTTTTTCTATGGAATTATTATTATAATTGTTATGACGATGTTTGGGCTCACATGAGGGGTGCGCATCGGCTCCTACTTAATGTGCATAGGCGGTCAGGTAGTTGAGTGGCTAGTGAGGGCTAAAAAAACAAACAAAGAAGCTATCTAATAGAGTCTATCCTGGACCAAAGAACGTATGGGAATTATATGCTGTTTTTTTGTACAGTTTTGAGGCTCTCTTTCTTGGAACAAGCTTCATAATTCACAAACGGCTTATCCTAAGGATGTTTAGGGTCGCTTTGAGGTGTTGAGAAAGTGTGCGTGACGTATTATCAGCAAAGCAGTGTTTTGTACATATTTATAGCATTG
>CP045903.1:18389151-18407623 GCA_013387185.1 Caligus rogercresseyi | reverse complement strand
TTAAGGATTTTCGGGAGTAGAAGAGAAACTAAAACTTGATCATTAACCCAGTGATGTCATCTTTTGAACTATTAATATAAGTTATTATTTATTTTTACCAAACCTCACGTTTCAAATAGAGTCCTTAAGTTTTATCCTTAGCATATGTCTTTGATCTGCTTTTTCTTATTTGAATTAAAGAGTCTAGAAGGCTTATAGGTTATTGAATTAGAGAAATTATATTCTTCAGTCTTCGAGGCACAGTGCCGTAAGTGCCTACTACTCCAGATACATAGAGATAAGGTGTATCAAAGAGAAGGAGTTCAACCTGATGGGACAAATGTGGAGTATGACGTCACTAATATCTCTTATTTATAAATTTTTATGAGAGTTACGAAATAAAGTCATATTTTTACTTTGGATTTATTTTGAAAACACTAATATAAACATAGATCGTAGAAAGTTGATAGGATCTTATTTAAGAAAATATATTTTATCTAACGAATTACTTAATTAGAGGCAGTAATATCTCTATGCATCTTGCCTACCCTAAGGCACTACTAGGATTTTTATATGACGTCACTGGACAGCTTCTCTCTCCCCTAATTTTACGCATATCCTATGAGGTTTCTCTAAATCCCTCAGATCCTGCCTCTGAGGCAAAGAATCTTGTTATTGTTGGAGTTCCTCCGTTGTTTTGAATCTCGGTAATCTCTTGATGCCCGTTGAGAAGTCCCTCAAGGGCGTTCTTCCCGAGGAAGAAGCCCTTCTCCGCACACAACTTCTCCAAGTCCTCAAGTCCGAGGAAGAGCCTCTAGCCTCAGATAGCCTTGGCTCCGAGTCCGACTGGGCAAAGGACCTACAGAGCGAGTTTCAAAGGAAGGACCCTCCTTCACCAAGGCGACTCCAGGAATATGAGGCACTCATTCAGAGATCCTCGGGAGTCAAGCTATCCAGCGTCCTCTCATCGGATCCTGAGGGGCGAATCCTCTTTCAAGAGCTCTGTCTGGCGACTGGACATTAATGAGAGCTATGCCTCCATTCTTCCAGGGTGGAATGACCTTGCAGGTAGTCCTGCATGGAGAGACGGGAATTGGATGCTTATTTCAATTATTTACCTAATGTAATGCCTAATTAAGGAGCATAGGCCTGCGATAATAGAGTGGCATCAATTTCAAAATACTTAATCAAGAAAACCTTTTATTTATTGGAGGTAACGTAATTTTAATAACAATAAAAAATACAAATATTATTTAAATAACTTTGATCGCCTCAATAATGTATTTAAGAATTTAAAGTCTCTTTTTTATTAAATATTGTCATTTTATATATGTATTATTATGTAACAGGCTAGGATTACTTTAAACCCAACCTGAACGGCTGGTGGATGATTTAATACCGACTTGACATAGAAGATAAAAAAACTGAAACATAGACATCTCTCTGTGCCTCCCTTCTGTATATCGTATAAACCTCACAAACCTCTCCCTTTTTCATAACAGATTTTTTAATAATTATTTTTTTTTTTTTTTACATTTGTTACAAAAAAAATCAATACATTTTTGATGCGTTGTTTCTTTTAACTTCTAGATGAATTATGAGGGGCGGTCTTAACTGTCTTCCTCCTTCACTTTCGTCGTCAAATCGGCCAGAAAAATGCTAAGACATTATAAGCTTTGAGAGGAATCCTAGAGAGCCTTCCGTGACGAGGGAGGCATTGAACTACTTACCATAAGAACAAGTCATTCCCGACAAGAACGATGGAGTTCCTCTCGTCAGGATACTGTCGAATAAGTGACTCCGGACACAGGGGGGGAACTCCGTTTAGGTTCCTCCTCTAGATTTAAATAACTCAAGCTGTTTAATGTAACGCAATAATAATAAAACAGCTTTGTTATGAAAAACAGAAGAGGTTGTGAGTTTAATTACTATATTTTTTCAGTTTTTTTCTCTTCTATGTCAAGTCGGTATTAAAATCATCCACAGCCAGACCTCATAGAAAGATAAAACAGCTGTCGATTAGAAAACATAGACATCTTTTGTGTATCCCTCTGGCATTTCCTTTTATAATAGTATCAAACTATCACAACCTCTCCCCTTTTTCTATTATTATAAGCTGTTGGTATTATTATTTTGCTGTGTCATAAACAACTTGTGGAGGAACCCTGATATGAATAATAGAAGAACTGAGGGCTTTTACTATGCCGCAATCATAAAACCTTTTTGCTTTATAAAAAAAAAGTTATTAATAAAGTAAAAAGAGATAGGTGTTCCTCTCGGTCCACGAGACCTGTGGAATAGTAACTCCAGATACGCAGGGAATTCCGATTTAAAGTTATCCTCCAGAAAAGAAGTACCTAAGTGTTTTACTATAATTGCAATAATATAATAATAGTAACATCTTTTGATAATATAAAAAAGGGAGAGGTTTGTGATTACTTTGATACTATAATAAAAGAAATGCTAGAAAATGTGTCATGTTTTCTAATCGACAGCTGTTTTTCCTCTTTCTATGTCAGGTCGGGTATAAAGTAATCCCTTGCCATGAAAAAAATAAGTAAGTCATATACATAAAGGAGACTATATATTGTTTAAAATGTTAGCTCCAATGAATGAAAGGTTTTGTTTGAGCTTCAGTTGATCCGTTCATCGTATCTACTGGCCAATTGCAAGGGATTTTTGACAAAAGAAAATGTTCAGTCCAAAGACACATATAACAAGACATATCCAACTAGTTCATCATTGTCGAGCCTTTAAAGATAGCTTGAGATGAACTGTTTTGGGTTTATTTTTATTGTTCAAATACGTTATGAAAAAATGTTGATAAAATCATAATACATTTTTGGACTTTGAAGTTAGATATAATAATTTTGTAAATTAATTTCTAAATTTATAGAGAATTATATGTGCGATAGCCATGTGTGTACAGGCGTGTTCAACTTTCAATGTTGGGGGCGCAGGTTCGAATGCTCCCGAGAGGGATAGTCATTTTTGGTCTACCTCATTGACAAGATCCTAGTTTCAATAGATTAGTTTTAATGCTATAATGCTGATTTATATCCCATCGGATGCAATTCTTTTCGACCAAATAGGCAAAAAAAGATATCAAGTACCATAATACACATGATAATTTAGCATAGTCTGTGTATGACGATAGCTTTTTGGGGTTTAGAAACTTAAAGAAATTGGTTTGCAAAATATTGATTTCTCTTTTGCTTTTTCTTTCTATTTCCCCACTGAGTGAATAATGCATTTTATCTGATTTTATGCAAGAAGAAGGTAGCTCGTTTATGTCAATGGAATGCATTTTTTCACTTAATTTGATTTAAACTATCGAAATAATATTATAAGTTTATATTTATAAGCAAACGTGTGGTTTTTGCAGGTATCCTTCGAGTAGAGGATCTCAAGACCCGTTGGGTAGAGGCCTGCGTTCGCCCCATCGAAGGCCTCACAAGAGCCATCCTCGAAATATACACCCGAGACGGAGGTACCCTAGACGATGTCCTCTCTGCCCTCCTCCAAATGGAATGCCTTCAAATCCTTGAAAGCCTCAAACACAAGTCACTGCATTCCTAGACGTCCACGAAGTCACCAAGAAAAACCAGCCCTGCGGCGACCCTTATTTTTCACTTCTCAAAGGCCTCCCCCGCCTTCTACCCCCGAGGACCCCGTCGTTCACAGTCTTTAATCAATTCTCCCAGGGCTCAACATTATCAGCTATGCCAGGGGTCCTCGCAGCCGCCTCCTCCTTCTACCGTGAAGCCGGTTGACGTAATGGAGTCTCTCTTCACATCAGATCTCAAGGAAGTTCACTCCAATAAGAGAGAAATGAAGAAAAATAAACTCAATATCCTGCTCCTTTTTGCATCAGACGGCGTAGCCTACGGCTCGGGCATTCAAAGCCTCTTACATGGATACGAATACTCCGGCGTTCGCGTGGAGATATTTCGCCTAAATGAGGTAGGCCTCTGGTATGAGGTTCTTAGAATCCAGAGGCCTGTTGTAATAAGTGGACAAATGAGGCGGACTATATAATGCCCATACTGACCCCCGAGCTCCTGGATAACTTTCATGGCGGAGCGGGTGATGAGGACGAGGGGGGCTCCTCCCTCCTTCCCACGTCTCCTCTTTTGAATCACTTCATATATAATCTCGCGAGGGCACGGTATACTGAAAATGGATGTCGGAATACAATGATTCGTCCCCTTATTCCACTCGAGTATCTTAAAGGCGTTGGACAGTCTCAGGTTGTGCGGCGGGATCCTTTGCTGAGAGTGTTTGGATTCCTTTGAAGGAAGAACGGGTTCTGGGGCGGGTAAAGGGGATGTTGAAGGAGTTTTCGAAGGGATTGAATCACTAAGTGATGATTTATCACAATTAAGTATTAGGTCAATGGATGTTATTTTGATGGTAAAGGATCTTATCAACTCAATAATTTATGGAAATATTTAAACAATGGAGAAAGTTTTTGGTTTCCTTGAAGAAGATTTTTGTTGGGATTGAATCTTTAAAGAATGTTAATATATGAGTAAGATTAGTACAATGGATATTTTATAAAGCTGTTGAAAGATATCAAGAACTGAAGCAATTATGGGAGTATACATTAAGGTTTTTTTAGGGAAGTAAAACTTTTCAAATGGGATTTTGACACTTAGAATGAGTACAATGAATTTTTTTTAAGCTGATGAAGACAGTAACTTATTATTGAGTGTATTGCGTATGTATATAATGATGTATCTAGCCCATAAAAATAACTTGATTACAAATGGAGAGATGTACACGATCAAGATTTTTATCTGACAGCTTAGAAAAATATTAGAAGTGTCGTGATCAATGCCAGCTGATAAAAAGTTCAATAGCTTGAACATTGTTTGGAACATTAATTTGATGAAGACAGTTCACAAAGTTAAATCTTTGACGAGCACGTGTGTGGATGATATTTTAATAGTGATAAAATATTTTCCTTTTAACAATTATTCAAATTCCAAGGCAAAAGAGATCGATTTGATTTCAAAGAGATTTGTATAAAGGAACACTAATAGTCTAAATATGCATTTAGTTGTCTCAACGTTTCCATATTAAGAAAAAAAACATGAATGTACGAATGTTTTTGCGATATAACAGAAATTGGAAGTTGTTATATTATTGACATCTATATGACCTTTGATAGAATTTTTTAACGTATTATGATTCGTTGAGTTGCAGTATCTTTGTGAATATGAAAGGATGTTAAGCATTAGTTATTCAGTCAAACATAGGATCTTTTCAATGAGATCGACCTTAGGCTCTCGGGAGTCAATCATTCGCCCTCAAAACTTGATATTTGGTACACATCATCACACTGCTAACGCAGCTTCCAAAAGTTTTTTAAAAGCTCTGCTATTGAATATTGCTCGAAAATCTACTACTACACAAAGTCCCAGCTGTTGTTATTCAATGCGAAAGGGATTTAGCCGTATGGCCGTTCCCATACCTCATACATTTTATGTATTACTTTAATGATGATCTTGATGTATTCAGAATAATAAAATATATAATTTGTCAAATTATATATTCTTAATTTCACTTTAAATTTATCTTCTTCATGTATGTATGAAATACCCCCCTCGTCACCGTATCTATTTATTCGTGCATGATGTGTCGTTGCATTTAAAAAGATATATTATAATAATTGTTGTTGTTTTCTCATAGACTTCAGTCTTATTTTTATGTGTGTGTAAAACTTTGTACTTTCGGCTACAAAGAGTGAGAAAGCAAAATATATATATATCAATACATATCACAAAATAAATAATACATTTGGATCTCCTTTTAAAATGGAACATGGTGGTTAACATAGAGAGGCTAATGGGATTAAAGAAAGGAAGTCGTAAACAAATATCCATTGACGTCAATGTCAGAGGGGAAAAGTATATATATATATTGTTTAAATTATAAATATATTTTTATTATTTGGTAAAATAATAAATGACTTGCATAATTGTAATGTAATAAATGTATTGTTTCATAAAGATAAAGTATATTTATTTTTAATTGGTCTTTTGCTGAGTATCTAGCTTTGTGTTACAGGTCGGTGTAAAAATAAAGTAAACTATTGAGTAAAAATAATACTTAGTTTTGTAAATAGTATTTCTAAAAAATATATTTATTCGGTAAAAATAGGGTTTAATGTATTTGCCGTGACGTCAGATATGAAATAGAGTTTCGTTGTCGTTCCACCTCTAATACCTATTTTGAAAAATGTCAGTAAATAAATAAATATTTTGTAAGACTGAATGACTCCTCGTTTAGTTGCCGAATGACTTAAATAAAACATCGTTGACGTCACGATATATTATTCATATACTATAACAGTGAAACCCAAAAATAAATACTTTAAAGAAATATAAATGCTTACGACTTGCTTGGATATTTGTTTATCAACTAACTCAGGCTTATAATATACTTTTTATATAAAGTATGTCCTTACTAAGGGAATTCTAAACAAAAATGACGACATAAATGTATTCAACTTTGAGTCTTCCAGTTAAAATCACAGCCATTCACTGCATGGTTCTCATCACAGAGGTCAATCAATTGTTTCCATGAGGGGTCCTTGGCTAGGACATGAGGGTTCCCAACGAATATGAGAAGGTCCTTTGCCCGAGTGAGGGCCACATTAAAACGCTTTTCGTCTCCCACGAAACCTAGGACGGCCCGAGAAGAGTCCCCTTCCTTCACGAGAGAGGATCGGACCGTGCTGAGGAGAATGACGGAACGCTCTTGACCCTGGAATTCCTCTACCGAACCCACCTGCAAGGTGTAGAAAAGAGAGATAGTTTAAGGCTTTGAAAGATAGTGAAAACAATATATATATACATTTTGGAAATAAAATAACTTTTTTGTCATTATAAAAACCAAGGGTCAGAAAAAAAAATCCTCACGTCTCCCTTGATCATCATACAATATATTTTTGATGGCGTTATTACGACAACAAAGCTTCGCAACAAAAATTCCCCGAGAAATAGACGAACGAGGAAAATACTTCACTACAAAAAAGCTTCGGGACAAAAATACCCACGAAAAAAAGGAGAACGCGGAAATTGACTGACTATAAAAGAGCAAGGAGGTAATAATCACAACCAAAAAAGAGCTATAAAAAAGTCGACGACGAATTTACGCGCGATGAAATTACAATAAACCTATTACCGAGGTTTTTCTAACATTACATACCCTGATATAAACATACATTGGCTTAGCCTATTTTTAACAACTTAACGAAATAAAATGATTAATTTTACAGATTAAAATTTGGTTAAGTGATCATTTGTTTCATTGAAATGGTAGGATCCAATATTTGGATATTATTTTAATGTCAACTTAAGTGTTGAATTTGAACAAACTTACAAGACATATTTGTTGTTATTGGCATATTCTTCAACTTTCTTATAGCATGCATGTTTTTTGTTCCTTTTGAGCATGAATATTTAAATCTTTTTTGAAAACTGATGTACCCTTTTCTTACACAAGTTATTTTATTCAGCGTGATTGGTTGTAGGAAAAAAGGCGTAAATAAAAAACAATTGGCATTATGAAATATGTTAGCACTCCTGGCTGCTAAAGTGAGTTGAGAATTTTATATAAAAATGCTGAGGCGATATATTTATTTCATCCAAAGTATTTTTTTTTAAATGAACTTATCCAAATAGTGTATATAGTTTATATTAATTTGAATGGTATTATCTTTTTTACAAAATTTGACTTGGGCGATCAATCGTAGTCAATATCACAAAAATATAAAGCATTCTATCAAATGTAACAGACTAACGTTCGCGAAAAATTGTCGTTTACCAAAAGTGATCGTTCGGCGTTCATCGTTCGTTTTAAGATTGAATCGTTTGTCGTTCAGCGTTCGTTTGTTGTTCGTCATTGACGATTTTTATATAATGGAAATTTTTCCCTCCTTATTCTGAAAAAAGTGATGACTTTTTTTAGAAAGGAATTTTTCACATGCAAAAGTTTTTTGTTTGTTTTTTGCCAAAAATGAAAGACGAACCCTAAGAATTTTGTTGTTCGCGAACGAGAACAATTACAAATCAACTTTGAAATGTATGTATATAATATTTATACAGACCACACATGAAAAAACGAGGGTTTTTGATCTACGAATATATAATGTAAAAATTTAGATGATAAAAAAATATACAGAATTTACAGAAATTTTTGACAATAAAGATGTTAGAGCATTTATTTTAAAGCCTTCATATTAGCTACCTATATATTAAGTTTGCTTCTTACCTTGGGCATGGGTAGATCAAAGGACGTAATATAGTTCCTAATACAGTCCACCTGCTTTCGATACGGCGTAATGATCCCAATATCCTCGGGGACATATCCGGAATCCTATATATTTTCTTCAGATACAACAGCACCTGAAAAGCCTCTTGGCGATTATACCAAGAGGGAGAGTCCTCATCCCGGACCTGTTCCCCTTCCAGGGCATGATAGACGATGGGGAAATCCTCATTGACTAGAATGTCATGTCCTTGAAAGGAAGCATGATGGGAAGTCCGGCATGGAATGAGCTCATCGTGATAAAAGAGCTTTGAGGGGAGCTGTAGGATCGCGGCGTGATTCCTGTAGTTGCGGACTAGCTTGGTGATGAGGAGGGAATCGTAGGAGTCTGCAAAGCGGGTCACGAACTTTTGCGGGTCGGGTGCGTAGAGGGGGTTGTGGGTGCAGAGGCGCTCGATGAGGGAGATTCCTAGGCCGTGCTCCTTGGCAATGGAGCTTGTGAGAACGGGGGACAGCTGCTGGGCGTCCCCCGCGAGAACGATTTGCCCCTCCTTTACTTCAAGGAAGTTGAGGGGTGTGAGAATGTCGGGCTCGAGGACGAAACCGGCTTCGTCGATGAAGACGTGGGTAAAGCGACGAAAGTCCCGGATACGTGCGAAGAAGCTGGAGCTTGTGCAAGTTGTTATGACGATCCGGGATTTGAGAAGACCCTCCACTGCTTCCTTCTCCTTCTTTATGGAAAAGTAATACGGGGAAAGCTCTTCGGGATACTCTGAAAGGCATAAGATCATCATGAGCAAGATTTAAAAGGTATTTAATCATAAAAGATGAAAAGTAACCGATTCAATTGGTTTTTTTAGATATAATATAAGGCTTTGCTCTGCGTTTATTCCGACACTCGTGCAATAAAGTTAAGAATATTAAATTTAAAAAAGTTCACAATTATATTGTTCACCTTTTTTGGAAAGTTCAATTGAACGGTTTGGTAAATTTAATGTTGATTTTTTCTTCTCCATTTTATTAAGTCATTTGGTTACCACGAATTTGTCTTCTTGCCTTATTTATAGTGTAAACAGTTGAATTATTTATCTATTTATCATCGAGTATTTACGCTTGCTCAACATGATACATATAGTATATATCCGATATTTAGGTCAATGTCCCATAAATATCGTTTTTTGTACCCCTACTAATTTTTCTAAACCTATAAACTTAAGTTTATAGTTGATCATTGGTATAAAATCAATATTTTGTTACTGCATTTTTAATTATTTTACCAACTAGAAGCAATGAAAAACTTTTTACTTTTAGACGAGGAATTAAAAAAACATTGAGTCTTAAAACTAGAATTTTATAGACAATGGCACAATAATCATACCTCTATCTTCCTTCTCGCACCCAGTATCCGAACCACATCACCAGGCTTCACTCTCTTCGACTCCGCAAGGAGCTTTACAATCAGGTCACAGGCAGCATTTGAAGGCGCCGCTACAAGGATACGAGAGTCTCTTCGGTGCAAAAACGTTTGTAAGATCGTCTCTATGAGTGTCACGGTTTTACCCGTGCCCGGAGGACCAAAGATAATGTAGGGAAGAGGACGGGCCTCAGCCTTAAGAATGGAAACAACTGCACGCTTCTGCTCAGGGTTTAAGTAAGGCTGAGTCCATTCAATAGTAGTAGCCGCTGATCCTTTGGTCGCTTTTGGTCTTAAGGGAACGTAGGGTGGAAGGCCTTTAGAGGAGGGTGAGCTCTTGGGAGATAATGAGATGGAAGACTTATTCCCATAGGTAAAGAAGTGAGGTAAATCCTTCTTCGAAGGACGTAACTTTGTATCCCCTCCAGTAAGTGCATGCAATTGAGGACAAACAAAATCCTCACTCGGAGGAAGGTCTTCAATGCCTTTAAAGGATTTATTAAGCTTATCCGCCACGGACTGTTTCTTGGGAAATATAATACTTTGCTGATTTCTCAAAACAGGAGTTGGGTCCCTCTTAAAAACTTTGGTCTCTGAGAGTCCTGAAAGGAGTGGCTTTCTTAATCGAATCTCGGATGGGAATAAAATCTCCGGGCCAAGGACAGTGAAAGCCATTTCTACTGAGCGATGCATGATTCGATAGGGGGTTCGACTCTTGATGAACTTGACGTCGAGGAGACTCCCAGAGTAGGTTTTGTGAAAGGAAGAATCGAATTGTAGATAGAGGATGGAACCCTTGATGCAGTGAATGAATCCTTGATACTCGTATTCGTCGTTCTCGGGGAGGACTTTGACCTCATCTCCCTCAAAGAGAGAGGGAAAGAGGGCTAGGTCCTCTCCGATGTTCATTTCCAAGTACTCTCCGCTGCATGCATCCGAAGACCCCGTAGCGCCGTCTTCTCCATGTTTTCAAAGTCCTGAATCTCTTCTACAAAGAGCAGAGTACGAAACTTCATGAGGAAATCCGTCTTGCTCACGGGTTGGCCCTTATTCAGATAGGCCTTGACCTTGTGTGGGTCTTCCTTCAGGGACTCAGGGATAGGGTAGCTTTTGAGCTTAAAGAACCAAGGCTTGTCGGCCCGGGTGGATTCTTTACGCCTTCCAGGAATAATATTTTTAGAGGAGGTCGTAAGGAGGACTTTTTAAGGGATTCTTTAAGGGATTGACATGGAGGTAGGACGTTGGAGGTGAGGGCTGTCCCTATAGAAAATATTTCTTCGTCATGAGAAATAAACTCAACAATAAGAAGAACCTTGATCTTTCCGATGATTAATGCGGAGCAGTTAATGTTGAGGGATAATTGAGCAGATGTATTGATGATTTGTGGGCTTTGTAAGTCTGAGGCGAACTGAGTGGAGCCATGTCGTCCTGAGAAGCTGACTGCTCTCACGCTTACTTCCCTTAAGCCCTTGTTTACTATTTGGAGGGACTTGGCAGAGCAGCTCTGCTCAAAGTGAATGTCTCCAAAGTCCAATGAAGGTACGGATAGGGAGACTCCTTTTTTGGATTTTAGGAGTTCGGAGGTGTGGGAGGAAATGGGTTTGATGATGCGTGTTGCGGTCTTTTTGGGG
The DNA here is from genome assembly GCA_013387185.1 of Caligus rogercresseyi. NCBI lineage: Eukaryota > Metazoa > Arthropoda > Copepoda > Siphonostomatoida > Caligidae > Caligus > Caligus rogercresseyi. The sequence continues at coordinate 18,396,322 of CP045903.1, read as the reverse complement.
AGGGTGTGGCTTGGAGGAAGTGTGAGGGATAAGGAAGTTGCTCGCCAGGGAGGATCACCCTTTCGCTCAATGGCTTCGTATTCCACATAGTCCCCGGTTTGAAGATGAAGGCTGCCACCCTTTATTAGGGACATGTCGTTGGAGAAAAAGACCTCGTCGTCGATTTTGCCTGAAATTAAATATATATATTTAACACAATGATAATTTATTATAATTTATTCTTAAGAACTATATAAGACTATAAGAAAGACATCAACCTCTAACTGTAATTTTAGTCATTTTATTCATGTTCAATTTTGTAAACATGCTGGTAAAGTCACTAGTTTCAAAGATGACCTCGAATATTTGTTTTTTCGCACTCAATATAGCCAATAGCACGGTTGCACGGATGGAATCTGAGCACTTCGTAAATATCATGGAGCATTAAAGTTATCCTAAGTGCATATTGATAATTCAACTTCCTTTTAGCAATGTATTTTTTTCTTAAATAGTGACATGGAGGCTATAACAATGCTTCCTTACCCTAAAGCCCTTTTTTAGTGATCCTATGTAAAAAATTGTGTAAACATTGAAATAGAATGAATAAATCATTGAATCACTTTTTTGTATTGAAAGATAATTAATTATTTTAATTGATGGAACTAATATCATAACATGGAGACTATAAAAATATCACATGATCCCAAATATATATTTTTTTATTTGAGATAGTTTATATTGTAAACATGTTATGGTATTGAAAAAAGAATAAATTAATAAGTTCACTTCAGCATTTAATAATATTTGCTGTTTTTACAGATCTGTTTTTACTGAACATTTTAGCATTTTAGCATAATGTAATTTTAAAGCTTTTATAGCCGTCAGAAACTTTTCAAGAAAATATCTCAATTTTCGGAGCTGTAAAACATCAATGAGATACAATTTCATACAACAAAGTAAAAATATAAAAATGAATCCTAAGAAATCAAATGCCTTCCTTGTTAACCATTTCACTTGTGTAACAGAATATATATTTCAGAATTATATCAAAACTACACAAGGATATACTCATTCCCCTATTTTTATATACAAATACATATATTTAAAACTTTGGACAGTTTCATAAAACACCTAATCAAACGTTTGAGCTCTTTAAAATGTAAAAATTAAAACCTATTTACTATTACTACTGACTATGGCCAACTAAAATATACAATAATATATTTTATAAAATTGTAAAATCACAATTTTTTAAAAATGCAGCTTGAAGTTGATGCACAGAATAGGCTGAGTTTTTGGCTCTAATAAGGACCAAAAAACTAATTTGTTGAGTTATAAGGTTTAATTTATATTTTGCTATTGCATGTTCCATTATCAATACACTGAGTGATACAGGCATTTCTTTAATCGTAAGAGAGGGAGGAGGGAGAATGGCTAGAATTACAAATATGTTGCTAGGCGACTAATCTACAAATGTCATGAATGCAAGTATTCAATTCCAATAGTTAATTATTATGAATTGATTGGGACTCCAATGCCATCGTATGAATATATTTTACGTGACATCGGATTTAGTGTATGTTATATTTGTTGTTTATCTTAGGTGAATGCCTAATTTTAAAAAGACAATCAAATGAATGGACGAGCGACACTTTGATCCTTTTTATGGTAAAAAAAAATGGCATGGCCCTTATCTGGTAAGTAAACGAGGGGCCACTCGCCAAATAAAATAAGCCTTGACCTTCGCCTACATCTCATATGGCGTCTTTTTAGGCAAATGCAAGCAAATGGAATTGAACTCTTAGAGATATAAAGATATTTCAATGGCAGAGAAACATCGTTATTAAGCTTGATTAGAAGCAACTGGATTATCAGACTGGTTAATATGGAGATCAAGATAGATTAAGATCTCCTGGATTATCAGACAAGCTGTAAGCATAAAGATATAGAGAGCTTATTCCCTTCAATAGCAGAGAAACATCGTTTAGCTGTATTCGGTTCCAAACATAGAGATATAAAGATATAGAGAGCTGATTCCCTTCAATAGCAGAGAACATCGTTCAGCTGTATTCTGTGTGTACAGTATAAACAAAGTAATTTGATCTATGTCATCGTAAGCTATATTCTATCTCTATGATTACGATGACGTAGTACAAATTACTTTGTTTATATTGGACACAGAAATACAGATGAAGGGAATAAGCTCTCTATATATTTTATCTCTATGGCCCAAACCAAACAAAGTATTTGATCTACGTCATCGTAAGCTGATCATAGAGATGGAAAAATTGTTTATATTGGGCACAATGACGTATGAAGAATCCAATAAGCTCTGTCTGTGTTTATATCTCAATGGATCAACTTGTCAATCCTGCATAGATCCCAAAAAAGAAAACAATGCTTGAGCCTCCGATTGAGACTATTATCAATAAAATATACCAAGCAGATTGGTCAATTATAAAGCCCTTATATATCAATACTACATAATTATATAGACAATGAAATCTTAGAACTGAGTTTGAAGTAGTATTAGATATTATTGACTCATAAGAATCAAAATAAGATAAATAAGTTTTAAAATATATTGTTAGATGATGTTATTAGGGCTGATATATCTCTAATAAGTGGATAAGAAAATGACGCTTTTCGACCATATTAACATAGGTTTCATCAACCGAAAGATCATTTTTGGGCAGTGCAATGTTGATGACTTATGTTTGATTCCCTAATGTTTTAATGCCAACAAAATGAATTTAAATACACATATAACAACTTCTTCCGTGTAATTTTCATGTTCTGTATAAATTTCAGCTTAAATGAGGCATCATTAAAGGCCTAATATTTACATGTGTCTTGAAAGTGGCCTGCTTTTCATCAAAGTTATTTAAAACTTGTGAATAAAGAATATTTTTATGATATTTTTTTTTTAATCCCTGTCAATTATATATATGTTTTTAGACAGGGTTTTATCAGGGTAGTTGGAAGTACTAAATACATTTATTTGAAATGCTTCTCACCTTTTCTAGACTCCGAGTTGTAGGATGTAACCACGCCGTGCGCTGCTTACGGATCCGAAGAGGATCAACTTTAATAACTTCGTTTTGTGCGCTGATTTCCACGGATATCATATCATCACGCTTGAACCGACTAAGACCTAGAAAATAAGAAGAATGAAAAAATATGATAGGTACACGTAAATGAGAGCTCAAATACTACGATCATAAATTGAATCCCAACAGGCTGTAAAAAAATTTTGAAAAAACCCGATAAAAAATAATAAGGGGTTTTTTTTCGATTGTTCATTACCCATAGCTATTAAATTTTCGATAGTATTTTTTTCAAAATTTGGTTTTTTTAATACCCTGAGGGCTAAAATAATTGAAATAAATAAGATAAATAAATCAATACTTTATAGAATAAAGATAAAGAAATATCAAATTGCAGTGAAATTTAACATACATTGTGTTCTCTTAGTACCGTGTTCGTAATACAATTGCTATGCGATTAGGATGATTTTGAAATTATAAATGATAAAATGTTTCATTTAGAAGAATTAATACAAAAAACTTGATGAAAAATACGAATTGAAGTTGATAAGAGGCAGGGCTCAAATAAGATATTTACTTGTTCCAAATTTAATATTCTAGAAATATTTCAGGGAAAAAATACATTAAACTACTCATGAATTGCTATTGCTCAGCCATTTTATCTATTTAAATAATTCCAAAGATTCTCTGATGATATTGAAGTTATTAATATAGTTGTTTTTATTGTAAGCAAAATATATCAGAGCAAACTGTGCGATAAGAATACTTTTGATTAAATTCCGACAAAAAAAACCAATGTTTATAAAGGTTTGACTGTGTTCTTTTAAACAAGGCTATAAATTTTAACTACGTCCAGTTAGGATTTTAAACATATAAGGAATACACTTCTTCTTGATTAAATTAAATAACGTATCGGAACTAATTATGTGATACGGTAAGGAAAATCAAGGGATAGATGGAAGCACTTCAAAGACAAATACATTTTTATAACATTAAAACTCTGATATTGGTATTGTATTAATAAAGATAAATTTGAAAACATATTTAACTCACGATTAGAATGACTTCTTCAAATTTAGAATATTTAAAAATGTTGGTTTTGGAAATTATTAAGATGGTTCCGGAATGAAAGTCGTTATAAAATTGATGTAGTCTAATTGTATATCCCTTATTGAATCCTTTTTAACCCAAGAACAAAGTGTATATTAAGAGTGAAGATCAGGATGGTTCAGGGCATAGCAGTTACTCAAATGTCATGTATGTATCAGACTTATAGATGTTTGTTAATTTGTAATCGTCTGTCGTTCGTCATCGGCGAACGACAACAAAAAAAATTATCGTTCGTTTGAAAAAATCATACGGTAACTTGAAATGGTTTGTACTTATTCAAAAATGTCTTCATGAATGTCTACCCCTGGCGCCAAAAAAGAGAAAAAGTATTTTCCACTGACTAGTAGTGTTGTACTTTTTAAAATTCTTGCAAAAATGAGAAAAAATTATTTCTATTAAAAAACGTCACTTTTTCTCAGAAACGAACAAAAAACGAACGATAGCTTTAATGAAGCTCAAATGAACGACACATGACAATTATTTTCCAACGCCAACAAGTCTGGTATGCATAATTAATTGCATATATATCTTGTTGTGAAAGCAATAGTTGTACAAAAGTATTTGAAATACACAAGTTCGATAAAATGTATCATCCACATTCATAGAGCATCCTATCATTATGGTAGTATAGTACATTGAATTGAGACGCTGTCCCCTTCAGTTCTATTCAAAATCCTTCCCCCCTACTAGAAACGCGAATCTGGACCCTTAACATTGAGAGCTGGACGCGTTAACAAAAAGAAAATAACTTACTAAGAGCCTTTTAGAATAGAATTATTATTTGATGAAGAAGTGTACACTAGTATCAAGACCATGTTCATTTGATGTAAGTCTTTTATTTATAAGTATGGGCGATGAATGGAAGACCCTTGACCACCTTGAGGACCGCATGGATGATCACGGTTCAAAATCAGAGGACGATGAGTCATTTCATTTAATATCACGCTACTATAAAATACGACCGAGTTCATGTTGTTCTATTTTGGTATATCTTTGGGTTGTTGTATTTATAATGACCCAACTTAGCCTACTCCATTACAGAGAAAAAGCAAATGGATCTTCTTCATCTACCGAAAAGTATGTATAGAAATATTATTATTTTCTTCACTAATGAAGTAAAATCCCTATTAGGGAAGAAAGTAGAAGTGAAAAGGATCCGCTTTGCAATTATTTGCTTGCATTGCATCAATTAATGAAGGAAGTCTTCTATCTATCTCTGTCCTATCTGTTGACACGCGGATGAGAGTCTCATATCCTTGGTCTTGGTCTGGCTTGTGTGTTTCCTACTTACTGGCATGGTGTATGAGTGTGAGAGTGTCGTCATGGATCCGTGCTCGCTTGTCTCCGAGAACCACTCCAGTCCGCACTTTTCTGTTCTCAACGCTGGACACGGAGTGGATCACCCATTCACGATTCGAAGCAGGGCGAATGGCGCTGTAGTTGATGGTGTCCCCACTTTGGAGACTGCTCAGCCCGATTTCCGAGAGGTCCATGCTAAACTTCCCATCAATGAGTCCATTCCGGCCCAAGGCGTGTGATGACTCCTTGAGCCTCCTTGGACTCCAGCTCACCGGGAGGAGAATGCTGCTCTCTTCCAGGGCCGGAGCGGGGGACCTCCAAAAGGAAGATGCCCATTCCCAAAGAGTCTCCATGGCTCCGTCCCTTTGCTTGCTCGAATGATGATGGAAAGAAGTCCTTGTTATGTAAGGCGGCAGAGAGCAGAGGAAATCAACCCTTAGTCCTTCCTCTTACACAAACGCCGCTCAAATAACTCTCAAAGAGTGCAAGGAAAAAAGAAAAAATACTTTGTGTGATGTTTTTCTATCAGTCTTTCCTCTTCATCTGACAGAAAAGCTCCGCTCATTGGCTGGCCTAAAGACGGTGGAGTACTTTGTGGTAGTACTTGTCTCCCTGACCACAATGGAGAAGATCCCTCTCAGAAAACATGTTCAAAGAATATCCAAATGGGTTGGCAAATGCAACCAAGTGACAGCATCATATATGTTAATATATTTCCATTAAAGTTTTATTAAGTGTCTTCTAATCTTATCGGTAGACATTTTAAATGTTTTATTCCATTAGGTCAGGGATGCCAGGGTGAAATCGTCAGGGGGCCGGGACTGTTTTCAAGTGGACCTCGGGGGGCCAAATTACGGTACATTTTTGGCCTTGCAACACTAAAACAAAAGTAGATATAAATTTGTTGATATTGTATCATAATATTATTAATTTATAAAAACACTTCTCAAAACCTAACGTAACGGGCCAAATGAGATGTCCATTCGGCCGGTTCCGGCCCGCGGGCCGCCACCATGGCACCACTGCATGAGGTTGAATAATGACTATTATAAATTATTTTATTTAGGCGCATTGTGAAGATATCAAATAGAATGAAGTCCAATTCATGATGACAGTAAAATAATGCAAGTGTTTGCGTATTTTATCATACACCAAATGCACCAGCTATGATTCAGAGTTGCCTTGTCATATTGGACACAAATGTTTAAAATAGTCTATCTACACTCTATAAGCTCTATTGAATAAATTAAACATACAAAAAGTGAATACTAATTATATATTTCCATGCAACACATGTACTACTTAGCGTCTATATTTCCTCATCGCTATAAATATGAATGTTTATAAATAATCTAGTTATTAAAAAAGATGCAGGGAAGAAACGGCCGAAGAAAGAAATGGACCAAGAAAAAAAATCAAGATATAAATTGATGAAACATAGACGAAAAAAATGGGTCCAAATATATGAAATAAGCGAGTATTAGAGTGTAATACACCAAAGTGGTGTACAAACATATTTCTAAACCAAATTGATAAGTAGTATCAACAAATAATTATTTATTTTTGCAATACAAGATAGTGTTTGGGACTAACTTAGATGTATTCCACTCAGATACTAGCTTACCCCTGTATTTGTATCATTACCTCCGCCGAAGGAGGTAGTTTTCACTGGCGTTTGTTGGTTTGTTGGTTTGTTTGTCAGCAGGATAACTCAAAAAGTACTGAACGGATTCGAA
>CP045903.1:18354077-18389051 GCA_013387185.1 Caligus rogercresseyi | reverse complement strand
AATTTAAAAAATTTCGACAAAAGAACTGCTCAAACTTACTTATGCATGCACTTATATATATGTTATATGTATATATTATATATATATATATATATATATATATATTTATAATATATATATATCTATAAAGTTACCTGGAATACGGTATTGCACATTTATTTATTTTCTAAATTATTTGCATAACAATCCATTATCACAAACCCAAATTGTCTCGCGATCTTTCTACTTAGAGGTAAATTTGCCTAAGTTCGAAAAGTTATCAATTTAAAAAAATCCTCATTTAGCTTACTCCGAACAGATTATGCTGTTTTCTAACTCAAGCCCAACAGTAAGAATAGATTGACCTACCTGCCAGTAAATATATAATGTCATGGATGCATTTTGGTGCTTTGCATCTTTAAGGCCCAAAAGTCGAGTGGATTTCGTTTCACATTTACCCCTGTCACTTTGAATGTACACATATGCATGCGCATATATTGTATTCATGACAATCAAATTTAATGCTGTGTCATCAACATCAATTACAATTATGCAAATCCTGCGAAGACTTTTTCGAAGGAGTAAAAAGAAAAAGAAAAATAATTGGTTTGAAGAGGAGCTAATCAACTATATTTGTGGGAGTGTAGCGGTTTCAGTTGTCATTCATTATATGTCTGCGAGGGATATTATATATCTTTAAAGCCTTTAAGTTATTGGAAGATTAGGAGGAAGAACGAGTGTTATAACAGAACAAACGGCGGTCTCGATTAAATTCATTGAACAAGTTTTTCACAGTGTTTATGGGACAATCCATGTCAAAAGTTTTTTTAAATCTTACGAAAATGTTATCAAAATAATTCCATTACCTTGCCAATTACTTTTTCCAAATAATATTTATATTAACTATAAAATATGTGACACCTATTGAATTCGTTTTGCAACTTCCTTTTCCTTCCTTGGCATGTTGGATGCCACGTCAATGCATTGGCCCACAATATCTTCAACGCGTAACTCTAAGCTGTTAATCACACCATTTGTAACAGTGTCTCAACGGTGTGGACTTAGCTGCCCATAGTTTATTTAGCGCAAACACACTACCACTTGTTCCCCGTTGCCAACATGTGATTTTTCAGCCACCAATAAGACTGAACTTGACAGCTTCTCTAACGTTTTTAGCTATTTCCTTCATTACGAAACAAGATGCAATCTTCAGTGTTTCATTTTGGATTTCTATTGAAAGTCACTGTCGATGAGCCCCCAATTTTGAGTTAGTCTCGTGGCAAGCCAAGGAATATCTCTGTATCGAAAATGTAAAGGCTCTATAAGGTTTCCACAGTTTATGTCTGACTACTGACAAATCATTCATCTGTCTTCTTCATGGCCTCTTTGAGGAATGTTTTTGTTGTGTGATGTACAATATGGATGCAATAACTTTAGGTAGTTCTGTTCTTTTAGCCATGTATATATGGGTTGTATGAAGATGGCTCAAACTTTTTGTTGACTTTTAAAATTAATCCATTTAGACATTGCTTTTGATCGATCAAAGAATTATTTGTTCTTCGTTTCCATGTACTCTTGACACGTGTTCCTTTTGTATTCACCATCTACTTCTTTCCCACACTTGAACATTTTATTCTGCTTCTGTCTTTCTTGACTTAATCATGATCAAAACCTAAAATTCATTTGATGTAACTTATTATAGTTTAAAACTAATCTACCTAAAAGACCAAAACTCAACTAAAGAGAAATAATAAGTAATATAAAAAAAAACTTTAAAAACACATTACAAGGTGTTATAAAAACGGAGATATTGAAGGACTATCTTCTTCAGGAGGGTGGGGGACGGCTCGAATAAGGTACCATGTACGATTCCAGTCGATGGTATACTTTCCATGAAAGTGGTTTAACTCCGGTATCTTAAATTCATGCTCGGCATACCGATCTGCGGCAGATAATAAAATTTGACGCAGTGGCTCTTCGCCGACAATCTTGGCCATTAAGTGCTTTTGCACTCGATACTGCGAAGTAATAGCCTGTAAAGCTGAGTTAGTCATTGTGTTTTTGGAATACTGAACAAAAGTATGCCTGACACTTCCGATTATTGTCAAATTTATAACCTTTTCTCAAAAACTTGATGAACCACAAGCTTATTTCATAATCTACCATTTATCTACTACGACCATTACCTCCTTTAAAACGCAACTTTTGCACGTTTATATCTTAAACTTCAGTTCACACGATATAAACTAATTATATGTAGGCTTAATTGATTGTTGAATCAAAAACTTTTAGTTATGTATGTATAAGCAAGGATTTTTCACCTTGACTGCAAAATATTCATTTGCACATCCTTGGGGGATATATATATATATATATAAATGCACATAGAATGCATCTTTATATAAATGCAAGAAACAAAGAAAAGAAAAAGTCAATTTGATTAATAAATTATTTGTTTCGTTATTATTTTTATTTATCTTCTTCTTTTTATTATCATTATTTATAGACAAGCCTATTTATTTGATTAAAACGTATTACGAATGCAGTTCACAATTTATTGTATATGCAAACGAGTTTGCTGTTGTTATTTTTATATTCTCATGAAGTCGTTTGTTCTTCTCCGGGCAGCCAAAGTGTTCTCATGAAGTATTTTCGTGCATTGAAGACTGATGAAAGCTCTAAGGTGAAATTGAGGGCTACATAACTTGGCAACTATTAAGCATTTGAATATGACATTTATAATAAAAATGAATGAATAGTATATTGGCCTCTTATAATACCTCTTCACTGGATTTAATTTTTTTATTGCAAAACGAGAGGAAATTTAATTGTTTTATCATCATGGTTAATTGAGGCCGCAATATTGAATTCCATACTTAGATTTAAAGTTATATAATTTTTTTGTTGAAAAAAGATTAAGTTTATAATGTTATTTTGTCTCCATTTTTGCTACCAGAGATATTCTATTGGAAGCATCTTACGATGACAAAAAATTAGTAAAGCAACATATGTATGTATACCCGTTAAAATGTGTCATTAAAGTGTAAATGCACTCATATAAATATTTTAAAAAAATATATAAAATAAGGATATGGACACAATTCAAGAATATCACGGTTTTATACTTTAAAACATCTACGAAGCGACGAGTATCGCTGAGAACCTTGATGATTTGAAGTAGACAGCGTTGGGCTAATAAACCGAACTAATTTTAAACACTAATAACTTTAAGTTGAGAGGCCAGGCAATGTTGTTAAGGATCTCATTTGAAAGGTTTGCGTCTTATTAGTCATTATAAACAATTGAGTTTTGAAATGGAATCGAAATGATCTGCGTGGGCAACAAATCTGCGGATATCATCAAGACCCTGTGCTACCCAAACGCCACTGTTTATGACGTCATCAAGCGCTGGAAGGAGGAAGCCCCTAGAAGTGTCAAAATACGCACTCCCACTTTCCTGCTGGCCTGATGGATGCCTCATCCGGAACCCCACACTACCTTACTTGCCAAGAAGCGCAACGTCAGCCACAAGACCATAAGGCGAGCAATCAAGATGGCCCTGAATTCGAGAATTACAAATTGTACAAAAGACACATTCTAACCCGGTCCATGAAGGAAAAAAAAGTTGAAGAACGGGACCCAGTTATTGAACAATTTGAAATCGAATGACAACAGAATTGTGTTCTTCAGTTACGAGAAATTTGAATCGTGGACAAGAAGTACAAACACCCAGAATGAAAGATGGATAAAAAGTGAGATGTTTAAGGTAACCCACGTATTTACATCAAAGTTCCATGCTAATGTCATGACTAGAGATGGAAATCTGGAGTTTAGCCTTAGAGGGAGAGAGAGAAGTTTATCTCTCACTTTTTCTTTCTCCCTCTCTTTCCTCCTCTTTCTCTCTCTCTTTCCTTCTATCCCTTTCTTTACCCCTCTCTCTTTTTCACAGCCAAAAATAGTCATAGAATCTGTAGCACCCAGGCTAAGCTCCAGATTTCCATTCCTAATCATGACCCTGGGTGTTGTGGGAGTAAGGAAGTCTCATACCCCCACTATTTCGTATTTAGCTCAAGGAGAAAGTGGATGCAGACCGCTACTGCGAGTTTTGGAGACAATCATCATCCCATGGATGAAAAAGGAAGTTGGCACCCACAACTTCGTCTTCCAGCAGGACTCCGCCAGATGCCACACAGCGAGGAAAACATTGAACTTGCTGAAGGACAACAAAGTCTCATTCTGGGACCCGGAAACCTGGCCCCTCGATCTCCTCCAACATGAACTTGTTTGGACTCCTTCTTCTAAGGGAAGCTTGAGAGAGAAAGAGATCTGCCGTACTAGCCAAAACAGTAACAGTGCCCTCAAGTCAACCATGAGCCGTCACTAGGTGTAGTTTATCCACCGGAGTGGTTAACGCCTACAAATCCTTTCGAGGCCAGATCGAGACGATGCATAAAGTAGATGGATCCACATAAATAATTAGATTAATGAAATATACAGCTTTTATTTGAGACCCTATTCGATATACTACTTGCCCGTGTTCGTGGATATAGTTGAAATTTGTCCAGATGTACTTCTACTTCATCCTTCCTCCAACGAACGTCCTCGTAACCTTTTGAAATGAACCTCTTAATTTATCCCGCTTTTATGTTATGCATTGCTATTAATGGGGGTATATTAATTTGATGAATAAAATACTACATATATTAAAATAAAACGAAATTATTATTTTTGATTAAAGCTTATGGAACTAAGTTTGTTTAGGCATAAACTACTCCAAGGGGTGTCTCAACTTCTAACAATGCAATCCATTAGAGAGAGGGCCACATGAACAGCTAATAACAAATCCTTTAGACCCTAAGTAAGTATTACCGAAACACGACAAACCATTTAATTTAGTCACATATACATTAATCATAAAATAACATTCTTTGGACAATTAATAGGCTTTATCATGGTATAATGAAATATAAGGGTATGTTCATATCATCAAGAAAGCTGACTTTGGACTTGTCGGTGGTTTTAAATGGTGTTACCCAGCAAGGAAGAAGAATAACAAAAGTAATGCCAATTCCGCTTACCTCATTAAAAATCTATTGCTAATTTGTGATGACGTAAAAAATAACAGATTTAAGCCGTTTCACAATCCAGGACAAAATGAAATGAACATACCTTGTATTCTTTATACCTTTGACTCTGCTGCCAATATAATCAAAGCAACTAATAATGGCGAACTAGAAAACTAGAAACTAGAAAAGGCGATAAAATTCTCAATCTTGAACTCCAAAGCTCTAATTGCGAAACGAATTACTTCCGGAGACTCCTTTGCAATCATCAGATATTATGCCAGTACTCCTATCGGTAGCGGCAAGGTATGCTTCCCCGGACCAAAGATTCCCTCCCTTTCGGTTGACTCATGGACTGTGGCTTCGAAGGAAATAAATACAGTTTCCCTTCTCTTGTCTCTATCCACCGGAAGACATTATCTACAATAATAAAGAATTTTAAGAATTGCAAGTAATGCCATTTTAAAGCTCAAAATTTATGTTAATTTATTTTAGTACACATGTCAATCAATATTTAAAAAAAATATATAATTTATAAATTGAAACTAGTGCTTTTCCCTATGATAAAATATTTTATTATGTGATTTTTATTCATTATCTTAGGTATTTTATGTTAAATTTGATTTCATGATATCATAAAAAATGATATGTTGAATAAAAAAATAACTGTTGTATAAAAAATAATAAAAAAATAATATTGAAATAATAAAAATAATCTGGTTAGATACATTTTTCTAAGCATCTAATTGCAATATTTTCTTCAACATCTCTTAAGATCCATATAGTAGAAAAGTTATGGGTGGTATTTATAGAAGAATATTTCTTAATGCAATACATTTATACATGCAATATGCAAATGGAAGTCATATTTTTTTAATGCATTTCTAATTAGTTTTTTAAATTGTCCGCTATTCTCAGTTTTATTCGTTTAAATATATATCAATTATCGTACTAAATTCTAGCCTTCTTCTTTGTTTGTTTAGTTTTTTGCATAGTCCCCATCTCACCAGAACATAATCACGATCAGCCGGTATAAATATAAATACGAGGGTTTATTTTTGAATGTCTATATTAACTGAATTTTAAAATAATAAAAATATTATCTGTTGTCATTTTTTTTGTTATTATTATTAATAATATAAAATTCTATTCGAAAAGTTGCCAAATAGACACAGTCCCTTCATATTAAGATCTGTTCCTGCCTTTTAAGAGAACGAAATTCATAATAAATATTTTCTGAGTCGAGTGCTGTTGTTTTTTCAAAAATGTCGAATTGAAAGTAGACAGAACTAGAGGCATATATACACTCAGAGAATGCAAACCTCCGCCGTCAACGGGGTCCTTATGAGCCTTCCGAGGCGGATTTTTCACGACTGGGCGGCGTAGAGGGACGGGGAGGGTTCCCCTCGACGGAAATTCCGAGAGGAAGACGCTCCCCAACCCGATTTCACAGCACAGCGACATCTATTGGCAGAGTAGGCTAACTTGAAATATTTATTAGTATTTAGCTCATTTTGCATATAATTTGCACTCAGAGATGCCAAAATTTAATCACTTGTTCCTTTTGGCATTTACCACGACTCCACAAAGTTTCATCCGAATCCGTTCCGTACTTTTTGAGTTATCCTGCTGACAAACAAACAACCAAACACCAGTGAAAACAATACCTCCTTCGGCGGAGGTAATAATGCCCCGCGTCAGAGTCTCTATGATGAGGTGATCTAGAGAAAGAAGTATTAAAAATCAATGTTACATCGGTGTAATTAAGCAAAACGTGAATAACAAATGATGAGTAAAAGAGATAAAACTTACTCAGTATGCATACTTCTTCCTTGTGGGTTACTGCTCAACAATATAATAATATATATATCCCAAAATTCCTATATTATTGAAGAATTCTCTTCGTCTCCATGTGGATATTGGGGGTAAGGAGGCAAGTTTATTTTTCATTTTCAATGTGTATTTTTATCATTAATCTTACTTTTTTTGCATTTAAGACTGATACCAAAATATTCTTAGAAAAATATATTTATGAAAACCCAGGATAGTGTCCAAGCTTTTATTTTATCCAGTTTAATGAGCCTTTTTCATCCATTAGATATATCTTGATTTTAAATTATATGTGTATATATTATACAATATTTGGATTCTAACAAGTTATTTATATGTTTTGGATGATTATTGAATGCTTTTGGAATTATTTTAATTCAAGTTATGCGTATGGTTAAAGAAAAGTCGCTTTGTACAGTCTGCCTGCAAATCAAAGGAGTGGGACAATTGCAAGAGTGCATTTGTATACTGTTTCTTGTAAAGAAAATACATGTGTTAGTGGCTAGTTGCACAGTTGGCAGTAGTACTCTTCACGGACAGAATAAAGACTTGCTTAGCTGGTCAACAGTATGACCTCTCGTGACATAGTGAGCGACTCTTAGAGAGCGACTACTGGCTCCAATGAGCAAATAATCCCCAAAAGACCTGCTTTGCAAGCAAGACATCTTCGGAAAGAACAAAGGATCATTGACGAATGAGCTTCTACCGCCAATACTTTCATCTGGAACATCCACAATTTGTGTAGAACGAGCATAAATAACTGCAAGACACTGAAAAAAGCTACAAATATGATTTGGGAGAATTAAAAAACCCGGTGAAACAAATTAAACTAGAGGCATATATACACTCAGAGAGTGCAAACCTCCGCCGTCACGGGGTCCTTATGAGCCTTCCGAGGCGGATTTTTCACGACTGGGGCGGCGTAGAGGGACGGGGGAGGGTTCCCCTCGACGGAAATTCCGAGAGAAAGACGCTCCCGGCACCCTATTTCACAGCACAGCCATCTATTACGAGTAGGCAAACTTGAAATATTTTTTAGTATTTAGCTCATTTCGCATCTTAATTCTGCACTCAGAGATGCCAAAATTTAATCACTTGTTCCTTTTGGCATTTACAACAACTCCACAAAGTTTCATCCGAACCCGTTCCGTACTTTTTGAGTTATCCTGCTGACAAACCAACAAACAAACAACACAAACAAAGCCAGTGAAACAATACCTCCTTCGGCGGAGGTAATAAAAGTCATTTCTCGATATGTAATGTTTTATATTATACTAGTATATAAAATATGTACTGTAAATAGTCGTACAAATTATTATCGCGCACGCTTTAATCGCACGCTTAATCTTAGTATGCTTTTTCCCGTTCTGTTCCTTTAGCGTAAGCTTGTATCATCGCGCTCTTTTTAGCGTGAGTATTATTGACGCATGCTTCATCCTCGTTGCTGCTTATAATAGCACGATTTAACGTCTTGGGCTCAATTGTCGTAGTTTTACTATTGTCGTAGTTTTATGTTGCCTCCTGTAACAAAAAAAATTAAACAAATTTAAAAGAGGGCTGAAAGGAAATAATAGTAAGAAGAGATATCATATTATCGTCAGTTATGAGTGCCAATAAATAATATAATCGTAAAAGTTACGATTTTGCGTGCCGAAAATGGAACATAAAACATATGACGACAAAGCGTGCGATTAAGGCGTGCACGAAAATAAGACATGGGACCAAGTATCCTATATATAAGGTCGTAGCATTTTGATGTAAACAAAACTAAAAAAAAAACTGTGACGTCACACCCGGGGCATATTTTTTTATATGTAATTATAATATTGAAGAATTGCTCAAATTTCTCCAATTTTTGTGCAATTGGTCTTAATTTACTAATTCAAATCTTCCATTCGAACCTCAAGCTACCCACTACACCAATCGTATGTTATGCAGACTCTTGATACATATAAAAATCACTCACTACATTCCTCCCGAGTTCTCCAGACTTTTATCAAGCATCACGCTTGAAGGATCCATTAAAAAATGACAAATACTGTTGATATTTCAATAAATTAGTCAAAACTTATTTAGACCATTCCCATACTACTACATGACATATATTTCAAACTGTATTGTACAAAATATTTCACAACAAGTAATAATTATAAATGAAATTGGCCGAGTTGCTTTTTCCCCCTTATAATTCGTTCCCTCCAGTTTTTAAATTTAATTGGGCATTAAGATATCGTAGTCTTATCATAGTTCGTGTTTTGGAAAAAAGAGAAAGAACAGATTTGTCATATTTACTCCCAAATGATTCCACCAGGACTTGAAAAAATCTATTTATGACTTGAGGACTACGATCCAGAGATGGCGAATGGAATTCTTTAAACTTTTCATCAAATAATTTACAATCATATAAGAAAGAATCTGAAGGCACCATCAATCCTCCTCTTGATAAATGGTACAACCAAGGTGTACAATCATTACTTAGTATAATGTCATTACTCTTTTTACCGAGATTTGGAAATGAGTGTTGCATTTTATAGGCAATATATCCAGACACATAACTGAGCCCTTGGAAGTCAAGATCCCATTTTTGAAACTGATTTAGTTGGTTTTGTAAAGTTATATGGTCAACAGGAGGCTGGTCAGAAATATCAATCGAAAATTCAAACTCTGTGAAGTCTTCTTCGACACCTGTTGCACTAAATATGTCCCTTGTGACTATCTTTGTTACGGAATCTTTTTCGGCTTCATCCACCATCCTATAGTCATCAAGTTCATGTTCTATTTCTACTGAAGGATTGTTTACCAAAATTTCGGCGTTTTCCCCTATTTCGAGTATCCTTAATCTTTTTAAAGTTCCAACAGCTCCTGGATGATCATCATCACCACCAGCACTCCTCAAGCGAGAAAAAAAGTTTTCAAGACAATCCTGATTGGTTCTTGACATTAAAATGAATGAAAGAGGACCATGAGACACTAGTTCATGGAATAAAGCTCGAGTTGACTTTATAGAAACTCGCATTCCTCTCTGCCAAGGCAATTCATTTTTGTTTTCCCGTCCAATAATTTTAAATGAATCCAAAAACCATTCCATTTTATCCAAAGCATTTAATTGATCTTCACCATGGATACCTAATGCACACTTGAACTTGACCGTGTCATATATCTGCCTGCTATTTAATACATCAAACCAATTATTAATAATTTCAATGGCATTTTCTTTGGCCTTTGCTTCCTTACTTGGATTATTTAATGTAAAAGCTTTGGCCACTGTATTACTAAATAATTGTGCTGCCAATCTAACTCTTTGTCTGGCTACTCCTTTACAGTGAATATGAAGTGGCTGGAGTTTGAAAGCTATTTTAAATTCACCCGAATCCTTCATGATCAAATCCTCAAAATCATTTTTTATTAGAGGGGCCAGACTTCCATCCTCTGCAGGAACCATAAACCTTTTGTCAAGTAAATGATTCCTGCAGAGCTTGAGAAGATGAGGACAATCAGGAAAAATGTAGATTACCCTGGTAGAATCAAATGGATTAGTAAAGAAGAAGTTGCCTTTGTCAATTGCAAGCTCAGAACGAAGAGTGTGATTCCCAAGATCACACACAATTGCTCTGACTTCAAAACCATTGGTCTCGACTTTTACTATGATATCATCAAGGAGCTTTTTTGTCATAGTGGTATCAAATTGGAACCATATTGGTTGTTTCCATTTTTCAACTAAGCCCCTCATCATAACAACTTGGACTTTTGAGTGAGGTCCATAAATTATTTGAGTTTTCATCTCCATCTCATATTTTTTTCTTAATTTGACACTCGTCAAAACATAAAACAGAAAATTTGAAATTAGAAGTTTTGGTTTTCATCATTTCATGGAGGACTTTGAAGCTGTCTTCTAAGAATCCCGGATTCATTTGAAACTCTTCGAGCCATCTTTCTTGAGTTCGAATACTCGGCATTTGTATTACTTTTGTTTGCCTGAGATATTCAAAGACACGTTTACTCATAGACCTTACTATCAGAGCTGTAACGATATCTTTTTTGGAGTAATGGAACCATTTTTATCAGGGGTTAAAACTCTCTTTGCCTGGGCTGGAGTACATTTCTGAATAAGAGTCTTCCTAATTTTTGAATGCTTTTTACACTGGTTTCTAGTCGCATGAGCCTCTTTGTGAGAACTCTTACTTTGTTTTTTTGTATACATAGATCAGACTTAGCTTTTTTAAATTTTAATTTGAGATCATCTATATTTTTACAAAACAAGAATGGTCGGTCTGTACACCGACATCTCGTGTCCTATGTTCCGCGTCCTTTGCCATTAAATCGTTTACAATTCGGTTGGCTTCTCTACTCATGTGTCTCCTCGAGCGAGGCGAATCAAGTCGAACTTGGAGTTCAGATCCCGGGGATTGAGAGGTAGTTGACTGATTAAGAATTTTGGGAGTCTTTTCATTGCTTTGGTCCACCGAATTGGGTTGAAGATACGATGAAGTAGAAGTTGGAAGTAGCAGACTTGGTACTGCATCTACTTTTAGCCTCTTTCGTGGGATCAAACCGAGAAGCTCATGTTCTAGATCCCTTTGATAGCTATCATGAGCGAAATGCATACTGCACACTTGTGCATTTTCTGGCTTAAATGAGTCCTTTCTCTTACACAGATTCTTCCAAATCCTCTGTCGAGCCAAGTTCTTTGGGAAATCGTGGTAAACGATGCCGTTGGGTTTTTACATCCATATATAGCACAAGCTTTTTTACGATTCTTCTTCAGGACGACCTTTAACATAAATTATTGTATGATGAATAAACTCCATTACATTAAAAAAATTATTTATTACCTTGTCTATTTGAAGATTTGGGTCCATTATTGTAAATTAAATTGCAAAAAATTGAGAAATATGTTTCTTCGGTGAGTTTGTTTTGATTTCTGCCCCGGGTGTGACGTCACTCGCCTTGTTAGCAGTGTTGACTGAGATGCCTCGACCTTATATATAGTATACTTGCATGGGACTATATTAAAGGACAACTATATAAATAATATGTTACATTGTTGCCAAATGATATTATATAAAGCGTTTTTTGGTGTAAATAGAAAAATGCTAAACATTTCTAAAGTCATTAAGGACAACAACAATATTTTGTAATAAATTCACCTCCTATAAAATATATGTATATATTGTAAAAATTAAAAATCATAGTTCAGAAGTCCTTACTCAATTAAAAGGTATAAAGAGTTTGTTTTTTAAATAATTATTCATAAGAGCTAATATAGTAACCCAAAGTGTTGAACATCTTATGTAGTAAAGCGTTAAAGTAAACTACGCGCATGCATAACATAAAATTCTTCCTTTTTTCCCCAAAAAAAATTGACTTAATATTAGTTCTTCTTAAGTCCGTTAAGGGGCGCTTTTATGCTAGAGCTCTTTGAAAATAATAACAAAGTCCTTTTATTATTTATATTTGGAGACGTTTTTTATCTTGTAGTTATTTGATATATTTCAAATCATAAAATTTAATCCTTTAAACCGTTTTAAATAGGATTGTGACGTAATTTCATGGACAACGACATCTAACGTCAAAGGAAATTACAAAATTTTGGCCAATTATTTTTTGTTTACTTTTTCCTTGCATGCGCTACTTTACTTTAACGCTTTACTTATGACTACAAATATATATGCATTTATGTTTCCTTTTTTCCCTTGTCTTACTTACAAATAACTTTATTGTATCTTAAAAAAAGTGGACACAGATGCTTAGGCAACATGCAGACAGGCAAATATGAAGTATGATACGCCCTTCAAAAGGATTTTATCAAAAAATTTGATGCATTGATTGAAAAAATGGAACAATTGACAAATTCTACTACCAAACGGGCTCTTTTTAACGTCTTTTTAACTTTACCGTTCTTTAAAAAAGTGGCCACAGATATTACCAACACGCAACGATCAAAATATGAAGAAATATATGCTCTTCGAAAATGATATAATTTTTTTAGATTATATGTATGCAAAAAGATTTTTGGACTTTTGCACAAAAAGTTTAAGGAAATTATATATACCTTATATACATATATTTACTTGTAATGAAAGAAAACGCCTACTTAAAAAGCCTCCTATGTGAGCTAAGAGGCAAATGCTCTCCTCTGTAAGACCTTCTCATGATTTGGAGGGAAAAATCAGCATTTCAAACTTTGCACGGAAAACTATTTTCATGATGTTATGGTATTCATGAGTACATGTCAAATATTCATATCATAGAGCTTCTCCCTCTCTCCTTCATACTTCGAAGCGCGTTCACCTGTGTCTCCTGTGAGAAAATGGGAATACTCCTATACTTCAAACTGGTTAATAAGATTGGTGAATTATGAAGTAAAAAGTCTCCCTAGGGCTAGAGGTTACATTAGATTAATAATTTAGAGCGCCCCCTAGGGAGTAAAAAGAACTATCATTATGGCCAACTTCTATGCTATATATATGTAAAGCGTTAAAGTAAAGTAGCCATGCATAATATAAAATTCTTCCTTTTTTTCCTAAAGGAATGGCCAATTTTTTAGTTTTTCTTTAGTCCGTAAGGGGCGCTTTTATGCTAGAGCTTTTGAAAATAATAACAAAGTCCTTGTATTATTTATATTTGGAGACATTTTTTTTCTTTTAGTGATTTGATATATTTCAAATCATCAAACTTAATCCCTTTGAACCGGTTTTAAATAGGATTGTGACGTAATTTCATGGACAACGACATCTAACGTTAAAGGAAATTACCAAAATTTGGCCATTTTTTGTTTGTTTACTTTTTCCTTCCATGCACCGCTTTACTTTAACGCTTTATATATATGTAGCATATGTACTTAAGAAATAATGCTTACTAATAAAACTTTTTGTTTTTGATCCAATTAAAAATAATTCACATTTGAAGTGCCCTTACCAATGGGAACAACTATATTAACAAATTAAAAATTAAAAAAACCAAAAATCAAGGCGAACACCTTGATTTTAGTTCAGGCTCTTGTTATCACTATTCTCTTTCTCTTTTGAGGAAAAACAGAGATTAAATATAAAATAAATACCTTCCGTTCCGGCCGACTTGATGAAATGAAATAAATATTCCTCAAAAAGGGAAAGAGAATAGTGATAACAAGAGCCTGAACTCAGTTGTACCATTCACACTTCTCCCTTTCACACGCCCAAAATATCCCTCGCTTTTCAATGTCTATTTATTTCATAATTTGTTGTCAGTCTTTTTAAGCTCCTTCTTATGAACCCAAGTTGAAATCTGTGGGTCCACCAGGAGCGGAGAAAAATTCACTTTTCACTTTTTCCAGTTTTTATGCCAAAACTCAAAAAATTATTAAACCAAATTCATTTCTTACAAACTCTAACTTATTAGCAATGCACAACTCTATAGATACTATTTAATAACTTTATGCGATCAATCTCACAGACAACCCACAAAAGGCCCCAAAAATTTTGGATTTCAAAATTATTCGCTTCGTCCCTAAAATTGGACCTAATATTCAATCCCAGATTTGAGGTTCTTAACGACCTCGGATTCGGATATGATAACATCAAAGTTGTTCCCTTTGGACAGTTGAATATGATTGTGCAAAAATAAATTGCGAAAAGTGCAAATTGATTTTTTTTATATTTTCCGTTTTGATCTTTTTTGAAGTAAAAAGTCGCCCCAGAGTTTTTCCGGGAAATTTCTTGGGATCCGATTGGAAACCCTATTCTTGATATACCTTTTGGAGTGGCTTTTTTGAAACTGGGAAAAATCAAAAGTTAAGGAAATGTCATAATCCAATTATAGTGTAGATGACTGATTGGTTTAAAAATTACATGGCTATTCTTTGATCCAACTCAATTGGTTGTCCTCTCATAAGTCATGTTCACGAGCAGACCAATGTGTTTCTAGTCTGTATACTAGGGGCCCATCTCACGCGGAAGGGCTCTTGGATTTGTCAGACATTTAAAAATTAAATATACAACAAAGTTACATTAAGAACATCCAGTGATTTGCAGTGTGATAAATGAGAAAACACACTTTTTTGGCAAGCTTGGGTCCATAGAGGATATATGTAGAGTACCGAAGCAATAATGGAGCAATATTGTACCGAATAAAAGGGCCTTAGTTACAATCTCTAGCAGAATTATAAGCTTAGGGACGGGGAGACAAGATAAAAATAAAAAAGAAAATAAGATACATTTCATTAAAAAAGCAACGCAATGATAACATTGAGCCCATCCTGTATTAGGGGACAGATAAAATTTAGCCTAATGTCTTATGACTGCGTAGTCCACCTTGCTCATGCTCCCCAATTACTTTTCTCTCTGAGTCCGTAGGATATATAATAAAAACCCATTATTCACTTTTTTAAACTAAAAATTCATCTTTAAGTTCCCTCAAATGACAATATTTCTTTTATAAAACATGTGGAAATTTGAATTTATAGCCCGTTATTCTTTACTGCCACTAGTTTTTCAGTCTTATATATATATATATATATATATTCAACAATTGGGTTTACAGGCTTCATCAAGGACCTAACCGCCACACCAAATGATTGTTTCTTTTTCAACCATAAAGATGGACTGGATATTTCCCCTCTAATGCATATATTTTGGTAAAAATATGTCCAATCACTTCACAACAAAGAAAGGATTTACGATCTTTACGACTCTATCTTTGTAAAAAAAAAGATCTGGCATTCAAGAAATAATAGTTTCTAATATTCTTGGATTCTTTAAGCAATGTGAAAATGACATACCTTGGGCCATCAAAGGGGAAATGCCAAAGATGTTATTGTTGTAGCAATAAATTAACAAATATAAAAGATGCTTCCGAACACACAAATCAGGGTTTTTATTTGCTCGAGATTCTTGAAGCAAAAAAAAAAAAAAAAATACTTAGATGTAACATAGTTAAAAACTAGAGGCATGTATACACTCAGAGAGTGTAAACCTCCGCCGTCACGGGGGTCCTTATGAGCCTTCCGAGGCGGATTTTTCACGACTGGGGCTGCGTAGAGGGACGGGGGAGGGTTCCCCTCGACGGAAATTTCGAGAGGAAGACTCTCCCGGCACACAAGTTCACAGTACAGCGACAGCTATTGGAGAGAGAGAGGCTAACTTGAATATTTATTAGTATTTAGCTCATTTGGCATCTTAAAGAAGCACTCAGAGATGCCAAAATTTAATCACTTGTTCCTTTTGGCATTTGCAATAACTCCACAAAGTTTCATCCGAATCCGTTCCTTACTTTTTGAGTTATCCTGCTGACAAACAAACCAACAACCAACGCCAGTGAAACAATTCCTCCTTCGGCGGAGGTCATAAACTTATAGCATTTTTTATAAAGAATGTGATTAAAATAACTTAGAAAATAACTAAACCCCAAATCATTTAAGCACTAAAAAAGCTGCTCTTTTTAATTATTTATATAGCTTCGTAAGAGTTTCTTGTAGTGTCCTGAATAAAATGATGGAGAATTAGAAATATATCAAAATAAAATAAATATAAAACTTTGATCTGTTAAGATTGCCCCCTAAAGTATTTTACAAGTACTATTCAAAATTTTATTACATATGTGATCTTTGTAAACATATAAACCAATTAGCTATTATGTAATGAATGTTTGGTTAAAATATAGTTGTACGAGGTAGAGAAAAACCTACTAGATTTTAAAAACCATGGTATTCAATCTCTTGAAGAGATAAATTATAAATTATATTGAAGGCTCTTAAAAATGATATGATTATGTTTTCATAATCAATGGTTTCAATTTTGTTGCTATTTCCATTGTTATTATTTCTGCAACTCTACAGAGATACTTCAGGCTTCATGGTCGCTTCAAACAAAAAGCTAGCTTGTTATTTTTTAGTTAGTTAGAAGTTTATTACTGCATCACAATAGATATAGTACATATATTATACATATGAATATATATAACACACATACAAGCTAAAGAAATGAGCACGACCACGCAACGGGGTATATGTGCTACAACAGTAATATGGAGTTACATTTAATTGTACAAGAATATAGATTACATGACCACATGATCAATTACTTTTTTAACAATCATTTCAATTTCTTGAAAAAACCATTAATTTTTGACTGTTTTTTATTGTCTTTGGAACACTTCTGTTAATCCGACAGATCCAGTTATAGGATATTCCGCCTCTTTTCCATTGATTTTTATGTCGTTCTTGCATGATTTCCAGTGCCTTGAATTTTTTATTGTTTCCATGTCTGTAGTGTTTCTATCATTGTCATTATGCTGATTTTTATTTTCCTTATTATCATCAAGTTCGTTGTCGTCTTTTTCAACAGTTTCTTCTTTTTCTTCAACAGTCAGAGCATCCCGGGGGTCTGAAAGCGCACTTTCCCTGCTGATGCAATGTGAAGAGTAAAATCCACTAATTGGAGACTTTTAAACGCTGTTGGTCTACAGAGAGATAGAGACTTTCCAAGTTGAGTTAGATCTGATTTTGCAACTTCAACTTTCCCTTCAATGCCACGAATAGTGCATTGATGTTTAATGATTTTAGCAAGTATATCATCGATAATGTCACCGGGATTCCTCGGATAAATCCTGTGAGCATCTTTTTCCCTTGTTATATCCGTCAATATTATGTATCATAAAGTGTTATGACAAATAAACTCCGTTAAGCATTATGGTCTCTAGTATTTTTATTCTTTCTACATCTGTTATAGTTCAACAGTTAATTCAACAAAAAGTCAATCTCTTTTAATAACTGACTTTTAGGCCACTTTATCTTTTTTTTGTTAAATGACAGTTCTTTTTAATGCAAAATTTCGTTTTTTTCCTTTACGCGGATAGTAACGAGTTTGTTTCTAAAATATACATACATTTAATTCTAAGAGTTGGTATTCCCCCTACCAAATATTCAGTATTATATTTTAGAAATGTATACCTAACAATCTGGATTGGGATATCCTTCAACACTTCCTATGTTTTTTTGTTTCGTGTTGCATATAAATATAGAACACAAAGCCCCAATTCATGAAATAATGATGAAGAGTAATAGTGTTATATGAAAACTATAAGAATATATATGTATGGTGAAGAGCCAGAGTAATTAACATACTCGTTAGCCCGTCACACATTGTGCTATTATGCCGTACTATGCGACACCACATTATGATTATATCCGTTTGCCATGTGACATATTTTGACGCACACGAGGAACCAAGTATGCCACATAATTACCTCCACCGAAGGAGGTATGTTTCACTGGCGTTGGTTTGTTGGTTGGTTTGTTTGTCAGCAGGATAACTCAAAAAGTGCGGAACGGATTCGGATGAAACTTTGTGGAGTTGTTGGAAATGCCAAAGGAACAAGTGATTAAATTTTGGCATCTCTGAGTGCTTATTTAAGATGCAAAATGAGCTAAATACTAATAAATATTTCAAGTTAGCCTACTCTCCCAATAGATGTCGCTGTGCTGTGCTCTACTCTTTGGAATCGGGTACCGGGAGCGTCTTCCTCTCGGAATTTCCGTCGAGGGGAACCCTCCCCCGTTCCTCTATGCCGCCCCAGTCGTGAAAAATCCGCCTCGGAAGGCTCATAAGGACCCCGTGATGGCGGAGGTTGTTACACGTTCTGAGTTTATACATGCCTCTAGTTATTTATTTTTTGCCTATATGGTTCGACAGAATTGCATCCGACTGGATCTAAAATAAGCATTATAGCATTATAATTAGTCCATCGAACTTAGGATCTTATCAATGAGGTAGACCAAAGTTGACCATCCCCCCTGGATTCGAACCTGCGCACCAAACATTGATGAGTTGAACACGCCTTAACACGCACGGCTATCGCACCCCTTTCACATAACTAGGATTGTAGGACACGAAAATTCCTGTTTATTTTCAACACTCTTAACTAAACTAGTAATTAAAATGATCTTTTGATGAAAATATACAATTATCACTTGGTAACTGCTGTTAGTGTTACCTGGATAGAAGAGAAAGAAAAAAAGAAGGGAGAGAAGTGAGGCAAAATACTCTCTCCTTCTTTTTTTCTTTCTCTTAACTAACAGCAATTACCAAGTGTAATTGTATATTCTCATATCAAAAGATCAATTTTTGGGGGAGTACGTGCAAAATGTATTTGCTTATATCTCTTAAAGTATAGCGATTTTTAGAACACCAAACATATCAAATGAAAGCTTGGTAACCAGCTTTAATATTTTGGTATACTAAATCATGTCAATTTAATAAGTAGAGAGTTATATGTACATTAAAAAAGCCTATCTCGCGTACAAAATGACGCATATAATGGATTATAAATGCGTCAGAGACAAAGTAAAATTTTGAGAGGATACCTTGACGCAAATCTAAGAAACACATTATTATTTATTTTTTCATAATCGATTTCTTATAGGTCAATACAGGCTCTGAATCATATGATGTAAACTCAGATTGTACTGAATTCTGAATTGATAGAATGCAACCAAGGTCATTTTTGGATTTATCATCTAAAGGTTTACTAAACTTAAAAGTACTATTTTACTCTGAAGCGAACAAGTCATCTTCTACAGGCGAGTGAAGTTAATTGATACAAAAAAGCTATGAAATATGCTAACAATACACACTCCATTTTTTCTTTGTTTTTACTGAAAACTTTGTTTTATTAAAAAACATCAAACATACGTCTGGTAGTAAATTAGATTTCCTTTAAATTAATAATTATTATTGAAGTCTGTAACGTCCACCATTTTGAAGAAATTTGCGGAAAACTATATTTTTACTAAATTTTTAAAACTTTGACCTCGTTGCGCGACCTCGTAATGTTGACCGATTTTGTTCAAACTTTGTATGTCGTCTTCTTTTATCACCAAGAAACAGAAAATCCACAATGTTGCTAACATTTCAAACATTTGAAAAATAAGAACACCCTAAATATATAATATATATATATATATATATATATATATATATATATATATATATGGCCTCTCTGAACAAATAAAGGAAGAAGAAAAAAATAATAGGAAAAAAGTTTTATTTACAATTGTCTACCATTTATAAGCGCTTAAAATATATGTAAGGCCTTCAAATAAAGTTTTATGTCCTCTGAGCACACCCAAGATGTTTCTCTAATACAACTTAATCTTTTACGAACCACATGAGGAAATATTTAATAATTTTATTCCTCTGAATGGATTTTTATACAAGAAATATTTTTTTAATACACACTAAAAAATATATACAAATACTTACATTGTTGTGGGCTTCACCTGATATTGCAGCTATGTTTATTGAGGCACAGGGCATATGCCTTCGAAGGCATATTAAATGTTAAAAGGGATGAAATATATTATTAGAAGCCCCCCGAAAAAAAATAAATAAGTGTCAAAGAATGCATTGATAGTTTTTTAAAATGAATATCAATCTTACATCATTGATTCTAATCTATGACCAACATGATAAAAATAAATCATATCAGGCTAAAAAAAACAATTCAACTTATTATTTCTAACAACTTAATTATTACTTATCGAACAATGTACAATAATACACTCAAGCATGATGATCAGTTTGTATGCACCGTTATTCATTCAGCGTTAACAGCTTCATGTTATTGACTTCAAATGACGTGATTGAACTAAAGCTTCATACAATTTATTTAAAGTCCTGTATTCCTTTTTTGTGTTTTATTACGTCACACCCAGGGGGGGGGGGCAGAACTCATGTAAACAAAGAAGGATATTTCCCAATAAAAAAATGTGACGTCATCACAGCTACGATTTGCAAATGTATCTAATACCTATAGGACAACTAAGCTAAGAACGTAAAGGCTCTCAAAGGAATAACGTCCGGAGGCTCCCTCCCGCCACGAGCCACCCGGGACGCACAGCTTCAGCATCAGGGAGGAAATGGAAGTCCTGAACACCGTACGGGACTCTGAGGCCTTGGCTGGTAGCCCGCACGCATCTAGGAGCTCCGGAGCAACGTGGCCGTCCTCTGCACCTCGCCTCCGCCGGAGAGCTCCTGGGTTTCAAATTTTTATTTCCTTTTGAATTAATCACTGTTTTTAAATGTACCTTTGATTTTATTTAATAACAAATAGCTACTGTGACGTTTCAGTTTTCTTTTCTAATCAGAGGAATCTAAACATTGCGTTCTGCGCATCTTGTATTATCTATTATCTTTGCGTCACACCTAATGCCTTGATATAGCATTGACGTCAATGGTTGGCCACCCTCTTTTGTATCTGCGCCCACCTATTGCTCTCATAGATATATAAAGACATAGAGAGCTTATTGGATTCTTCAGAGGAATACGTCATATTGCCCATATAAACAATCTTTTTATCTCTATGATCAGCTTACGATGACGGCTTACTAATTACTTTATTTATATTGGCACAAAAATAACAGCTAACGATGTTCTCTGCTATTGAAGGGAATAAGCTCTTTATATCTCTATGATTGCTCTCCGATTTCCCTTTTCCCACATACCCTGTCATTTTTTCTTGTTGTTTGCGACATAACCTTAAACTGGTCGCACGGTTGTTCCTCTCGAGTCCTCTTATTCGTTCCTACCTCTACTAAATGGCGTCAAGTCAGGGACACAACTAAATAATAGTAATCTCTTATTATCTCAGATATCTCCTGCATTTTTGATTTCTAAAACTATCATAAAAACATCTTCTCCCACCTCAAGAGGTGCATTTACCACCCAGTAGTAATAAAATAATTACAAAATATAAAGCCCAATTACTAAGTCCCCATAGATGCTTTCAAATCCATCATCAATCCTTCATACATAAAGAATTGGTTAAGACACATAAAAGAACGAATGATCTCCGTATCCACTGTTTCTTTTCCTCTTATTAATGTTCAAATAATAAAATAACACAAAGTTGAATTCATTAAATAACTAGAGGCATGTATACACTCAGAGAGTGTGTACCTCGGCCGATCCCCAAACATTCCCATTCAAACATTCTCCCTTTCACACGCCCGATTTTCTATCTCTAATCATTGTTTCCTCTCTGTTAGCTCATTTTGCATATTAAAAAAGCACTCAGAGACGGGAAGAGGAAGAAGTTTAAGCTACGTCACTGGGTTAACATAGTCCTGAGCTGATATATGAACAATAATACGTCAATGAATATTTTTTTAGCGTTTGTTCTTTCCTACTCCCTGAATAGAGACCCCATTTCATTATTATTAGTAGTAGTATTTTGCTCATTTTGCATATTAAAAAGCACTTAGAGATGCCAAAATTTAATCACTTGTTCCTTTTGGCATTTCCAACAACTCCACAAAGTTTCATTCGAATCCGTTCAGTACTTTTTGAGTTATCCTGCTGACAAACAAATAAACAAACCAACAAACGCCAGTGAAAACAATACCTCCTTCGGCGGAGGTAACTAGAGGCATATATACACTCAGAGAGTGCAAACTACCGCCGTCACGGGGTCCTTATGAGCCTTCCGAGGGGATTTTTCCCGACTGAGGCGGTGTAAAGGGACGGAGGAGGGCTCCCCTCGACGGAAATTCCGAGAGGAAGACGCTCCGGCACCGATTTCATAGCACAGCGACATCTATTGGCAGAGTAGGCTAACTTGAAATATTTATTAGTATTTAGCTCATTTGCATCTTAAAGAAGCACTCAGAGATGTCAAATTTAATCACTTGTTCCTTTTGGCATTTCCAACAACTCCACAAAGTTTCATCCGAATCCGTTCCGCACTTTTTGAGTTATCCTGCTGACAAACAAACCAACCAACAAACCAGCCAACAAACCAACGCCAGTGAAAACAATACCTCCTTCGGTGGAGGTAATTATTGGACTTAACATTATGTAAATTTATTATTACCGTTATGGATTTTTGAATGTATTTGATTTCAAAAAATATTAATGTTTTTTAAACTATAATATAGCACTAAGAAAATTGACTGTCCGAAAAGTGATTACATGAAAATTTCCCGCAATTCAAAGATGACGGTTGCACCATGATTTAAAATAGCCTTGTAAGCCCTATCAAAATTTGGGCTCCATGTCATCAGTATGTCATAGATTCTTGAAAGCCGAGGGTTCATTGGCGTATGGCTTGAAGCCCCTCTATGATGTTGGTGTGTTTGGTGAAGCCTGTCCTTAGGATTGACACCCCGATATGTTATAATCATTATTATATCCATGCAAATTTATAGTCGTAAAAATCTGTAAATCATTCCTCAAGTATTGTCCGTGGTTGGAACCCAAATGTTGGAAGAACCTGCCAGTCTATAGCAAGTATGATGCATGTTGCTTCTAGCAATACTCCTGAAGGCAATTTTCTGTTCATTATATAATATATTAGGGATTAACTAAGCTTTACTCTAAATAAGTTTATAAAGCTCAAAGTATCTAGAATATCAAGTACGTGTATTTCATATTTTCAATAAAATTATTATTTTTGTGACGTATCAACAAAATATATTGTAGCATTTTAATGATTAAGCGAAAAAAAATATATCAAATTGATATTCTTCCCGTGTGCCCGTATGACGTCATTTAAAATCACCGGCAAGCGAAAAATCATCTCTTTTGGCAAATGGACGTAGCCTATTTTTCAATGTGCTCGATCGAGTCGAACAAACTGTAGCATAGCTACAGTGTTTAATAATATAATTGAATAAAAGATCATAGCTATATCTTGCTTATATCCGGTGCTTCCCGCATCCATTGTCCGTTTGATTATCCAAATTCACTTTTCTCATCATGAAGGTTCGACACCATTAGTTTTGTTATATCCTTACTGTTAAATCAATCAATTTTATGCAGAGAAATGAAAAACCAATGCAATAATTTCATTGGATAATAAATATTATATAGCTCATCAGTAGATATTTGCATTCATTTTAAACAAGTTTAATATATATATTTGATTTTTTTTTGAAAAAGTTTCTACTCGTAAAATAATGCACTCACTATAAGAGAAACAATATCGATATGGTCAGTTTATGATCATAAAAACATTATATGCATTTGGATTAAAAAAAATATTTTACAAGGGACTGAAGACATTTGCTTTTGTTGCGAAATAGAAAAAGAGAAAATCGTTTTTTTCCAATGTTGATAGGAATAAGCTGTACAGCGTTTAAAATCAGTCCCTCAAACCTATCTTGTTGCCTATTGGTTCGACGGAGTTCCAAAGATAATCAGACGTAATATTGCATTATTTTTAAAATAGCTTATTGGATATAAATGATATATGATAAATTCATACATATCGTCGCTGTCGGGCGAAAACCTCCTATTCCCAAAAATCTGATTTTTATTTTTTTTCATAAATCGGTTACTATTGGTCAACCTTTATGTCTGTCTGTGATTTTACAAATATTTGACCAATGAAAAGTATGGAAAATGACATGTGACTAAAACTCCTAACTCCATTGGATCCTGAAAAACCACAGTTTCTTTTTCATTCCTTGAAAAATAACAGTTTTGGACATAGGAGGTTTGCGCCCGACAGCGACGATATGTACTTTGTCTGCATACAGAAAAAGGTTGTTTATTACATCAACTGGATACAGCCGACGATATGACCATCACTGATTTGTATATCTATTGTACAATTATTGAAAATTATAAGATAACTCCAGGTACTAAATTTCGGGCGGAAATCACATGTAGGGCCATTTTAGGTGCGCTCAAACTTCAGTAAAAATACCCCCCGAAAAACCGATAACTTCTTGAATATGACTGAAAATTATTCGTTTGCTGTTGAGTTTCCACTTATTGTGTGTCGAGCTGAAGCCAGACTAATATATTTACATAAGAGTGCATCCCTTCAAGATAATTATACATTGTTTAAAAAGTAACTAAGAACTGTACGAGAGTAGAGCTATAAAACCAACATACTTATTAAGCCTGGAAAGTATGATTTGAATATCAATCAATTTATTATTTTTCATAAACAGATTTTTGTTTCGAAGAAGTAAAAGTTTTACTATCCTTCAAACTTTTTTATTCTAAATATGATTAACTCCATAATCTAGAGGCCTTAAACTATATTTGATAAAATTTGAAATAACATCACCAAAGAATCCTTTAGGAAAAAAATAATATGAGTCTCAAAGTTAAATAAACTTTATGACTGATTATAATTATTATAGTTATTTTTCTTTATACATTTTAGTCGAAGTATAGCTGCAAATGTAGCCATCAAATTATAACGTTACTAACAATGTAAAGCGGTATAAGTAAATAATGAAGCATAAAATGCACTAAAATGTATTGATCTATATATTATAATGACAAAAATATGACTTAGGGAATGCAATAGCCCTGTGCGTTAAGGCCTGTCCAACTCTCAATGTTGGGGGCGCAGGTTCGAATCCCTTTAGGGGATCCACCTTATTGAACTTAGGTTCGAATGACTAATTTAATGCTATAAATCTTATTATATCGAATGCAATTCTATCGAACTATATAGGCAAAAAAATTGACGTATACATTTAAAAAAATAATAAGCCTCATGGTTATTGAGGAGATAAATGTGCTTAAATATTAAAAGTAGTTAAATTTAATGAAAATTATATTACAATTCGTCAAAGGTTTGTTATCATTCATTATAGCTTCAACACGATTTTAATTTCATCAATTTTACAACTTAGAAACAAGAGATTGTATTGTATAGTTTATTTCGTCACACATCACATTATGATGAAAAAAAACCGTGTCGATTAATACAATATCAAATATTGTAAAATGATATGTTAAAACTATTAAAATATCATTATTTTTTTTAAATTGTCTCTCATCTATCTTGACATAACTCAAAGTATAAATTTGAATGAAAACTCAGAAATGTATACCATGACCAAGAAATATTCATCAATGTAAAATATTCGAAGCCCGTCTGATTTCGTGTCGTGCCTCCACATCATCAAGTCATCATGAGGGCTTCGACGGACAACCTACTATAGCTTAGAATAAAGCAGCGGGTCTCAACCTTGTCCACATTGACAATTTTTTTGCAAGAGCCATGTAGCAACCACAAATTAATAATCAGGAAACGACCCAGGACACTTTTTTTGTTTTTCGCTGGAGCCGGGCCGGGACTTAAATTTTTCAAGCGGGACTTTAATATATTCGTTCCTTCGGCTTTCGGAAAGTGACGACGTTTTTTTTAAGGAATGATTTCTATTTAAAAAATAAATCAAAAAATATTTCTAAAAGAAAGAAACATATTCTTTATAAATAGAAAAAGGATTTTCTAAAAAAACGTCTTCACGTTCAGAATGACAAAAAATACCTGGTCGTTTCCTGGTATAATGTAATACTTTTCAGTGGACTTAAAGAGCCGCAACTAGTCTTAAAGGAGCCTGCATGCGGCTCGCGAGCCGCGGTTGAATATTGTTGTAATAGATCATAGAGATATAAAGAATAGAGAGCTGATTGGATCCTTAAGAGAAATACGTCATGTGACCGTAAAAACTTTAAAAAGATATAAAGTAACCCTCAATATAACGAACACTATTGGTGAGGGCAGGGTCGTTATAATCCGAAAGTACGTTACATCCGAATTTGTTAAGGGGGCTCTGGAGTGTAAAGTATATCCTGCAAGTGACGACGAACTGCCGCTGGACACATTTGGCAGATTAGTGGAGGAGGTCGAAGTCACAGACACACTGCTGGCTCAACTCTGTCCTAGACCTCTTCTCGGCTGGGGAGGGTCCAGCCTTGAAGAAGTCAGAGATCTTCGTCTGCGTCTTCCTCTGCTACACCTCACGCATGAGTTCAAACCGCATGATCCGCAGCAGCTCATAATTCGGGTTTCGGTAGCCTTAAATATAACGAACTTAGGTTCGGTCATGGACAAAAAAGGTTCGTAGGCCTCAAATATAACGAACTTAGGTTCGTTATAACTGAGGCTTGATCGGGTCATGAACACACAGGTTCGGTAGCCTCAGAATAACGAACTAATTTCGTTATATATGAGGCTTGTTTCGGCCATCTCCAGGAAGTTCGTTATCCTCAGATATAACGAACTTAAGTTCGTCATATCTGAGGCTTGTTCGGATAGCTCCAGGAGTTCGTTGTATCCGAAGTTCGTTATACACATGGTCGTTATATCGAGGGTTTACTGTAGAGAGTTTATTTTCTCTCATCATTCATAGATTCTATCTCTAAGATAGCTTACGATGACGTCGTATAATTACTTTGTTTATTTTGCACACACAGAAACATTAGAACACTGTTTCTCTCTGCCATCGAAGGGAATCAGTTCTCTATATCTTTATATCTCTATGGAATAGATGGACAAAAATGTTAATGGAGCAAGTTCGAATCCTGAAAGGGGAAAGTCAAGATTCATGGACTATATGAAAGGTTCATTGGAAGAGTTTTCATGCTATAAATATTATTCGTACTTTTTAATTGAGTTTGGCGCCACAGACACTCGCGCCCCCTGTCGTGCATCTTTTCAAATCATAGAGATATAAAATCCTCTCCTTTGGTTAATAATATGCCATAGCCTCATTACAAAGCTACTAACCCTATTGAAATAATTAAAACCAGGCTTGTTGATCGGAGTTTTTTTCTGATCGGCGATCATAGCGATATAGCGTATATTTGATCGCTGATCGGAGTATCGCAAAAGGTCCTGATCTTATATCTTTTGATCGTAAAATCACAAAAAATAGCGATTCGATCAATTTGTATAAATAACTAAAAAAGAAAAATGTTTGTAATAAGGATTTTTGAGACAAACCCTACATTTCTTAAAACTTAACTAGTTGTCACATTGACCAAAATCCATTCAACAACTAATATTTGTTTGAAAACACAAAATCTGACAGCTACTAATGGAAAAGGCAGTATGTGCTATCCTGATATATTTTTTGTCCTAAAATTTACAGACAAGCACTATGTAGAAGTCATTGTTTTGGAGCTCATAGGCTATGGGAAACATTTATTCTGGCATCTCCTGTCTTAAAGTATGCAGACATATGTCAATTGTGGAGCCAGAGTGGTGGGCGCTCATAGGCTATGAGAAACAATCATTCTGATATTTTTTGTCCTAAATATACAGACAGGCGCCTATGGAGAAGTCGTTATTTTGGAGCTCATAGGCTATGGGAAACAACCATCCATTGCCATTTAAAGATGAATGCTTATAAAGGTTGTACTGTATATACATTTAAATTTTTACTTAGAATTAGTATTACAAGGTAATTTTTTTGTTGATCGCAATAATTGATCGGATCGCTGATCGGAAAAATCCCTGATCGTTATAATCGCTATATCGCAAAGAATTTATGATCGGATCGCTATTTTTTTCCTGATCGCTCACAAGCCTGATTAAACTAGTGGTTTATTATTCTTAATATTATTCCGCTCAGATATATTTATTACTATCCTCCATGTTTGAAGAGGAAGGCTAAAAGGAATGAAGAGGAATCACTTCTTGTTATTACTCCTGACCAAGAAAAGTTTGCCTTCATAATATATATTCTTCTGAATTTTTCTAAGTATTCATTTCTATTATCCAAATATTATTATTATCCTTTATATTATCATATTGTGTGAGAAGAAGAAGAAGGGAAATGGTTCCAAATTGATTATTTGGGAGTTCATACTGAATCCTATTTCCTCATCTTTTATAAAAGTGTTTCCCTCAAGGCTTCAATTCTTCTACCGTTGAGTGTTGAGTTTAATGTAATGCTGCGACTTTTGCATATATACAGTAATATATAAGTAGGATGTAACCTGCCTAAAGCGTGTCAATTGTCCATAACGGCCAACAAATTGACCCTGCATAATAACTTGTATTAAAACTTCTGCGCCATCTATGTCTAACAGTCATTTTTCGTTCTCTTGAGAGAACCGCTATCGACAGGTTTGACTGATAAGGAAGGAGAGTTTTTATAGATAACCTTTTATTAATAAATTTATATCATAATTCACTTTTTACGTAACAACAATTATTTTAAGAAAAAATAAAGTAGAAATTATTATCCAGTGACGTCCATTGGTACTATATTTTATTCAGAGAGATATAAATCTGAAAAGTTTTTAATTTAAGGAGAATATTTGAGCTTGGATTGGTGATATGGACAATACAAAAAGATTCAAACATTCTCAAAGGTTAATTTAACTTAACCTTTATAAGATTTGGGCTTTATTTTCACTCTTAAACATTACTAATATTTTAAATTTATATATTTTATTGAATATTTTGAAATTATTTCAATTGAAAAAATCCAATGATTGAACCTTTTCAACTGAAGCCTTTATTTTCCATTCTCCTCTTTTCTTTTAGTAGATGCTAAGTACTCAATATATTGGGGTTTACCTACCATAAAGCTTGTATTATGTCATTTAATAGGTATATGTATATTTGCTTTTGCGACAATTGTATTTCTGATCGAAAATTAACTTTAAAGAAAATATATATTTAAATGGAACCCTCCCTTCTTTGTGACCCGTATCCTTTGATTATATACATTGGGTTGCTTTTATGGCTGTTCTTATTAGCTAATGAACAACACTTTTAAGTTGGTTACCCTTTTTTATGTCAATTAGTTATAGTATGTACCTCAATAATAAATTATTCTGCATATATATTCACCATAGCTTCAAATGGATTTGTATATCCCATAAACAAAATTTCTCAAAGACAACTTAAATCATTGTCGGTTGATTTTAAGAGGGCACTATTGGAGTTAATCCGTAAAAACTATCATACACTAACGAGATTGACTGATGAAGTTCGTGTCACGTCCATTGGGTTTTTATGAGGAGCCCAAATTGATATTTTTTTATTTCGTTAAAAACCCAAAATCTAACATTTCTATAGGACTCATGAGGTTCTTCATGTTGTCATTTGGTTTTAGCACTACCCGATTTGCAAATTATTCCATGAGAAATCCATACACTGTCATATGTCAAAGACGGTTTATATCTTCAGTTATAATACCCCCGCCGAAGGAGGTATTGTCTTCACTGGCGTTGGTTTGTTGGTTGGTTTGTTTGTCAGCAGATAACTCAAAAAGTGCTTAATGATTTCGGATGAAACTTTGTGAGTTGTTTGGAATGCCAAAAGGTACAAGTGATTAAATTTTGGCATCTCTGAGTGCAGAATTAAGATGCAAATGAGCTAAATACTAATAAATATTTCAAGTTAGCCTACTCTGCCAATAGATGTCGCTGTGCTGTGCCTCAAAGAGGAGAGCCCAGCACAGCGACATCTATTGGCAAATGACAAAAAGACCAAGTGATTCATTTGGTGGGGATTGGCGGAGGTTTGCACTCTCTGAGTCCTCTAGTTATTGCCTTTTGCAAATGAAATTAGTCCGTGTGACCCCCATAGACTGTCATAAAAAAGCTTTACCCTTAGGTTTTCATTATCTTATCATTGGTTTTTGGAGGAAAGCATACGGATATAATTTTGCAAAGCCCTTACAAGTTCAAAATAGTGCAAAGCAAGCTTACTCATTCGGTTTGCAAGATTGCAGATCGCAAATGATATCTTTGGAATGTGTCTGTAATCATCAAAAGTTGATCCTTGTCAAATTCATGCTTAATATAAAGTCCTTCAGCTTATCAGTCACTTATAATTACACTAGATTACATCTGTTTAAATCCCCCACAATATGACTTTAATAAGACAAGGTCCTTTATTATCATGGTTTCAATAAGTTTCTAAAATTATTTATGCCAGAGTGTACATATGTTTTCATAATGATCAATTATCATGTTTTTATTTTCCTTTTCCTTCTTTTTCTCCGTTATCATGGTTCCGAAGTGGTTGATGGCCTAAGCTCAGTCAAGAAGGAAGTATGTACTCCACCCATCATAACCACATCTCCTATCATACTATATATTTGGATGCAAGTTATCATTCTTCAAAAAATAGTCATAATAAACACACACACACTGTGGCTTCTACTTTCTTTATGGCCTCCTATAACCACAATGTGTATAAAGTATTATTTTTATACATATCAAAACCATGATAACATAGATTACAACCATTACAGGGATTTTAGTTTACAATTTTGGAAATATTTTTTATTTTGATTATATATACATATAATCAAAGGAATCGTTTTTTTCGCCATACTATTTAAGAAGATGCAACAGAACGTTTCGGCGAATAAAATAAACATGACGATAATGAATTTACATTTAATTTATTAATAATTTAATCCATTCTATGTCTTCATTGGGTAAATATCACCGACCTTTTTTCTATTCTTGCCCCAAAAAGTTTAGTGTCACGGAAACTAAATTTAATCCTGCAATCCGTCGTGAAACTCCAAAGACGAGGCATATTTCGATGAATTAACTACAGGTTAATCAATATTTTTAAAAATACAATAAAACTCAGCAACCAAAACGTCACAAGTACAATTAAAACATTAAAATAATACTAACAAACAAAATGCATTTCAAGAAATGACTTGGATTAAAATGGTATCTTGGATATTTTCTTATACCTCCTCTTCGAAGCGACGAGCGTTTATCAAAACGTCAATTATTTGCATTAATTCTTCTTCCACCAACGGTCCCTTCGTAATTCCTTGATAGGGCACTTCTAATTCGAGCAAAGACATTGCATGATTCCATAAAGTCAAACTCATTTTCTTGAGGGATAATTTCCCAGAGGGATCTGTCTTGAAGAAAAACTCAAAGATTATTTAATGAACTTCCTGTATGACTGTGCAATTTCCATCCATGAGTAAGATCTGTAAAGAAAAACTTTGTTTGGCGGTAACTACAATCTTTTTAGCCATAACAAGCAAACATTTCTTCTTATTTTTTAACAGATATATGCAGTACTTCTAGGTAACTTGGAGAAATCATACCACAACCCATCTTGACCAAAGTATCCACAAATTCTTAATTCGTGTGATCTTTAATTTATAAACACTGTCCTCAATTGCATCACTTCTTTTAAAATTTACTTTACTTTTGAGTAAAGGATCAGCTTTTTTGACAAAGCTATAATGGCTGCATCCACGTCGATGACCACTGGGGAGTTTGGATATTTTTCTATTTAGTTCAGAGCTTGTTCTGCCGAAAGATTCCCTTCTTGAGGACAACTTTTTTTTTTTGTGCCTAAAAGGGTCAATAGAATTGCAATATCCGACTAGATATAAATAAGCATTATAGCATTCAAATTAGTGTATCGAACCTAGGATTTTATCAATGAAATATACAAAAATGACTATCCCCTCTTGGGTTTTCGAACCTCCGCCCCCAGCATTGAGAGTTGAACAAGCCAAGGGACATGCCTTTACTGGAGTGAAATATAGTTTTACTCCCTGATCTCTGATCGAAAAAATTCGGGTTTGAAGGAAATATATGTACCATTTAACCGAACACAAATCGACACCTTTTTTCTGCAAGCATTTCTCTATAACATCGTATGGAGGATTATCAAAAAGTATTAGATAATCCTCCCGGCAAAAACATGCTATTATCATATTCCTTATCAAAGAATATGATATTAGCATCGGATTTTTTTGTTGTTGAGAGCGACACTCTCTGTCTTATTAATAGCTTAAAGGATTCAAATGCCAATACATAACTTTATCCAGGCCATTTAAAAGGGTATTAGAGAGTGCAATAGGGGGTTGTCATTTGGATTTGTGTAGTCTTCCTTGCTTGATTTAGGTAAGAAAAGGGTTTTATTCTCTCCAAGTCCGAGGAGGTTATAAGAATTTCAAGGACAAAATGTATTACTATAATTCGGTCATAGTATTCACTTTATAAACTTTTATTAATAATTTAGGGGTTTTGCCGTTTGGTTTTATTTTTAAACATTTTTTTTCAAAGATTTAAGAACCTCCTTTTTGACAATTTATTGAGCCATAATGTATGGTTATATTTCTAATTCCTGTTATTTAACACACATAATTTTCATAAGACATCTGTGTAAAGTAATTAAAATAGATTTTTCCCCTTTTTGAAACAATCTATCTATTTTAGTTGATGAAATCTTTTTGTTTTCCTTAAAGTACTTAAAGGCCCTAATTTCTTTTGGAAGAAGTCTGTCCATTTGACTTGCCTATCACTCTCCAGAAGAATTTATTCACTTTTTGCTCCAACCGAACATAATGTACTTATGATCAAACATATTGGACCTATCAGAAAAGGGAAGTATACGTTTTTCGGGAAGGTCCCGTCAATTACCCATGACTCAAATCCTTCAAAAAGGTGCATTTTTAAGCCATTATTAATATTATTTAAATGCTCTGATGCCCAAAACACCTGATTTCTTAAAATCTCCATAAAGAACTATGATATCATTTGTATCAGTTCGTATTAGTAGATGTATCTGCTCATATTTACATTGCTTCTCCAAAAGACCCCTGGAATTATTTATCAGACTAGTCAGAATGAATAATCCTTTGTTTGTATTTAAGTATGATGCAGCTGCATCATATACTGGCTTGAGTATTCCAGCAGTTCAACAGCCTCAATGAACTTCAAAACACAATGCTCACTCTTGAAGGATGCCCGAATATCACCGGCCTACCTAATAATTGGATGTTCAAGAGACTGAAGTAGAGAAAGGAGAAGATCACGTTCGGAGTAGGCAACTGATGAAACAGGGAAGAGAAAGAAAAATAAACTTATGTGTGTCACTTCAACCGTCAAAGCTTAAATACCATCGATAAAAGAAAGAAAAAAAAATCAACAAACGTGACGCAATCGTTATAAACTATCATTATTATTAATAAAGAATCAACATAGCCTTTTGACGTCACTGGTATTTAATATAGAATTTCCCTTCTTCTATTCCTTAGTTTTATATTAATATGTAACTCATATTTCATGGTTATTATGCGCTGGCATCCATTTTAACTACATATCTGACACTTTCAAGTGGTTGAATGTTTCTCCTCAGTCCCTCTCCACTTATTTATAGGTCGCGGGTAATGTACTTATAAAACAGAGGCATATATACACTCAGAGAGTGTGAACCTCCGCCGATCTCCACGGGGTCCTTATGAGCACTTCCGAAGCGAATTTTTCACGACTGGGGAGGCTTAGAGGGACGGTGGAGGGTTCCCCTCGTCGGAAATTCCGAAGGAAGACGCTCCCGGCACCCGATTTTTACAGCACAGCGACATCTATTGGCAGAGTAGGCTAACTTGAAATTTTAGTAGTATTTAGCTCATTTTGCATCTAATTCTGCACTTAGAGATGCCAAAATTTAATCACTTGTTCCTTTTAGCTTTCCAACAACTATACAAAGTTTCATTCAAATCCGTTCAGTACTTTTGTGAGTTATCCTGCTGACAAACCAACAAACCAACACCCAGTGAAAACAATACCTCCTTCGGCTAGGTAATAAGTGTATCAAAGAAGTCTTTTAGCTCAACGCTTATCAACCAAAAGAATCTAAATCAAAAGGACTGCACAGCAGGATTGCTACATATTTCGTTAAGTCATGCTAAAAACTCATCACTTTCTATAGTTTATTTCCATTACTCGCATACTTACCTCATATATGTATAATATATAACAATCAATTGCACCCTTGCCCTATATAAGACCAACAATTGCCAAAGGGGCTGACTAGGTTTCAGGCCTCAAATAATAGCAAACCTCTATAGGGAGCAATCCTTTTGTATTGAGTGATTTGTGATTTTGTCCACAGAGTGCAGAGTCACCTTGAGATCATTCATTTTTCTTATGTATAAGATGTAGTATTGTTATTAGTTTCGAGTGACTTCACGAAACTCTCTTTTGTTTATATATATATATATCCTATACCTTCATGATGACATTCCTTTCATCTCAGGCAGTAGTTTTTTTTTTTTTTGCTTTGTTAAATGAAGGAACGACTTGGGATATAACGTGGGGTGTGCAGGATTTTGGTTCAAGTCCTTTCAATTTTTGTGAGTAAATATAGCTCCATCCCCATAACATTTTATAAGAGGCTTTATTGAGATAGAGATATTACGTATAAAAATATATATAAATAAACATTATAGTTTAAGATTAACTCTCTATTATACAAATCAAGGAAAACTAGAGGCATATATACACTCGGAAGTGCAAACCTCCGCCGTCACGGGGTCCTATGAGCCTTCCGAGGCGAATTTTTCACGACTGGGGCGGCGTAGAGG
>CP045903.1:18334450-18353977 GCA_013387185.1 Caligus rogercresseyi | reverse complement strand
GGCAGAGACTTTCTTCCAAAGTAGGCTATTCAAATGCCGAGGAATTGTGGAGAATAGAATCAAAAATGGGCTGAAAGACGTAGCTGAGTAACAAATAAGTTCTACCCACGTTTGAGAGGCAAAAGTAAAAAGTATTTTTCAAAAAGCGGATTGAGCATATAATTTATCAAATCCATTATAAAAAACAAATGTTGGAACTTCGAAGCTAGCATCGACACCGGCAGCTTCGGATAATTTTTTTCTGAGGGCACCCCTCACTCCATCGAGGTAAGAAAACATGAGAGGGGATTGGAAGCTGAATAGGAAGACTTCTTGACCGAACAGACGTCATGGAGGCCCTAAGACGGGAGTTGAAGATATTGAGCGGTCTATCGGAATGGGATCAGAATGTTCGAGAGGCGGTGGACGCTTCTACTCCTCCGCACGGAGAGTCTTGAAGCGGTTGAATGAAGAATCTGCAAAAGGAAGGAAAAGAATAAAAACAAAGTTATAAACCCTCGCTAGAAGAACATCAGAAGATCGGGGTGCACTTGAAGAACTAGAGGAACATCATAGAGTACGAAAATGAGGGTGCTCGAATAGAGCGCGCGGCCTAATCAAAACATCAACTCGAAAAAATATCAACCTCTTGCGGTCCTTAGAGAAGACCAATAGAGCAAGAGGCATATGATCATTAATATAAATGGAATAGTTTCAAGTTCAAAAGTGAGATAGGGAAATACATCCACAGCTATTTCCAAGACCTCTACTCAACTTCGACAAGGGAACACACAAAGCCGATACATCCTCAGGGTTCTAAAGAAAGAAATATAACTCCCTCACAAAAACTTTTTCAAAAGAAGAAGTACGGGCATATATTATGAAAAAGCTCCCAATGATAAGCACCGGGGCCCTTCAGGGTTCCAGCTGAGTTTATTCTAAGTCCCTCCCCGAGCTAGACGCCCATCTGGCAGAACTGTTCAATGGCTATTTTTTTGGTAACGGCCCCCCAAGAAAATACAAATGTGGAAAGGTTGTTTTATTTCCTAAACGAGGAAAAGACAAAACAGAATTAAAACTGGCGACCATAACACTCTTGGACGTGGAATATAAATATACACTGGGTGTCTGAACGAAAGACTGAAGGTTGTTACAGATGAGCTCCTTCACCCCCAGCAGTTCGGCTTCCGATCAAATAGAATGATGGAAGACGCTGTCATGAGCATTAAGTCCGCCATCGGGGAAAGCAAGGCATCAGGAGAGGATATCGCAGTAGTGGGCCTCGACTTCAGGAAGGCATTTGACACGGTGGAGCATCATCACATTATACGTGAATTGCATTCTTTGGGGTTCCCAGAGGTCTTCGTCCAAGCAATTCCTCACGGACTCTGAGTCTGTTATCGACGTGGACGGGTACCCGAGAGTACAGTTGAAGCGCGGAGTGAAGCAAGGAGACCCCCTGTCTCCAACCCTCTTTCTAGTGGCCGTAAGTCCTCTCCAGAAGATGTTGGACGAGTCATTGCGAGGCCTAACCTTGGGAGGTTGTAGGGCCACGAACGTCTTCTTTGCAGATGACGGGACTGTTCTGCTTGGAGGAGATAAGATTTGGGCGGAATGGAAAGGGATGTTGAAAGTCCTGAAAGATTTCGAGTTAAAGTCAGGTCTTAAAATTAATGAAGATAAAACCAAGTCCTTACCAATAGTGACGGGCTCCACCAAAACCTAAGTCCATGTATGGTCGTGGACAATGCCATTGTCTTGGGTAATTCCATCTCCCTCGACTTAGGATCCGAAGAAAATGTCTGGGCTGCTCAAAGGTCCCTAGAATACTCTGTCGCGGAGTTGGGAAGACATAGACTCTGTCTGGTGAGCAAAATAAAATGCTGGACACGGTTGCCCTGCCCCGTGTAAACCACATACTTAGGGGTACACCTAAAATAAAAGAAGCAGCAAGCAAATGGAAGAAGATGGGTGAAGACTTTGTCAACATACCTAACAATGTGGGTAAAAAGCGCCTCTACGCTCCGAGAAGTGAAGGGGGCCTCGGAATGATCGACGTGGAAATCCATTGGAGCGTTCTCCTGATCTCCTGGCTAAAGAGATACCCCCTCGTTGACCATCTCTG
Organism: Caligus rogercresseyi; assembly: GCA_013387185.1. Classification (NCBI taxonomy): domain Eukaryota; kingdom Metazoa; phylum Arthropoda; class Copepoda; order Siphonostomatoida; family Caligidae; genus Caligus; species Caligus rogercresseyi. Next base: position 18,351,873 of record CP045903.1, on the reverse strand, counting down.
GAAGAATGCCTTATCAGGGGCCAAAAGTTTGTCCATCCCAACATTGGGCCCGGGCAATGACAAGGGTCCTCCAACCCACCGCTCCACAGACCATGGAACGAGCTTTGGGACTTCCCCAAGAGCTCCTTGAAGCCTACTGGAAGGAGGTCGGTGTAGGCGGGCCTCTGGTAGGGAATCCAATAGTCAAAGTTGAGGTTCCACGGTCCATTCTCCAAAAAAGAGGCCTCCGGACGATTAAAGATGTCCTTAGCCTGAAAAACGTCGACCATCCCTCCATTGTTCTCCTGAAGGCTCCCTTAGGACATCCTTTCCAGACGGCGTCGTTATAAAAACAAAGGAGAATCTATATAAAGTATCTAACCGGATTATCAAGACAAACTACCTTCTTATCACTTCCCAACTCGAAGAAAAATAAAAAAAGAAAATATTGGACACAGTAAACCCCCAACAAAGAACACATCATATTTCAAAGACATAATCTCAGGGATATGGGACCCCATATTAACTCCAAGGGAACAATATTTGAAGTATAGAATCTCCTCTGGGGTATATTTTACGAGTGGTCTGCTTCAAAATGAGGAGGCGATTTGTTCTTTGTGTGAAAGCCGCAAAACCGTTGCTCATCAGTTCCGAGATTGCACGGATCTCGTCCATTCTATGAAAATCATAAAAAAGGTCTAAAGGACAAAATAGGCAGGGATCTGAGCCCAAACGAGGTCCTGTATGGTTTTCTAACTAAGGACCCTAAACTGAGACTGGCATCGAAAGTCATCGCTAAATTCCAATCTATTCTGGCGAGGGCCAGTTCAAAAACCACCAAATTTCCACAAGGATAGCGGAGGTGGCCTTAAAAGAATATCATATCTCTAAAAACATTTTTAAAGATGCATTTACACTATAATTTTTATAAATCATGTTTTTTTTAAACCATACTCAAAAATTACTTGTCTTTCTCCTTCTAGTCATAGTATAAATGTAGCTATTTTTTGTTGATTATTATGAATTTATTGTGTGATTGAATAAATGTATGTCTCCCATTGGGATTTAAAAAAATAAAAATAATTTTGGCTGCCTTAATATTGCAATTTGAACCTTATGTAACGGTAAATGTTAATTTTTTTCTTTTAAAATTAAAAGTCATACAATTTTTTAAAATTTGTAAATAACTTTTTTTTACCTTGAATCTGAGAAAAAGAATGAAATTTTGTGGCTATATAATTAAGTAAATTCCTACAATACCTACGATGATGAGTCCATCTATTTGGATTGAACTCTCTGGACCCAATTAGACACAATAGACCTATTATAACTTTCAAGAAAACACAAAGCATTGACTTGTGTGCCCATCGTAATGAAACCCAATTAGAAATTCAATCAAATGCTCATTCCTGCCAAAGAACATAAAAATCCCTTCACTGACAATTATTAAAATGCAACTTCATGCTAGGAGCAAAGTTGAGTAATGAAGGCTTATAATAATCTTTGCATACGACCCAAATGACCTGACAAAAGCTTCAAAGCAATCACAGACCACTTTTTGTTATTATTGGCCAGTTTTCTCTAATCAAAGAACGAATAAACTCTCATTCAATCATGCTTGAAGAAGATGCATTTTGAACTACATTTCTACGTCCTATTACCGCGATGCATTTATGAGACGATCTAAAATGCATTCATTCACGATATATATACTTTATACTTTAAGTGACAACTGCATTAGCCTAGATTCCTCTGACCACTCAAGTGTGTAAAAATAATTTATGTACGTATTATTTTAATGGAGATCTTTTTTATAAGTTTATCAAAAATGAGGCAGGTCAGCAAGATAGCTATTGTACTTTCAAGAAAACCCAATTAGAATGCTCTTTTATTATTAATGCGTGATACTTCCCAAAAAAGACAAATCATGACATTTATATTAAATATTGATGTTTCTACAAATAATTTTTTATTCGAAAATCAATATAAATTCGTTTGTAAGGTGGATTTGCGAGCCATCTTGATATCAACCACTGTACGTTACTCAGTTCCTAAAATAAAAATTCCACAATAAAATAGTGTCACATCGAATCATACAGGTCAATTAGTTCGTTTATATCCTTTTGTGCCGTCGAACACATGAAGTTTTTAAAACATCAAATAAAATGTTATTAAAAACTCTAAAGATTTTAATCTAGTTATCTTCTAAAGGTAAGGTGGGTGATGGAATTTATTCTGAATTGTCTTTGGTCTGGCTATAATTTGACTCCCAATTATATGAATGTCATACTTTTTATATTTGTCCTGTTAAATGGTCCCTTATAGGGATATTGATAATAAATTTTTACAAGAAAGTGTCTTTTCTGTTTAAGCAATATTTTACTTTTCTGATTTTTTTCCTTTCAACTTTTTTTAGAGCTGTAGTTTTCAACTAAATTGTTTATATATATATATACCGTGCGGAAGAAAAAACGGAATCAACTTTAAATGCTTACGTCCCTCTAATTAAGGAAGATATCGAGGTTCTTTTAATTTTGGCAGAATGTTTCGAATCTTATCTTTTCAACAAGATGTAGCTGAGTTATGTAGCTTTCTCAGATATTAAAATGGAATCAACAAGGCATCGAGTGTCAAATCTAATCTCTGTGCAAGTAAGTGTGGCGGAGATTGTAAGATTGTGGGGGTCCGTAAGACCATGGTGTACGACACCAAGAAAAATCTTGAAGCGGGGACAGCTTGGGAGAGCATAGTCTTGCCTATGTGTTAAGGAGCCCCCCCCCCCCCCCCGTAAATCAGACCAAGCATCTCCATGATGCTTGGAGTCGTGGCATCGGATGATTAGAGATGCATTCATATGGGTGCCCTAAAGGCTTCCGGGTGGGGGTTAGGAGTACCTGGAGATGATAAGGGACATTGTAAAGCCCTGGATGGATACAACATACCCTGATGGCAAATACTGTAGGCAACAGAATGAGCCCCATGGCACACAGCTAAAGCTGTGCAACAGTGGTGTGAAGATAATTTGGCAGATTTTTTGCCTGCCAACTTCTGACCCCCGTCCTCACCTGATGCAGTGCCTTTGTACTATTGAATCTGGGCTTTACGGAAAGTAAAGCCTGTACAACTCCTCACTCCGTGGAGAAGAAGTGGGCCACCATGTCAGAGGAGCACGTCCGTAAAGTGTGCCGGGCCTCCCGACCTTGTTTCGAGACCATGGTGGCTGCCATTTGTGATCATTTTGAAAATTAATTACGTAATACTGTCTTACATAAAAAAAAATAAAGCAACATGTTCTAAAACCTTATTGTTCTAAATGAAGTCAACCATTTTCATTAGTAATCAGAATTTCCGTTTTTGCTTCCGCACACTTTATATATATATATGTATATATATATATAATAGGTCTAAGTATGTCTAAATTAATAAGGTTTGTCAATTATATAAAAAAATAAAAAGGCTACACTAGTTGAATTTAAATTTTACTACAAAAAATCAATTCTTTAACGATCACCCCCTGGATAAATTACATAATAGTTATCAAGCGCAAGAAGTATCTAATTGTAGTAGGTTCTTTCGTAGTAGAATCCACTGTCCACCTTTCTTGGTGGGTATTTTTCAAGTGTGGTCCATATAATATCTATACTGATAGATTTTCTTCCTAATCATTGGACTGCCAAACTTCCTAATAATTTGAAGTACTAATGGTGATGCCGTATCTGGCAAAATTGCCTGTTGAACATTTATATTTTGTACATTGAGTGTATGTATATTTCGAGGAATAATTATCATTAAACACTTCCTAAGAGCAATATCAATTAAATGTACACTGGACAACAGTTAGAAGTCCTCTGACTGTCTTATAGACAAAGAAAAAATATCAAGAAGAAAAACAACGAGAAAAACAACTTTTAACACAATGCACCATACATAATATACTTTTTTCTTAATCCTTTATTTGCCAACTCAGTCATGAAAATTAAAAATAACTAAGACACTCAACATAAAGAATATCAGGCAAATAACATAATCACATTATAAGTAAAAGCAACTCATTTTTGAAATATATCATATATCATAACAAAAGTAAAATACACCAAAACAGAAATGTCAAACTTTATTAATAGATTTGGTGACCCCTCTCGTTAGGAGAACCTGAAATCTCTGTTGAACGGAGTTTTACTTTTCATGACCTGAGATCGGATTCCACTTTTGGCGGAGGAAGGTTTCAGTTTCACTTCAGCGATCTGTAAAAACCATATGCCCTTCGATGCCCTGGTTTCAAAACTAATATTGACAAGCAAACATTGAATGAAGTACGAATAATAACAGGAAAGTTTATATATCTTCTAAGTCTTCCTTCGTCATGAGAAAAAATAATTTATCATTCAACCTGTGGACTCACTGACGGGTCCAAATTAACGGATCAATTCCAATCTCGGCAGATCTCATTAACTTTTATTATCTTGCAATAATTATGGATTTTTTTAAATAACACACTGCTCGCTTCGTGGATGGTCCTCCACTGAAAACGATCAATCACTTTACTCATCTAACGCTTGTGGTAATATAGACTCAAATTGGAACGTGAATAGAGCTACAATTCTTTTGGAGCATTCAGAAGAAAAGGAAGATCTCTCCTCATCAAAAGCTGTTGAATTTGCACTGTTCAACATGAAATCATTAATTGCGCACAGACTAACCAATAATCTTATATGAGATTTCCAAAATTTAGAGCAATTATGATTGGGGCAGCGGCTCGTTATTCAGCCGTAAAATTCCCCTTCATCTGCGGCATCATGAACATGGCTGGACATTTGATTAAGTTTATTCCTTCAAATTCTTCCAATATCTCAAACTCATTAAATCGACAATAAGGCGACATCAACGTTTCATATTGAATAAGAATAATTTTAATTAGTCATTTTACATGGGTTTATCTTTAGGCAGTAATTTGAAATATAATGTTCATTTATGTTATGTTTTAACGTAACGTCTTCAGATTGTGTTGTTTAATCTCCTACTTTCTAGTGTATTGTTATTTTTTAACACGGTATCTATATGTAGCTAATAAATAAACATCTTACCAGAAAAAATTGAAGCCACCGGACGAATTTGATAGTATAGATTTATGTAAAATAACATTGCCAATAAAAAATGATTACTTATGAAAGAGTTTAAGAAATTATATATTTAAAAGTATTATATAAAAAATATACAAGTACAAAAAAGAGAATGCATACAAACACTAGAGGCATATATACACTCAAGAGAGTGCAAACCTCTGCCGTCACGGGGTCCTTATGAGCCTTCCGAGGCGGATTTTTCACGACTGGGGCGGCGTAGAGGGACGGGAGAGGTTCCCCTCGACGGAATTTCTGAGAGGAAGACGCTCCCGGCACCCGATTTCACAGCACAGCGACATCTATTGGCAGAGTAGGCTAACTTGAAATATTTATTTGTATTTAGCTCATTTGCATCTTAAATCTGCACTCAGAGATGCCAAAATTTATCACTTGTTCCTTTTGGCATTTCTAAACAACTCCACTAAGTTTCATCCGAATCTGTTCCGTACTTTTTGAGTTATCCTGCTGACAAACAAACAAACCAACCAACAACCAACGCCAGTGAAAACAATGCCTCCTCGGCGGAGGTAATTATGTTAATGCGTAAAAAAACAATGAAACATTTTAATACATAATCAAATATTTTATAAAAAATGTTTGCTAGCAAAAATATACATATATTTTATAACCTTTATTGTTGCATTAAATATATACTACATTAAATTATATTTTTGTCGTGTAAACAAAAATAGTAAAAACACTTTCACATCTCACTGGAAGAGAATGGCCAAATCCTGGGCTCAAGCTTGCACAGGGTCCTTCCTCTGTTTAAAGCAAATGAGCCTTTGAACTTTAAGGGGGCATTGGGAAGTTCCTCAGAGTTCCTCAAAGAAGGTAACCTCACATCTGTTGGGGAATTCTTTCATAGAAAATTATAGATAAAAATATTTACTAAATTTACGACTACAAAAACTTCGTTCGCTTACCTCTGCGGGAAATATATCTCTTGGGCCACCTATCCCTTTCTACATCGCTCTACCGCTTGGACAATCATTCTATTCGAAGGTCTATTGCATGCTCTGGACGTCCCTTCCCTAACATCGAGAGACGATTGAGGCTACTGCATAATGAGGCGGATTTCTCTCGCTGTGTCTTTTCTATTTATGAGCAAGTCCCATGTGGATCCAAAGAAGCGGGGATGCCATTGGTGTGGGGAGGTCGAGGACACATCTTTCCACTTCTTCTATCACTGCCTTAAAGTGGTCCAGTCATTAAAGCTATGAAAGAGAAAATATTATAATTTGGAGTATTTTAAACCTCTACTGACTGGTTTGTATCAACATACCAACTTACGTGGAGGCTTACAAGATCGAAGATATCATATCCTCGGTACAAAGGGCCCTCTATGCTTCAAGAACGTGCGGAGGTGAATTTTGTATGGGTCTCCAAGATCTCGCCCGATTATTATTATTATTATATATATATATATACACACGTATATGTATATACATACGTATATATATATGTATATATAATCTTATGTTGCAACTTTAACTTTTAACACAACACAAACAAAACACTATGAAAGTAGGTATGACCTATGGAAAAAAATATAAACTTTTTATTCTTTGGTTAAACCTTTGATTTATAAGATAATTCTTGGCTAGGTGAAGGCAATGAATTCATTATCGTTGGTTAAAAGGTCATTTACAAAAAATACATTCTCTAGGCAAAGAAACAAGCCTGGTTCCCATAAAGGAAGGTGATGAGAGTCTTTATATGATTTAAAAAAGTATAGTCAAAGCAGCATGGATGGGCACTTTTTTCGAATTTAGAAAAACATAATTTTAAGTTAAAGGTATAAATAATTTATTATGTAAAAAAATTCAAATACATTTTTTAAATATATAACCTATTCTAAGGATAATGTTTATTTCTTCTCCTATATACTTGGAGTGTTTTTCCGAACATATCATATAGCTTGGAGTCTTAGAGTCTCGGATGCATTAAAAAAATATATGAATAGGTGACTATGTGCTTCAAGCTTTATTTACAATAAGAACAGCCGTATTGTTCCGGAATGTCGTAGCGGCTAAAGATTGATAGCGAGTAAGACGTCTGAAAGAACAATTATAAATGCATAGAGCAAGATTAAAACACTTCTATTCATGACAAAGAATATAGGAAATCCCTTCAGAAATTAAGAAATAGATTATATATTTTTGTGGCGTTATGCTGTGGTCATGTACTTCAAGAAGTTATACTTTTATTAAAAGTTCCCCAAAACGGCTTTTTATACAATTGCAAAGCCCAAAGTCGTTAACACAAAGAAAGTTCTCCAAAACGATTGTTTACAAAAATCTCTCAAGGAGAATACATCTCATCAATGTATACATATTTCATAATATCAGAAAACTTTAATGCATAATTTTATTTAAAAAAGAACAATCGAAGTCGCCAAACTCTCAGATATGATGTCCATCGCCTCCTTCCATTCTAAAGCCCTCCAACGACTATGGACCATGGAATCAAATTATTTTTTAAAGAGCCCATTACTTTTATAGTTATATAATTTTATTGTATTAATATTTAAACAATAGCTCTATAGAGATCTGTACTATTATGTTTTTGTGTTTGTTATTTTTAACATCACGTCACAAATACGAGTATTATGTAAAATGCAGGCAAATAAATAAATCTTTAATTCGTTTATGAACTTTCCTTGCATTCAAAACCAAATATTTAGCAGCCTATATGGAACTATGGTTATGAGAAACAGATTTTATGCAAACTTCTCTCAACTTTGTGCAATCATGGTGTACTTTGGGTTAATGCAGATCCTTAATGGGTGATGACCCAAATACCTACCCAATTGTGTAGGAATAAAAACATTAAATGCATTCCGAGATTTCATGACTAAGCAATAAAAAAATCCCTGTCATTTAATTTGAGCAATAGAGTGCAAAGAGTCAAACGTCCACCTTTCAGTGCATGGACACTTCTTCATACATCCCATTTTCCACATGAGGAAAACATTATGATATCTCCCTTATATAAGAAATATTTATCATACAGGGTGCGCATTTGAAATCGGAATTATTCTTAAAGACGAAGTTCTTGATTATAAATATAAATATATATATATATATATATATATATATATATATATATATATATATATATATATATATATATATATATATATATATATATATATATATATTGTGTGTGTGTGTGTATGTGTGTGTGTTTTTACAAAATTATAATTATGCTTTACAAAGTTTGGATTTTAATCCTGGATGTTTTAATAAATAATGTTGGGGGCGCAGGTTCGATCCCGAGAGGGGATGGCCATTTTTGGTCTACCTCATTGATAGGGTATCCTAGATTCGATAGACTAATTTGAATGCTATAATGCTTATATATATCCTGTCGGATGCAATTCTATCGAACCATATAGGCAAAAAAAAAAAAAATATTATAATATATGTTTATTATATCATACTTATTGAAGGGATTTAATTTTAGATGCACTATGTTTCTGAGACAAAAAAAAAAATACTATATTATTACTATATAATATAATAAAGAATTCAAATTTTAAATCCTGCATTTTTTTAGACATAGTATATTTTTAAAAAACTTAAGTTTTAAATTTAGGTTGTGATAATGAGTAAAATATATTATTAACCATCGTCATATCAACCTTTATCATTTAAAAGAACATGCAATTATCCAAAACATAATAAACCGGTTTTAATCCTTTAAAAACATTTATACATTAAAAACTATACACTGTGCTTATAAAACTAATTATACTATATGTATAACTTAAATTAATCCATACATGTTTGAATATGATCGAGAGTTTTTAATTCCCGAAAATTTCTAAACCCATAAACAACAAAATAGCGATATATATATATATATATATTAATGTATTCAGGGGGACAAACTGTGCACACATGTCGAACTATATAATAATTAGATCCACAATAGACACAATAAATGAAGAAAAGAGTAATTGTGAAATCAGCAAGTAATGAGAGTACTCTTATGCTGTTTGTTCGTCATATAATTTTTATTTAATATCTGCCTCAACAACCTGTGTAATTCTCATATAAAAATACATTTAAATAGCAAATAAAAATGAAATAAAAACTCCTTCGAAGAGCTGCATAAAACCAAACACATCTAAAACTAGAGGCATATATACACTCAGAGAGTGTGTACCTCCGCCGATCCCCACAACATTCCCATTCAAACATTCTCCCTTTCACACGCCCGATTTTCTATCTCTAATCATTGTTTCCTCTCTGTTAGCTCATTTTGCATATTAAAAAAGCACTCAGAGACGGGAAGAGGAAGAAGTTTAAGCTACGTCACTGGGTTAACATAGTCGTGAGCTGATATATGAACAATAATACGTCAATGAATATATTTTAGCGTTTGTTCTTACCTACTCCCTGAATAGAGACCCCATTTCATTTAGTATTTTGCTCATTTTGCATATTAAAAAGCATTTAGAGATGCCAAAATGTAATCACTTCTTTCTTTTGGCATTTCCAACAACTCCACAAAGTGTCATTCGAATCCGTTCAGTACTTTTGAGTTATCCTGCTGACAAACAAATAAACAAACCAACAAACGCCAGTGAAAACAATACCTCCTTCGGCGGAGGTAACTAGAGGCATATATACACTCAGAGAGTGCAAACCTCCGCCGTCACGGGTCCTTATGAGCCTTCCGAGGCGGATTTTTCACGACTGGGGTGGCCTAGAGGGACGGGGGAGGGTTCCCCTCGACGGAAATTCCGAGAAGAAGACGCTCCCGGCACCCGATTTTACAGCACAGCGACATCTATTGGCAGACTAGCTAACTTGAAATATTTATTAGTATTTAGCTCATTTTGCATCTTAATTTTGCACTCAGAGATGCCAAAATGTAATCACTCGTTTCTTTTGGCATTTCCAACAACTCCACAAAGTTTCATCCGAATCCGTTCTGTACTTTTTGAGTTATCCTGCTGACAAACAAAACCAAACAAACAACCAACAAACCAACGCCAGTGAAAACTAGAGGCATATATACACTCAGAGAGTGCAAACCTCCGCCGATCCCCACCTAATGAATCACTTAACAGAATTACAATCCAATCATATATGTCTACATAAGTAGGTGTGTTTGGTGAATAATGAGTGAGGAGAGAGCAAAGAAAATAATATATACACTCAGAGAGTGTGTACCTCCGCCAATCCCCACAACATTCCTATTCAAACATTCTCCCTTTCACACGCCCGATTTTCTATCTCTAATCATTGTTTCCTCTCTGTTAGCTCATTTTGCAAATTAAAAAAGCACTCAGAGATGGGAAGACGGAAGAAGTTTAAGCTACGTTACTGGGTTAACATAGTCCTGAGCTGATATATGAACAATAATACGTCAATGAATATTTTTTTAGCGTTTGTTCTTTCCTACTCCCTGAATAGAGACCCCATTTCATTATTATTATTAGTAGTATTTGGCTCATTTTGCCTATTAAAAAACACTTAGAGATGCCAAATTTAATCACTTGTTCCTTTTGGCATTTCCAACAACTCCACAAAGTTTCATTCGAATCCGTTCAGTACTTTTTGAGTTATCCTGCTGACAAACAAATAAACAACAAACGCCACTGAAAACAATACCTCCTTCGGCGGAGGTAACAATACCGTCTTCGGCAGAGGTAACTAGAGGCATATATACACTCAGAGAGTGCAAATCTCCGCCGTCACGGGGTCCTTATGAGCTTCCGAGTGGATTTTTCACGACTGGGGCGGCGTAGGGACGGGGGAGGTTCCCCTTGACAGAAATTCCGAGAGGAAGACGCTCCCGGCACCCGATTTCACAGCACAGCGACATCTATTAGCAGAGTAGGCTAACTTGAAATATTTATTAGTATTTAGCTCATTTTGCATCTTAATTCTGCACTCAGAGATGCCAAATTTAATAACTTGTGTCTTTTGGCATTTCCAACAACTCCACAAAGTTTCATCCGAATCTGTTCCGTACTTTTTGAGTTATCCGGCTGACAAACAAACCAACCAACAAACTAACAAACCAACGCCAGTGAAAACAATACCTCCTTCGGTGAGGTAATTATACTTCAAATTTACTGTTCAAACGTAACCTAATAATGAAATATCATATTTTTGGTTCCTTAAAAAACGTATTATACGTATAAACGTACCCTAAAATCCTCTTGATGGATATTAAAAAATGTATTGGACACGATAGCACAGATCCTACAACATTTTACGCCCATTTTCAATTATCTTATATTATGATCGGATTCTTAATTTGCTCATATAAATATTGTCCTTAGGTCCTCTACTTCGATGAATGAATTTTTTTGCAATTTCTAACGTTTGTAAGCACACTATATAAATACTTTTTAAAGGTTTGAGTTATTTACTTTTATTTTGCACACATTTAATTGAATACAACGCTTAACTATCATAAGAACAAGACAATGAACGAAGGCATGAATGATGGAATTGAATATAAAAATCTACATGTTTTGAATAGATAATAAAATAATTAATCTGTCAATTATACATCGACAGAAAAATCCTGTGCGTTCAAGATTGAGGAAGGTTAAGTAAATGTAAAAATCAACTTATACGATTTTATGATGACATATATATATATATATTTTAATTACGAGGCAACAAAAAGAACAGAAAGGAGTTTTTGTATCCCTTGAAGAGTCAAAGTCAAAATAACAATGGTTAAGGAATATAAAAGATAATTAATTTCAAAATTAATTTCCATTTTAAGGGACTTTTGTCTTGAAATAAAACAGAGAGTAACAAATTCACCGGAGATGTATTGCAGGAGCTGTACTTCCAAGACTGAATTTTCTTGATTACTGTGTATCCAGTTATTACATATGTCAGTGGTACTCAAACACACCCTGTGTTGTATTAAATTGCGGGTGTACAAAGTTAATTTATCTTTATTACGAACACAGAAATCATGGAAGCTTCCTTAAGATTAAAGGGTTCATCACTTATTCGAAGAGAAACAAAAAAGAGCTAAGATTTTTTTTTCGTTTTGAACTTCCAAACGGTATTGAAAAAAAAAAGCAGAAGAAAACGTTAAAAAAGAAATCTTAGATAAGATTAAGATAACAGTTCAAAAGGTGGATGAAGCACACCATAGGAAAAGGGGGAAGTATTTAATTATATAGGAAATAATTAAGCAGTGTACATTATAATATATGTGGACATTCATAGATGGCGCTTAGGGTGTATATTTTTATAATAAAAATGGAGGGAAAACCGTAAACGTATAAGGGGAGTTTTAAAAATGATCTCGGCTTTGCTTTTGATTTTTTTCAAAATTATTAAATGCAGATACCAAATTTATACAAGTAAAATTGAGGCTATGATAAGTAAATGTACATAATAATTTATTTTGCATCCTTAAAATCGGACCTGATTGAATATTCTTAACCAAGATTGAATGATTACTTGTACAATTTGAAGAATTCTTTTGAGGATATTAGAACAACTGAATATTTTCTCCGTCAACGAGATTGTGTTAAACATTTTATTGCCTATTTTTCTCTAAGTTTCATGCTAGCAATGTATTTTGTAGTTTTTCCCAGTATATATTGTAAGATTAGTATAATATGACAATATTTTCGTTAACAGGAGTTTAAATAAGTATTAAATATCGTCTTCGTTCCGTACTTTGAAGGCTTACATAACTAAAATAAATTGGATCACACAGACAAAATCTAATATTAAATAAATATTATACGGCAATTTATCTTTTAAATAAAGTTACTTTGTGAAGATCTTGCTAACTACCTACCATTTGCATAAGGGCTTAATATAACAGAGTAGATGTGAGGGACCTATGAAAGACTGCTCCATTAAAACTATCTTCAAAGAGCATTATATGAAACAAAAAAACAATTGCAGCCCTCAACAAATCCTTTAAAAAAGAATTAAATTAATTTTTAAATTCTTCAAAAACAATTTAAAACTAAAAAAAATACAAATATATCATCAATTACAAGTTGAATAACATTGAAGCCTCTATATATTTATTAATGAAAAGGAATCAATTGTTATAGAATATCATTTCCTTGTCTAAAAAGCATCTTTTAAGAAACAAGTAAAGGACTTGTGCTTAGAAGATACTACTTATAAATGTACTTTTATATATGGCATCCATCTTCTTTTTATTTATTTATTTATCATCCTCCCAGTGCTAGGTGTCAGATCCAGAGAGAGAGGGGGCCTTAATGACATACGGAAGAAGAACACTACACACTTTACCAGGGATTCATGGTGAATGCCCATTCAGCTAACGAGGGAGTCTTTAATGTAATATATAATAATGATTATAAATAGAATGATAATTGGAAGGCAAGCAGCAGGAGGAGGAGGGCTGAATATAGTAATGATCAAAACCTTTCCTTTTTTAAATGTTAATGAGGTATAGCCCTGGAGCAAATATCATATACTGAAAAAGGGAAATTCCTTCCTTATCACATCATTAAATGAAGAGAAGAAGAATGCAGGCAGAGGTGGAAGTATCATTATATATAGGTATATATATACCTATAATACCTATTTAATGTGAGTGAAACCATTCAACTTGATATCTACCTTCTTTTAAATGTAGAATATCTGTAATTACATTACTATTATACTAGGACTAACCAGAACAAACATTCAACAATGCGGGTCATCCTTAAGGAGAAAGATCCCATTTGGGGTTTTGAAAGGTTGCGTTGTTGTTATTCGTTCTGTATCCATATTTCTTAGTTGTATATTGACGAAGAATGGATCCCGTCCCGGTTCTATCCATAGAGATAAAATATATAGAGGGCTTATTGATTCTTCAGAGGAATGCGTGTCCAATATAAACAAATCTTTCTATCTCTATGATCAGCTTACGATGACGTAGAACAAATTACTTTGTTTACATTGGACACACAGAATACAGCTGAACGAGGTTTCTCTGCTATTGAAAGGAATCAGCTCTCTATATCTTTTATATCTCTATGGTTCTATCCATAGGGATATAAAGGCATAGAGAGCTTATTGGATCCTTCCAAGGATCTGGAGAGAGATGAAAGTTACTTTTTTTGCCGAAACCGGCAAAGATGACTACGCTCAGGAAGGCTTTCAGGCCAGTTACTCTTTCGAACTACATTCTTAAGGACTCGAGAGAATTGTACAATGAAAGTGGAAGACGTTAATCCCAAGACTTTATTCACAACATGCTTATACTAAGGGATTATCAACTGAAACAGCCCTTTCACAAGTTACGGACTTAATTGAAAATCAATTTTTCAAGACCACTGCACACTTGCAGTCAGTTTTGATTGCACAGGTGCGTTTGATTATGTACAATTTTCACTCTGCAAACATAGCTATGTCAGGCTTGGAATTCCAGAAAGCATTCATCTTGGTACTGTAACCTTCTTAAAACAAGAACAGTCAAAGCGGAATTAAAGGGGAAAAAGTCAGCGTCATCCAACACGTGGTAGTCCACAAGGAGGAGTTCTATCTCCAGTTTTATGGAACTTAATCATGGACACTCTTTTGTTTAAAGAAGGCGCCATCCATGTTGTAGGATATGCGGATGACGTCCTTTTATTAATAAGTGGTAAGACCCTGGTACACTTGTTAATAAATGCAGGAAGCAATTAATATTGTTCTGGAATGGGGAAAACAAATGGTCTCACCTTCAACCATCAAAATCTAATGCTATAGTCTTTTCAAAAGCATACAATTAAGATCAAAATACTTTCCGCGACTATTTATGGCAGGAAAAGTAATTAGATTGCTACACAATGAAGTACCTAGGCGTGGTTTTCGATCAAGGACTCACCTGGACTGAACATTAAAAGAAAAAGCTACCAATATTCTCGAATATGGAATATGGCAAAGGCAGTCATAGGTCAAAAATGGGGCTTTAACTTCGGATAGGGTTCTCTGGCTCTATGAAGCAATGATTAGACCCATTATCACATATGCATGTCTAATATTTGGACACACTGTTACTGCAAAGAAAGTCGAAATAAGAAATTGAACAATATTCAGCGAAAGGTACTTATGAGTATGACTCATACACTCCGATCAACACCAACATCAGAATAGAGGCAGTATTGGGCATCACTCCATTGGATCTCTACATACAAGCACATGCAACAAAGTCAAGATGGAGAACAAAGTTTTTTCTCTTGGATACCTGGGATGGTGTGGGCAATCTTTCAAGGCGTCGTGGACATCGTTTCGTTAGTGATAAAATACTCAATCGACTTCAATTGAATGAAACTAGCGACTATATTACAGGCAATCGTATCTGGGTTGATAACTCTCATGTTAAAAACTCTGACACTATTATATACACAGACGGATCAAAAGACGATAAAGACAACACAGGAGCTGGATGGGCAATCACTAGAGGTGATATATCCTTTTATCAATCATATATATCTCTTAATAAGGAAGCATCAGTCTTCCAAGCTGAGATAATTGCCATCACACAATCTGTAAAAGCTTTACTTGAACAAGACAAGCCATCTAAGAACGTGATTATTCGGTCAGATTCTCAATCGGCAATTGCTGCTATTCTAAACCCCTTTACAAAAGTGCCACAGTTAAGCAATGCAAAAAAGTATTAAACAACGCAAAATCCAAAATAAATATACATCTTGATTGGTGTAAGGGCCATTCAGACATCTCAGGCAACGAATTTGCGGACTACCTTGCAAAGAAAGGAACGCAAAGTAAAATCGCTTATGTGTTGGAATACCACCAAGCTACATAAAGAAAGTGATAGATGGCTTCTTCTATGAAGTTTGGTGCAACAGATACAAAAGGATCTTGGAATGAAACATACTCATAGTATGTTGAATATTCCAAAACCATAGTTGTCGAACTTTCACGTCCCAACATGAAATTACTTGTTCAAGCCTACACAGGCCATGGACCATTTCTGGCCCATCTGAGCAAATGGAAAAACACAAATGCCATTTGTAATATATGCATGGAGGAGTCCCAAACCGCTGACCACCTAATCAATAGATGCCCATCGCTTTCATATGAGAGATACCAAGTCATGCAAGAAGAGGATGAAGATCTTCGTATTATTAAATTTATTAAATGTAAAAAGATGCAACGAATTATTGATTCTAACTTTAATTTAATTGCTTCATAAGTAGATTATAAAATAATTTCTATAATGTAATGCTCAATATCCGTTTTTGCTGTTGTAGCACATATACCCCTTTGTGTGGTCGTGTTCTTTTGCTGTATGTATGATTTGCTTTTATCATGTATAATTGTAATATTTGTATGTACTATGGTAAGACAGCAATAAATTCTTAACTAACTAAAACTACTTAAAAATAGGTTTTTCTATCCCTGTCTTTCCCCCCAAATTTAAAGTTTTGTGAAAAATAACATTTTTTTATAACGCAACATCGCGCTAATCAAATTTTAATAATGTCTAGAGATGGAGAGTGATGTTAAATATCCAGCCTTAAGAAACGGAAAAAATGGTAATGAAGACCCAATGATAACTTTTTAAAAACTGATTTTCATATGAAAAGTCACATGCGATGACATCACTGAAATTATTCGTGTTGATTTCTTCTTTTTACAATGTTTAAGTACTCAGCCGTAAGAATACAAAACGGAAAAAATGGTAATGAAGAGCTATGGCAACTTTTTAAGGAACTGGTTTTAATATGAAAAGTCACATGCAATGATTTCATTGAAATTATTCGTGTGATTTCTTCTTTGTGAGATGTTTAAATACCCAGCCGTAAGGAATACAAAACGGAAAAAATGGCAATGTATATATATATTCATATATACACATTATAAATGTATATATATAAATATTTATATATTATATATACATATATAATACTTAAAATGTAACAATTATTAAGATAGATTCTAAATACAAATAGCTAAACATTTTAACTTAATCACCATTTTTTAAATATTTTTCATTCCCTTTATCTCTTTTATTGCTATTACTTACTTTAAAGATACACTTTATCTATTCTTTCTCTTTTCTTATAAGAATATAGCAATAATTGACTCATTTTTGAGTGTCATAAGTATTTTGTACTTATTATTAATTAATCAAGGCAATAATATTATATATTGTAAGTGTGTATGACAGATAAATGATAATAAATTACAGTATCATATTGACAACTTTTTAGTTTAGATAATTATGTACATTTACTTGATATGAAGTTTCCTTTGGGTGTCACTTTAACAAATCCCAAAAATACGTGTAATCGTCTTTTTTTTCCCCAAGAAACATCCTAGCACTTCGGCTAGTCAGGGATGTCAG
>CP045903.1:18317095-18334350 GCA_013387185.1 Caligus rogercresseyi | reverse complement strand
ACCGACAAGCCCCTCTTATTTTGTTCGATGGAATTACATTTTTGTGTATATAAATAGCATGAAAATATTAAAAATAGGTTCGTTCAACCTAGAATCTTTTAAATGAGATTTATCATATTGACCTTTCCTCCCTAAGTCGAACCCTAAACATTAGAGTCGAAGACGCTTTTGCCTAGCTACCGCGCTCCTCAACTTTTACATGAAGATCGTTTTCACGACAATTCTAGAGAGTGGTTCACTTAGGAGAATACATTCTTTTTGAGATTCATGGATTGACTCAATGAACAGTTACTCTCCACCTCCACTATGTATTTATTTTAAAGAAAAAGTCATGAGGACTTGAGAAGTTTAAATAGCTAATTAATTACATTAGAAATAGGATAAATATCAAATTTGATTAATTAGACGTTTTCCAATAATGTAATAAAACTATGTATATATACACACAGAAATACAGCTTCTGCGTCTCAAAAATAAATACATAACGTAAAATGTTAAAATAAAAATCTTATAAAACACACTATATTTTGAATGTATAGTCAATTCCATCGGCTACACTATGAATATAAGTAACATTATTTAATTGGTCCTATAGACTTGGGTTTTGTTAGTAAATGCTGAATAGTAAAAAAGGTTGGAATACATATTTATCATTATTACCTACGCCGAAGGAGGTATTGTTTTCACTGGCGTTGGTTGGTTTTTGTTTGTTTGTCAGCAGGATAACTCAAAAAGTACGGAACGGATCGGATGAAACTTTGTGGAGCTGTTGGAAATGCCAAAAGGAACAAGTGATTAAATTTTTGCATCTCTGAGTGCTTCTTTAAGATGCAAAATGAGCTAAACACTACTAAATATTTCGAGTTAGCCTACTCTGCCAATAGATGCCGCTGTGCTGTGCTCTCCTCTTTGATGACGTCAGTTCCTTTTTCTTTCCATGTACCTCTAGAGTGTAAACAATAAAGGAGCAGTATGTAGAGTAAAGGGACAGTGCGTAGAGGGTTGGAAATGATAAAAAGACCAAGTGATTCTTTTGGTGGGGATCGGCGGAGGTTTGCACTCTCTGAGTCCTCTAGTTAAATGTGAATTCAAAATTCTAGCTGTTCAATTGAAATTTAATCCATTCAATATCAGTAGCATTTGGAAAACTGGATCCTCGAGTATTTAATCTTTTCAAAAAGTGTTAAAACAAAGAATTAACCCTTTAACAAGTCGATCAATCTTCTATTTATTTAACCTACTTGAATGACTATTTCTAATGTGGAAAAATAATTATCGTTTGTTATTTAATTTAGATAAAAATATATGAGAAGCTTGTTAAGATGAAAAAAAAACATAATATTTACAGTAAGTATGTTTAACTCTATACCTCTATTACCTGCTGGATTGCCTCATCTAGCAGTAACTATTCAACATATATTGGTACATTTTTCGCCATTTCAGTAATTTTTTATCGCAATTTTAAATATAAAAAGCTTTAATCTAAACAACTTAGGTTTAGTGTAATTTAATTATTGAAATATATGTTGCCAGTTGAGTTCCATGGTTGGAATTGAAAATTTTAACATTCAACATATGGTTTGTTTGATTTGTTTATACACACGTTTAAAAAAACCTATCAAATATAAACAAACTGTTTCCAAAAATGTAATGTATTTTCTTCAAACGAATTCCGTTCACTGGAATTTGTTTTCTTCTCATGATTGAATACATTGAAGCTCTTCTAGAGCAAGAACAAAACACATATTGCTTCTATCATATATTTCTTTTCTCTCTTCTTCAAATGTTGGAATTAAATTAATCATATTATTATATATTTTTTTATTTCCTTGACGTAATAATATTTCAACTGTCTGCCACTCATTTACATTCTGTACATGCATGAGTTCTTATACATTAAATCTACAGTAAACCTCATAATTCATGATAAATATGCATATGATCAATTCGAAAGTACATGAAAATTCCCACAAATTTGACGTTGGTTTTTATTTTTAACTACTCATCATTTTAGAATACTTTATGTATTATGTTGATGTTAATATTAATTAAATAAAGATGAATATATATATATATATATATTAACCTTTCCATTGGTAGGAGTCGAACTTACTCTCTCATCATTGAGAGATAAACATACCCTCCACACTGCCAGGACCGCAGCTAGGGCCATTGGACGCAGCGTCCCCATATAATCCATTCTGCATGGGCATTTGGTTTTATTTGTTTTATTTTTTATTTTATATAATTATAATTTATATACTCGATTACACACTCTAACTGATGTAATATTCTCAATTTATGTATAACATGATATATATATATATATAACAAAAAATGAGAAGCAATCAGTTGATTCTCGTGTTACATCAAACATTATGTATTCCATTGCTACAATAAAAAATATGGTGTTATAAGTAAGTCTTATACACGAACCCCCTTAATTGTCAGACAAAATTTATTAAAAGTTTTATTTAAAATATGACAAAATTTGAACAGGTACAGCATGTACGGGCCATGACAAGTATCACCCCCCCCCCCCCCCCCCCCCAATGTATTACCACACCACCTGGCGGATGACTCCGAAGTTTTTTCGCTTTCCTCAACAATTTGCCATAAAAAAGGGCTTTAAAATCCTTGCATCAACATACAAGCTTTAATTACCAACATCATATGAAACAACTTTTGTAAAAACGGAAATTGCGATTCATATCCCTTATTACTTATTAGCACAGAGTGTGGTTTTTAGTTTATACATGAAGGATCCTTTCAATGTATGTACATGAAAGGAGCTCATTACTTGGCCCAGTATGTGCGTAGATAATAACATGCAAGGATTGAGGTGGATATAATTAAAAACTAAATACATGAACGTTTACCTTCTTATCTTTTTGTGTCATGTTTGTTTGTAAATAGTTATTGAAATTACATAATGCTAAAGAGATACAAACACCATTGACTTGTATTATAAATATTATGTAACCGTTTAAGGAGAGTATATATTAATATATTATACCTGATGTATATACGTATTTTTAAAAGCCTGATAGTATTGCTTAGGAAACCTTTGTGCCAAAAGATTTTAACAGAATCTTAATATTATATGTATTGATAAGATTTTCGATTTGTTTACTGCTGGATGAAAAATATGTATTTTGAATATTTAAAAGGTTTTTTTCATTAATAAATGTATTTAGAAATATTAATATAATATATACTATATACTATATATATATATATATATATATATAGGATATATATACCTATATTTATGTATATATATATAAGATAAGATTTTCGATTTGTTTACTGCTGGATCAAAAATATGTATTTGTAAAATCATAAAAGGGATTTTCATGAATAGATGTTATTAAAATATAAATATAGTAATATATACGACATATTTATTTATATATAAAGTATATATACATATAATATATTCAATTTGAATGTATGGGAGTAGAAAACTCTCTTGGAGTATGCTCTGGAATTCTGATGAGCCCGCCGGTGATAAATACGACTGATAGATAATCAAGAATTTATTATTGTTTTTATTCTCATTGATAAGAGGTCTACTTAAGTGACGGCTTTGATAATGTCTATGATATCTTTATAAATTTATTTTGAAATCAATAAGAGAAAAGGAAGAAAACACTCAAGAGCTTCTTTGAATGGACTCCTTGATACTATCTCCCTTTATATTCTAATGATATCTTGTTTATGGGGTTGGAATGCTCATTAAAGGGTTTTTTTATTTCATGTTTTCTTTTCTTTTCAAAGATTTCTACCATCAGTTAGCATAATTTCATATTTTAATTTAACCTAAACTAAATAATGAATTTTCAAAAGTATGTACTCAAATTAATTAGAAAGTAGAACCTCTTTAATTATTTTATTTATATACTTCGTGCTATTTAAACATTTAAATATCGTTTTTTTATATATAAATATTCCCTTTGTATGTTTTTATTATAAAAAGCAAAGCAATATTTAGATTTTCAAGACCTTATTTGTCGTCAAAATTCTAAAAAGAACGATAAATTATGCTCTCACTTTCCATATAATAAAGAAATACGGTTTCCAATAAACAAATCTTTATTTATAAAAATATTGAGTGCACTACCTTAAAGACTTATTTTTGGTACATTATCTGTTATGTTATTGCAAATATATATATATATATATATATATATACTATATATATATATATATATATATATATATATATATATATATATAGGGCTGTCAACGAATATTTGATGTTCGATTTGAATAGTATCCCAAAAAGTGAATTCGAACGTGAAAATTAATATTCGAATGTTAAAAACACTTTTACTCTTTTCTAAAAAAAAACGTCATCACTTTTTTGGAGATTCTTTTCTAAAAAGTCACTTTTTGGGAATATTTTCTAAAAAACGTCGTCACTTTTTTGGAAATTCTTTTCTAAGAAAACTTCATTACTTTTTTGGAGATTCTTTTCTAAAAACGTCACTTTTTTCGGAAATTCTTTTCTAAAAATGTCTTCCGTTTTTCGGAAATTCTTTTCTAAAAAAATGTCTTCTCTATTTTTGGAAATTATTTTCTAAGATAACTTCATCACTTTTTTTTGGAGATTCTTTTCTAAAAACGTCACTTTTTTCAGAAATTATTTTCTAAAAAAAACGTCGTCACCTTTTTTGGAAATTATTTTCTAAAAAAAATCGAATTAGTTCGAATTCGTGATATTTTTTCAAACGAATATTCGAATGTCCTTTTTGAGCAACTTTGACAGCCCTAATATATATATATATATATATATATGGGATAGTTTTATTATTAATTACAAACTCTTATTTCTTAAAGCTTATGTCTAATTAAAAGTTAAAAATTGATATATGTTTCATTTTCATAACAGGAAGAAAGGTATTACGCCCAAAACTCCTAAATATTTTACTTTTAATTGAATTACAATTTAAAAACATATGAATCTGTCTTACATATAGTGAAGCAAGAGAAAATCCTGCTATTATGTATGTAGGTCCTTGCAATCGACATACTATCTCCACCATAGCTTGTAAAGTCATTTTATCCTTAATACACTTAGAGTAGTAGCAACATCATTACTTAAACATATCCGGGTATTTTTTCATAATAAAGATGAGTTTTTTTTCTACTCTTCATCCATATGACTTAGCTTTATATATATGAACCGTGTTCATTCAAGGATGAATAAATTCCTATGAGAATCTCAAGTATGCAGGCTTTTTTTCTCATGGCATCTACAAATACTACGTGGGCATATATATATATATACACTTATACCTATATAATAAGGAAAAACACCCTTAATATGTAAGTAGTTCTGACACAGCTTATGGCCCACTTGAGAGTGTCAAGGCCAAGACGTCCTTTGGGCAGGAGTCTCTTATGAGTGGTTCTTATCAAACAAGGAGATAATGATTAGACCAACCAAGGGTGATTTCCCCTTCTTCATTTATGTAAGTTCTTAGGTATAACTACCCTTAATTACATGTACTTCATTCAAATGGTGAAGCGGGTTTTTTTTCTTCTTCAAGGCAAGTCGTAGATCATCTTAAGCCTTTTGTTGTCTTCGAGTATTAAATTTACCGAAATTTCAACGAAAATTGCGTTTGTTATGTGTTATCCTTAGACTATATCATAAAACGACTATAAAATGAATACAAAAAATATAAAGCAAGAATATAATTACTAGTTAGAAGACATCATATAAATGAACAACAACATGGTAATCTATTTGCTAGAGGTTTTTATAGTGCATTACTTAATTAAAGTGGAGTATTTGTATATATCTACCGTAAAAAGATGTCTTTTTCAACCCAATTGAACTTTGAAGAAGTTACAATATTTTTTTTTAATGAGAAATAGAAAAGAAGGATAATGGGTTCTCTCCAAATAAAAAAAAAATGCAATTTTACTTCATAATTGCACGTCCCAGTCAATCTCTTAATATTTCTAGGCTTTATAAGTATGTCGGTCGTTCATACAATTCAATGTTGTTTTGAACTGTCTCGCAGTGAGGGTTATTAAAAAATCTTTATGTTTAACGTAAAAAGGCTTGAGCGATCATTGGGGGTCCAAATACACAAACGTGCATCCTATTTGGCCTTGAAGGGCCTTCGCCGCGAAAGAGAGCCTTAAATAGTGTACCTGTCACTCCAATATACCTATGGCGAAAAGAATACTCTGATTCTGCAGGCATAAATGAGCACGATTATTATCATCGCGGCAGTGGAACAATACACTGAGTTTGAACTATTATTATATATAAGCACTTCTAACAAGTAAATATTAATACATTATCATTTAAAAATTACGCATGTAAGGAAAATGAAATATTTAATACACTAATCAATGAGCGAATTCTCCATGAAAACTCGGGGGAAAGAACCAGTTTAGCCAATAGGGAAATGAACTTGAAAAAACGTGTTTTTACTGCTTATATGGTTCGATGGAATCCTTTGGAATATGAATAAACATTACATATTGTATTAAAATTATACTTCCGCCATCTTTAACATATAAAGTTGAACAAGCTCATTCTTAACTAACTTGGATCACTTTTAGTCTGACAAAGTGCGTTTCAAACCTAATGATTCCTTAAAAAAGAATTAAAGAAAATTTGTACAAAGGCCTACAATTATAAAAAGTATTACAGGGGAGTCGTATACTCATTATTGAAAAACACAAGTTCCTATATGTTTTGACATAAGTTGGTATTATTTACTTAGCCTGCATTTTATTATGAACAAACATAAATTTTGGCGCCTTATCCTCTGTATAAAAGTGAACTACATACATTTACAATGCCCAGTTTATAAGAATCGGACGTAGGTCTTTCCATCAATAATTGTTAATAACTTATTGAAATCCTTAAATTGAAATGGATTTGTCTGTTTGTCGTCAGAAGAAAAATAGGGTTTAAAGGAAGAAGTATATTTAGCAGAGACACGTTGACTAAAATTACACACTTAAATAATCCGACGGAGGTCTTTTCGTCATTGATTGTTAATTACTTATTGAAATCCTTAATATAAAATGGATTCCAAGTTTGTTGTCAGACGAAAAAAGGTTTTATCGAGCGTAGTATATTCAAGCAGGAAGTCATTTGACTTAAAATACATGCTTGGAATGTATTAAAGATTTATTTGGTTATGTAATAATGGAATAATAACTTTGAACCAGTTGGGCCAGGAAAAATAATAATAAACTGCAGGGTGGGTTAAATCCAAAGAGATATAAGATATAGAGAGCTTATTGGATTACCCGAAGAATACGTTTTTGTGCCCAAATTAAACAAATCTTTCTAACTCTATGATCAACTTACGATGACGTAGTATAAATTACTTTGTTTAGTTTGGGCTATGGCGACAGCTGAATGATGTTTCTCTGCTATTGAAGGAATAAGCTCTCTATATTTTTATCTGTCTATAGTTAAATCCTTTATAAGTACTGTTTAAATATTGCATACATATTCTTTTAATCTTGGACTGCTAAACTTTTGTTTGATTTCATGAGATACTTTAAAAGCATTTGTCATACATTGTAAGTATTCTTTTTGCTTCCTAATTCAATATGCATTATGCTAATTACCTCCGCCGAAGGAGGTATTGTTTCACTGGCGTTGGTTTGTTTGTCAGCAGAATAACTCAAAAAGTACGGAACAGATTCAAATGAAACTTTGTGGAGCTGTTGGAAATTCCAAAAGGAACAAGTGATTAAATTTTGGCATCTCTGAGTGCTTCTTTAAGATGCAAAATGAGCTAAATACTAATAAATATTCAAGTTAGCCTACTCTGCCAATAGATGTCGGTGTGCTGTGAAATCGGGTGCCGGGAGCGTCTTCCTCTCGGAATTTCCGTCGAGGGGAACCCTCCCCCGTCCCTCTACGCCGCCCCAGTCGTGAAAAATCCGCCTCGGAAGGCTCATAAGGACCCCGTGACGGCGGAGGTTTGCACTCTCTGAGTGTATATATGCCTCTAGTTCTTATTTATTTTCGTAGTATTTCTTATTAGGTTTTTACCAGGTAGATTCCTCCAACATATAAAATAATTAACTGCCAGGGATAACAATTGAATTCCTAATATATATGGATAAGATCTTTATTTTCACCTGTCCAAAGAATTATAATAGAGGATAAACACAAACGGGGGGAGGGGGGACACTTTCATCTGACTAGGAAAAGTGGCATACTTCCATTCACACTGCATTAAATATGAGGGAGTTTTTTAAAAACTAATCAAAGTAATGGATCTTAACGCATAAATGTATATATGTATAAGAATGTATTAATATGTCATAATAGAGTATAGAGTCTATTAAGAAATAAATATTTTATTGAGTTGAAAGTGAAGTAATGTTATTATCATTCTTTCTTCACAATTAAACTCTCTTTATCTGTCCTTAAGAAATATATCATTTCTCTCCTAGGACTGTCTACGATCGTGATATATATTAGAACAAACTACGACTCTGCTAGAAGAAGAGATAAGGAGTGTTATAGGAGGGATGAGGACTTAAATATGGAGATGGTATGACGATATTATTTAAACTATTTTAATTATGTCCGATTACTTCTCAAATGAGTATTAAATTGTTATTAATTTATAATAAAAAGATGCAAGTTAAGTAAACATTGCATCGCATTATCTTCCTTGAACACGCAAAATCAAATAATTTCCACTAAAATATAGAATAGAAATTGCAGATGAAATAAATAGTTTGTAAACTATTATATCCACATTTCAGTCTTTGTTTCTCCTAGAAGAGATAAGGATCATAATCTCTACCACTAGGAGAGTCAACGATTGTACTGGATCTCCATCTCTGCAGCGACATATATATATATATATATATATATATATATATATATATATATATATATATATATATATATATATATATATTTTATACAGATATATAAAAGGGAAAGTGATTTTCCATTAAACTTAAACCATAAATGTCAAAATAAAAAAATCACATTAAAGACAACTGAAAATCAGGTTCCAGCTAATAAATAACTAATGAATGAATAAATGTATAGTTAAAGTATCATTGATCAATGCGTAAGAAAGGTTGGGTTTTTCTTCTACATACAGCCACTGAGCACTTCAGAGAATGGAGAGTTCATAGCGAAAGGAAAATAACTGCAGCCACTGACCTCTATCAAAAGCAAGTTTATCCGAGCCGATTAATCTGTCAAACTCGACTGGGAATGCCATTGTTCACCATTTTTTCCATACATACTTAATCCAAGCCGTTATTAGAGTAAAGAAGAAATCATGTTGTAAGCTTGCGGTTCATTTCCTTCCATAGCCCTGGATCAATCAAAAATGTGATGCAGGTAATTTTAGGGTACTTATAAGCTTAGCAAGAGAGCAAGAATCATTTAAGGGTGGTGCTCCTTCATTGCCTACATCATGTTGAGCTCCGCATCACAACCCCTTTCCTCGTCGTACTCCTTGTAGTTGTTTAATTAAAAACAATTACTTCTTAGGGGGAAAGTTTTTTCATCTTCTTTATTCTTCTACATATTTTTGTACTTTTTCTTTTTGGCTCTTTCCTCCCTATGATTAGTTTACCTTTCCTAGGAGCCTTCACCTACTCCGCTGTTCACTCCATGTTCTTGGAGCGAGCCAATGATTTCACTCACCCCTCTCGACCTCCCTTCTCTTGAACTGATCTCTGATAAAACAGAGGGGGAAGCTCCTTGAGAGAGAGAGAGAGAGAAATGAGAGGTTATATGTGGATGACTGAAGAGCCAGAATAAATATTAATTTTAGTGTTTGGAAATCTATAAAATATATGTGAAATAATTATGATTTTTACTTATAAAAGAATATTTTTTTGGTCGATACAGATCGATTGAGTTGAGGACTATAATGAGGAAATTAGCACAAAAATACCACATCAACCTTAGATGTTTTCAATGAAATACACTAATATTGACTTCCTCTATCTCAGGAGGCGACCCTGTGATCTCAACAATGAGAGTTGAACACGCCGTTACGCACTGAGCCAACGCGCTGCCTTTTTTTACATATTGGTTCATAGGGAATTGTAATATCTGAGTGGGTATAAATAATAATTATAGCCTGCAAATTAATCTATCAAACTTAAGATTGTTTATATACGATATTGATCAATAATATTCTTCTCTTCTTGGGAGGCGAAGCTCAACATTGATACTGAACTCAATATTTTTAATTGAATAAAATTGTAAGTAGACTAAACCATGAAAAAACCCATGAAAACTTGCTAAACCCATCTCAAATTAAAACAAACACATTTTGAAATACGTCTGGACGCTAAAAGGATAATAGTTTTTGTTGCTTTTGTAACACAAACAAATCTTAAGGGATTGCAATAGTCGTGTGCGTTTAGGCATGTTCAACTCTCAATGTTGGGGGTGCTGGTTGGAATACTCCTGTGATGGGATGGTCATTTTGGTCCGCTACCTCATTGATAAGATCCTAGGTTCGATAGACTAATTTTAATGCTATAATGCTTAGTTATATCCTATCGGATAGTGCAATTCAGTCCAACCATTTAGGCAAAAAAAAATACTACAAAGCTTGATTATATCAAGATACCTATGCAACACTTTATGTTATTGTCGTGGAATGAATAAATATTAAATTTATAATAAATAAATATGGCTGTTATATTGAATCTATTAAAAAAATATATATTTTTAATTTGATATTTGCAAAACAATTAATTGGGGCAGAGCTTGAATTTTACATGTTTTTCACGTTTTTATACTCATTTGCACAGGGAATTAAGATAGTTTTGTTTTAATTAATGTGATAGTATGTAAACAGATGAAACAACGGATTGTGAGTAGGCTTGTATTGTTTTTAAACATATATTATCATAGCATATGTAATGACCTACATTGATTGTACATACGTGCATTTTTATACCTCTTTCAAAGTATTTTTATTTACATTGCTTAAGAAATATTATAGCTATTTATGACAACGTATGTTTAGCTTCGGATTGATATAGAAAGTGCCTTTTTGTGGTGTAATTGAAGTCACTAACAATTTTATATACATATATATATATATATATATATATATATAATTAGAATGTAACAACATTTTATATGAAAAGGTTTGCAATCCAAACAATAAATTTTAAATATTTTAGCTACTGTCCTACGTTTTGTAATGTCAGACAATAAACCTGTCATTTCCTGAGCTGTAAATGATGCCAGGTCCGATACCATCATTTGTGTTCCTCAATACGATATTTAAGGTGTTATATTGACGATTTTTAATGATCTAAATCATTTTTTTTATTTTATTCTACAAATTCCATCAAATCTAATACGTAATAACTTATCTGTTTTTGATATACTGTTATAAAACCACGACTTTGATAAAATGAAGTAAAAAACACTTTCGGCCCAAATAATTAAAAGCCTTAGAGAGCCGCCACCGCCACCTATGAATGAAACGACATTCTTATACTCCTTTTTCTTTAGTTCTATGAGACCCAAGAGGATAAAAGAAGACATAAACGATGCATGGATAAATTCCTCCTCTCAAATAAAGTTATACGCAGTGCCATCCAATCTAATTTACGAGGAAGCCTTCAGTGCCTGAATGATGGGAATACAATGTTTAATAATAAGAAAAATAATAATAAAGAAATAATCACTGCCTTCAAGAATACCTGAAGGTAGAGGATTAAAATGGAGAAACTTAAGGATTAAGAGAGAAAACAGAGAATTTTGAGTTTTTTCTATTATGAACCTTAAAGATATTTTAATTATCATGCTTTTCGTAGATTTTTATGTGGATTTTTATGGACCTTAAAGTCATAATATTAACATACCACCGGTCGCCACATATAATGCTGCCAGGAGCATTGTTTGATGAAAGAGACGGGATCATATCCACATCGGGGATCTCCTTAAGAGAGCAGGTCTTACCGTCCACATCAAAGCAGCGGCCCTGGAGGCCTGGAAATTCTTCCCCTCCAAACACGGGGGCGAGGGTGCCAAGACACCCATCGACGACTTTATCCTTCTGATCCCGAAGAGACCACTTCAGTGGCATATCCACTTAGGGGAGGTGGCGGTCACGCTTGTATCACATGAAATCACGGTGTGGAGCAAATCACAGGCCCTGAAGTCCCTGCATCCTTAAAGTGCCTCAGCTAAAATGATTGGAATATCCTTTACAATTTTTTGCTGATTTATTTATAATTAAAAAAATCATTTTATCTAACTATCTAATGACTAGTAAAACATTTAAGTGATGAGCTTGATTAACTTGGATTAAACATACTCGCTTTCTGTTATCTATGCAAAGGAAAGGTAGAGATGAGCATATATTTTTACTCTTTTTTCCTTGTTCTATTGGATTTCAATGCATCAATATATTAACTAGAGGCATATATACACTCAGAGAGTGCAAACCTCCGCCGTCACGGGGTCCTTATGAGCCTTCCGAGGCGGATTTTTCACGACTGGGGTGGCGTAGAGGACGGGGGAGGGTTCCCTCGATGGAAATTCCGAGAGGAAGACGCTCCCGGCACCCGATTTCACAGCAACGCGACATATATTGGCAGAGTAGGCTAACTTGAAATATTTATTAGTATTTAGCTCATTTTGCATCTTAATTCTGCACTCAGAGATGCCAAAATGTAATCACTCGTTTCTTTTGGCATTTCCAACAACTCCACAAAGTTTCATCCGAATCCGTTCTGTACTTTTTGAGTTATCCTGCTGACAAACAAACCAACCAACAAACCAACGCCAGTGAAAACAATCCTCCTTCGGCGGAGGTAATAATAATTGTTTTAAACAATATGATTAATACCAATAAAAAGGATTTACAAGAAAAAACCTTAATTTTTTTTAATTTCCACATCTGTTTCTTAAGCTTTTTGTTCAGGCATGTCTGCCAAACAAAGTCCAAAACAATTTGTTCGTTAAGTTTATTGATTTACG
This sequence comes from Caligus rogercresseyi, assembly GCA_013387185.1. NCBI lineage: Eukaryota > Metazoa > Arthropoda > Copepoda > Siphonostomatoida > Caligidae > Caligus > Caligus rogercresseyi. Next base: position 18,321,368 of record CP045903.1, on the reverse strand, counting down.
GCTCAAGAATAACGGACCGGATTGCTTTGAATGGGTCTCATGAGTGATGGCTGGAGGATGTATGGCCAAGGAAACCTACAAGTCGTATCACTAATTTTGGTTTTCCAAGCTATTGTTTAGGCTATAAATCAAGTTGACATTAAACTTCTACTCTTTAATCAACAGCTGCTTCTTTCAATTTTGTTCATTCTGTGCGGATGCAATGGGAACACAGGTTAATTTTTAATGGAACATTTGCCCTGTAACAGATAACAAACTATATTTTATATTTATGCAGGCCAGTTTGATTATGATACTTTTTAAATGTGAAGGGATCATTTTTTTATATATGAAAATTCAGACCCAATAAAGTTATTTCACCTTATAGTTTTTCAAAAATAACGGATGGGTTTATATGCTGCTGTATTATAAATGCTAGTGTGATTAAAAAATAATTGTGAGTATAAATTTTATAAGTGCAAATTATTATAATTGAGTTAATTTTTTATAAATATAATCTTATAATTACCTCCGCCAAAGAAGGTATTGTTTTCACTGGCGATGGTTGGTTGTTGGTTGGTTTGTTTGTCAGCAGGATAACTCAAAAAGTACGGAACGGATTCGGATGAAACTTTGTGGAATTGTTGGAAATGCCAAAAGAAACAAGTGATTAAATTTTGGCATCTCTGAGTGCAGAATTAAGATTCAAAATGAGCTAAATACTAAAAATATTAATAATGAAATGGGGTCTCTATTCAGGGAGTAGGAAAGAACAAACGCTTAAAAAATATTCATGGACGTAATATTGTTCATTTATCACTAAAGACTACGTCATGGGTGCTTAAACTATTTCTCTTCCCGTCTTCCTCTTAATATTAATATTAAATAAAATATAACACTAATATTAAGAGCATGATGGAGAAAAGAAGAAGTTTAAACATCCAGTGACGTATTTCTGAATTGACGAATACTAGTATGACGTCAATGGATGTTTTTTAGGATGGCTTCTCTCCTCACTCATTATTCACCAAACACACTTACTTATGTAGACATATATGATTGGATTGTAATTCCGTTAAGTGATTCATTTGGTGGGGATCGGCGGAGGTTTGCACTCTCTGAGTGTATACATGCCTCTAGTTGTTAATGCTTTTTCGTGTAAGTGTGAATTTAAATCCTGCATTTAAAAAATATATTTGCACAGTTGTAGAAATAACCGCTGTTTCTTTAAATTACTGGGTCAGTGTTCCAGGAAATGAAACTCAAAATTTAAGATCGACCTATTGGAAAGATTTGGTCGACTAACTTAATTATGTAGTTCATAATCATACCCAGATGAATGACATTCTATCGAGTTAAAGTATGTAGAAAACAGGCTTAGAATACATGTAAAAATACATATAAAAAATAAACTTCAGTGTTTTTTTCATTCCTATTTTTATATTCGCATTCCAGAAAATATACATACACAAAATTATAAATAAAAATGTTATACAAGTTGATGATATTGCATAGAAAAAACTATCAAAAAAAGCATTTTAGCTTAAAATGTTTTTTGAACATGTCATACCCTTTCAAGGGCCATAATGTTATAAAATTAAAATAACAAACAAAGGACTGAAATAATGTGAAAAACATAGTTAAATAATGTAAATTATTCGCAATATGATTTGAAACAGATAGTACACTTTTAAAGTTGATAAAATTTAATTATTTTAACCAAACTAGGTAATCCATTCGAAGACAAAACGAACTTTAATAGTTTATTAATCTCTTTTCATGACAATTGTTTTTATAAAAAATATTACATTATTAAAGATAAAAAACGTAAACTTCTTCTCGAACGTGATGAGTTACATGGAAATAATAATGAATAATATAATAATAATTGGCATTAAATAATATAACATCATTCACTCATGAGTGATAATATTATCCTTAAAAACACAAATTGTCTCTTCTCATGAGCCTGTATACATATCATTTACAAATACCTTGAATGGTTTTTTTTCATGCCAAAGGTCTTTATTTATTCATATAAACAATAATATAAAATAAAAATTGATTAAAAAAAGGGGGAGATTTTATTTGTTAAAAACATAAATAAACATTATAGTTTAAAATTAATATACTCCGCAAGAACTTAAAATTATATTGACATTTAAAACGCAGTAAAAAAGTGCACAGTACATAGTTTTCTTATAGTAAAACTAAGTTTCCTTAATTTTTTAATCATTTTTAATAATTATTCTGATGGCCTTGGCGTAGTGGTGAGAAGTTGACGGGAAGTATTTGACGAGTCCGACCATAGATATATAAAGATATAGAAAGCTGATTCCCTTCATAGCAGAGAAACAACGTTCAGCTGTATTCTGTGTGTTCAAAATAAACAAAGTAATTAGACCTACGTCATTGTAAGCTGATCATAGAGAAATATTTTATCTCTATGATCACTTACGATGACGTAGGTCAAAATACTTTGTTTATATTGGGTACAGGCAACACGCTGACCGACGATATTTCTCTGCTATTGAAGGGAAGCAGCTCTCTATCTTTATATCTCTATGTCCGAACTCGTCAAATACTGGTTCGGACGAGTTATTCTTGAATGTTCCCTTCCAGTATCACATGTTTAAAACAATAAGGCAACTCATCAAACATAACTGACATTAAGACATAGAAAAAAAAAGATATTTCCGTTACCAACTGAAAGAAAATATGTTATTATTGAATTTGCGAGAGCTACCATATTGTTATTTCGATATATACTATGAACATCGTAACTAATATAATTATTATTCACAAAGAAACCCCATAATTGTCTAAATCTAAGAGATCGTAGTTCCAAAAATGATATGAATAGCCCTTTTGTGAACCCATTTTGAATCCATTTTAATCCCCAATCAGTTATTGGCCATGTTTTCAGAGTTTAACTGTTATTTGAACCAAAAAGCTCTTTTTGTTTGTTACAACTACTTCTCAGCATGCCTTACTTTGCCTCAAATCTTTGCAGATGGACCAAGCCTTATCGCCTAGGTGGGCTTGGTTTCTTTGTGAGTATGATGTTTTTTTATTGCCTTTATTAATGTGTTTGTATTGTGCTGGACCGGGTTCATGCTCTAGGCTCTCCATTCACAGCCTATAAGGTACATATTTAAGGGTTGATTCAATAATGAAGAAAGAAAAAAAAATATTTTAGATTATTCATAAAAATCACTTTTATTGTGTTGACCTCAAGTTAAAGTTATTTATGAGGCAAATAGGAATACAACTTTATGAGAAGCGTAAAATAATGTTACCATGAATCAATATTGAGCGTAAATATAAACATGGTTTGTTTATGGTAACCATATAATAATAGTAACTGGAAAACCTCAAAGAGAAGAATCATTTGCTCGATTTTGCATGTGCTGTTTGAATAAGAAACATAATTTATAAATGGCTGCCTCACTTGGTGCATGATATAAACAATCTGTCAATAGATAGAGAGAGTACCAAGAGGTAGTCATCTCTACAATGTGTTATGTATCAACAATGACGTCACTGGGGTGGGTGCCCTAATTCTACTTCTTCAATTTTGGCATTTAGACTCTGAATGCTCAAGGATACAGTCCTTCTCCTTATCATTTCTGCGACATCATTTGCTTCGTCTATGAAAAAAGCGGTGACCACTTAGGTACGGGTCTCAAGCCGCTACAAAGGCAGTTATTCAGGGAGGAAGGATTCCATGTGTACTATAAAAGAGCTTGAAGACTTTCAATCATGCGTAGCTCAACTTCAAGTTACATTACCTTTCAGTACGCAGACTCTGAACTATTCCAAGGGGACAACATCTGATTACTCCCGGATCTACTCTAATGGCAATTAACAAGTCGTTGTCGTTCACCGCTCATATAAAATGTCATTTTCATATCTTAGAAAAAGATATTTCCTTTCCCAAGTAATTATTTATGCATTGACTATTATTCATTGATTAAATTAAGCCTTCATTTATTTCGTTTCTACCATTTTGGAGTTAATTCATCAGATACCATCCATATATTCGTAAAAGGACAAAAAATTAAAATGAAAGATCTTATTTTATTTTTTTTCAAAAAGAAGTAGGATAATCCTGTATTATTTAAAAAAGAAAATAAAGATTCTTTGAAAATATGAAATAGTCTTAAAGAAGACTTTTTTAAGAAACTTGAAAAAATAGTTTATTGACTACAATTTTCTATAGTTATACTTCCAGGCTCAGTTATGAAGTATGTAGATCAAATATAAATTGGCATTAACATATGACATGCAAGTG
>CP045903.1:18269806-18316995 GCA_013387185.1 Caligus rogercresseyi | reverse complement strand
CCAACCCCCCCCCCGCCATTTCATAATGTATAAACTTAGGTTCCGAAATATTTTTCGTGTGACGTCACGTCTGGCAGAAAACATAAACAAATAACTTTTACTATATATAACATCACTACTCAAATTATCATTAGTGCATCGTACTCTTACAAAATGGCTTCAATTAATAAAAAAAAAAGAAAAAGACAGTGTGCAGTTACTGTTTGTCCTTCATTGGATCCCAATGCTCACAATGTATTGTACCACTCGTTTCCAACCAACATCAAACAGAGAAAGCTTGGACCATCGCATGCAAAAGAGGAGATTCGACATTTCAGCCTGCATCATCCTTTATGTGTAGTCTGCACTTCACTGAAGAAGACTATGAGAGAGATCTAATGCATGAGCTTCTTAACTTCCTATTAGAAAGAAATCAAGAAAGGAGTAGTTCCGACACTTAATTTAAATGAAAAAATGAAACAAACTTGTCGGAATATACGTCCATGGAACCATCTTCCAAAAGGAATGATAGAATATTAAAACGAAATTATCGTCAGATTACTCAAGAATGCTTAGATAAATATGAATCTTCTAATTCATCGTTACCTCCTCCTTCAAAGCAACCTCCAAGTCCACAAGTATTACTTCCAAGTTCATCAGAAGATAATTGTCATGACAAAAGAGTTTCTAAATCAATGTCTAAGGTGCCGTCATTTCCATTGGAAGCTCTTAATAAATTTGCTCAAATTCGTGTATTTCTCCAAATAAAATTTGAAAAACCCGCCTTCAAGAGCAAAAAGCTAGACATAAAAAAAGTTTAGAGAGAAACGAAAAATGAAACAGTGGATTAATTAAATGCTCCAATAATTATTTACTTTTTCCTAAATATGTATTTCTAATAACATTTATGTAATATATGATTACAAACAGTATTTTGTTTTGTAATAATTTGTAAATTATATTTTTTTTTCTTAATATGTAATTCTAATAATATTTTATAATTATGATTATAACCATATTTTGTTTTGTATTATTCATAAATTATATACTTTTTTCTAAATCTAATAATATGATGTGCTTTAACATATAATGATTGAAGAGTTTGCTTTTTCATGAAAATATTTTGGATAATATCAGCAACTTTAAATCATCAAAATTTTATGATTACTCACAAAATTTAATATTTTTCCATTTTCTAATAGAATTGTGATAATTAATTCTTCTATGATCTAATTAAAGGCTAAATTCGATTATATTTAACATATTTTACTTATACAATATACCCTCTTTTGCCATACGTGACGTCATGCTCATGAGGTAGGTTGCGTGGCGGTGTATTTTTTTACTTTCATTGGTTAAAATGGCTCTACCTTACTTTTAACTACCTTGACAAACAAAGTTTTATAGGGAGTTTTCTGAAAAACTTAGAAAAAAATGGAGTGTGTAGTATTTTCAAAAGCTATTTCATAGATTTTGTAGCAATTAACTTCACTCGCCAGTAGAGATGACTGGTCGCTTGGAAGAGTCAAAATAGTTACTTTTCAGTTAGTAACCTTTAGATGATAAATCCAAAAATGACCTTGGGTGCATTCTATCAATTCAGAATTCAGTACAATCTAGTTTGCATATATGATTCAAGCCTGTATTGACCTATAAAATCGATTATGAAAAAAATAATAAAATGTATTTTAGATTTGCGTCAAGGTATCCTCTCACAATTTTACCTTGTCTCTGACGCGATTTATAATTCCCTTATATGCGTCATGTTGTACTGATATAGGTTTTTTAATGTGCATATAGTTTCCACTTATTAACTTGATTTATTATACCAAATATTAAAGCTGGTTTGCCAGCTTTCATTTGATTGTTTGGTGGTCTAAAATTGCTATACTTTAAAGATAAAAAACAAATACATTTTTGCACGTACTCTCCCAAAAAAATTGATTTTTTGATATGAGAATATACAATTACCGCTTGGTAACCAATGTTACCAGCATAGAAAGAGAAAGGACAAAGAGAAGCGAGAGAGGTTTTTTTTTGTTGCCTATATGGGTCGATAGAATTTCAAGCTCAGATATTATAAAATAAGCATTATGATATTTTGCTCACTTCCCTTGCTTCTCTTTTTCTTCTCTTTCTATTTATTCTTTACGTTTTGTATTAAGTATATCATCAAACTATCTAAGTGATCAGTCAAGAGAATCCAAAAAGACGAGTGGTGGTCGTTTATAGAAGGTTAAAAACACTTCTTTTTATTAAAATTTAGTTGGCTGCTATCGGACATGCAATCCAGGCTAATATCTTAACTGAAACATAAATAACCTTATAGTTTAAAATTTTAGCATTTAAGATGACTAAAAATTTTTAAGAGTGGCTGCTAATACTGGTTTGGCAGTATTTGTTTTTCTCTATAGATGTTTTGTATGCACAATCAAAATGAGACTTATACCTCCTCCAAGGCCATATTAATTAACATTTAAGAATGTACTTAGTCAAAAATGTAAGCTAAAATAACTTTTTTTTTAACAATCCGTCATTGGGACTGCCGACAAAGGATGTTAATACTCAGAAGATGCAGTCATACCATTGGTATGAAATTTATTTCAACCATAAAATAGAGCACAGATAAAAATCAAACGACTCATACTAAAAAAACGTCTTTGAAAATAAGTATTATATTTTTTTAACAATCTTATATAAATAATTATTTTTAATTTAGAGACATCGTTGGCAAAACTTTCCTTTGTTAGGCTAGCACAAGGACTTAACGTCGGTCCATTGGAGCATAGACTGTTTCCATACTTAAGCGATGGTATAACGGCTTTTAGCTCTATTTTTATTAATTGTTGTACAGTCTTAGCCTTTGGGCTATAACAACGTTGCAGTTCGTAGGATAAATTGGAAGACAAAAATCCCAATTTTTATTTTACTTATATTTTCAATTATCTTTTTGCTTTCAGAGATTTCATAGAAAGGTAACACAATATAAGCTTGTATTACTTCAATTTTTTAAATAAATATTCAAATTATTTTATGCTTCCTTTTTTTCGCGATCCCCGATTCCATACGTTTTATAATTCTTCATCGAAGCTCCTAACTATAGATTGCATTGGAATGATTTATTTAATTGCATGACGATACCTGCCGATCAAATGAGGAGAGAAAACCTTCATTGATGTGATAAATAAATTATTGACTTTAATTTAGCTCATCTCATCGTTCAAGTACGATTGATTTATAGACCTTTAAAATCACTTTAATCGAGGAGGCTCTTCGTTTTTATTAAATACACTAGGATTAAACATATAGACTGCTTCGAAGAATTACTACCTTAATTCAAGGGGGGGGAGGGGAAGGAATTAATGAACTTTGAGTCAAAGTAAATTATTTAGGGAATGCTTTAAAGGATATAATTTGAAATAGGTATACTTGAGTGATGAAAAAGACTGTGCTCTCTATATTGTGTAAATTACTTTGGAGCATTCACAAAGAACAATTCCTTTTTAATGTAATTTTAGACATTCAAATGGTTTTTCATAGTTGATATTATATATATATTATGTATTTTAAGAATAAGTTACAGAAAAGTTTGCATGTGTTGGAGAGGGTCCGAGTAGGTTTATGGTAGGTTGAAGCAACCGCTACGTTATATCAATATATATGTCAGGAAACGACTGGGTACCCGGCCCAGCCGGGTAACCGGCTGTTTTTAGTGTATTGGCCCGGCCTGAAAATTTAAGTCCCAGCCCGGGTCCTGGCGAAAAAAGTGTTCCCTATCATTTCCTGAATTTCAATGTCACCGTTTGTCATTTTTTATGTAAATTAAAAAACCTCGATACATCCGTGACTAGTGGGTAGTATAATGATAAAGCTTAATAATCAACAAGTAGCCGGGACAAAAGTTGGGCAGTGGAAAAGGAAGTGATCTTCTTTTTTCCATTCAAAGATTCGTAATTTATCGAAAAAATTATATATGTAATATATTATACATATTGTTCAAATTTATGTAGAAGAAATAATCGGAATACATAGTTGGATATTAACAAAATAACATATATTTAGATAAAAGCATCGTGTTGGTATTTGTTTGCAGCATAAAATGAACATAGAGATATAAAGATATTGAGTGCTTATTCCCTTCATAGCAGGACATCGTTCAGCTGTCGCCATTGCCCAATTAAATAAAGTAATTTGTACTACGTCATCGTAAGCTGATCATAGAAGATTTGTGCTTATATGGGCATATGACATATTTCTTTGAATAATCCAATAAGCCTTTTGTCTTTATATCTTTATGAAATGACCGCCATCGGTCCCAATGCACCAACCTTTTTTTAGTGTTTTTCTTCTTACAGTCATACGTTTTTAATAGAATCCCTTTACCTTGAATTCATTCCCCCCCCCCCCCACCCCCTTTAACACTACTTTTTAACTCCGAAAGAGGCAACTCAGAAACGGTCTCTAGTCCACATTCGCATGCTTGCCAAGGACAAATTGTACTAGACTACAGATCAGAGAGGTATACAACAGCCTACGCATATAATATCCTTGTGCTCAGCACTTTCAACCCTTTTAACCTCTTTTAATGATGTAGATGAACCTTGTTTATTGTCTTCCACAGAAGATGAATTAAATAGAATAAATAAACAACTGAACACTAATTAAACCATGGATCTAATAGCGACCAAGGTTGATTAAAAGTACGTTTTATGAGTCCATTGTTTTTTAATGAGTCTATAATGACCATGAGTTCAAACAATAAACTTAATGTGTGCATTGCTTCGTAGTTTCCTAAAAACCGTTTTAGTCGTATAAGAAGTAAATTATCTTTTTTTAATACTGCCTTTTATATGTTTGATTATCTCTTGGATTTACTTATGATTCTGTATTTTTATTAGATTTAGATAGATTAATTGCACTAAAATAAAAATACTCTTATTTTTCTAATATAAAAACTTCATGTGAGCTATTTCATCTTATGGAAATAATCTATAAAGAACGTTTGTAGTGGGCTTAAATGCAATTGGTTATTTAAAATTAAACAGTCAGGTTTAACAAATTTTAATGTTGGGATTTTTTGGGTAGTGTATTGTTTTATTTTCATTTTTGACCACTTTTACCTTCATAATTACCTCCGCCGAAGGAGGTATTGTTTCACTGGCGTTGGTTTGTTGGTTTGTTTGTTGGTTTGTCAGCAGGATAACTCAAAAAGTACCGAACGGATTCGGATGAAACTTTGTGGAGTTGTTAGAAGTGCCAAAAGGAACAAGTGATTAAATTTTGGCATCTCTGAGTGCAGAATTAAGATGCAAAATGAGCTAAATACTAATAATATTTCAAGTTAGCCTACTCTGCCAATAGATGTCGCTGTGCTGATAAATCGGGTGCCGGGAGCGTCTTCCTCTCGGAATTTCCGTCTAGGGGAACCCTCCCCCGTCCCTCTACGCCGCCCCAGTCGTGAAAAATCCGCCTCGGAAGCTCATAAGGACCCCGTGACGGCGGAGGGTTTGCACTCTCTGAGTGTATATATGCCTCTAGTTATATTAATATCAGAATATTTATTAACAAATACAAAGTTTTATAAAAGTATCAAGAATCATGTTTTCTAAGAGTTAGTTTTTCATATAAGAGAATCATCTATCAATGGCCGAGTCCATCATAAGATTACTTTTTCTAAAAATGAAAATAACCTCTTCGATCCCCTTCAATGCACAAAAGAAGGTATAGGAGATGGATCTATATTAATTGATATATTTTAAGAGGGATTCAAATATCAATCAAGTTTGCGTGTCCATTTTCCTAATTATAGATCCACGTGATTTGATAGAAGGTGAGAAATTAGCTCAACTTAATTTAGAGTTAGTATTATTATCTTCACAATTCAAAGAAGCCTTCAATGCAATATTTTCCTGAAGACTCGTTTACTTGAAGATCTGATTTTGAGCCTTTGCTTAAGAAACTTGCTTGAAACTTCTGCAAATATAAGTTACTTTGATTAAAAAAATTAAAATATAGAGAGGAGATATGAATATTATGTAGTGTAAAATATATATATTTTTTACTAATAATAAAAGTCTAAATATACAAAAATGAATATTAATATTGTTCAACCTAATAGTTGGAGACTTTGTAAATTTAAGCACAAAATAAATATGTTCTATAGAAACATATGTATTTGCATAAATGGCGTATATTTAATTCAACTATACAAGTTTCTCGAGAAAATCATCCATTGAATGGGAAATAACAAAAGGGAAATGAGAATCTATAGAATTGGGTGTCTATATTTTATTTTTAAAATAATTACCTGTAACAAAAACATAGAGAAATAAAATATGTAGTAAAAGTTCATGAAAGGGCTAGTAACATAGGCCAAAAATATATTGACTAAAGCCAACATGCTTCATTTTATTATCTAATTATAGCATAACCAAACGAAATAGCCTGCGCACATTGAAGACTTTCGAGTACAAAATATTTTCTTGTGGCATTCATCCTTCGCAACACTCTGGTGGAGTTAAATTAAAGTCAATCTGATTGTTCATTGATGAAGACAGCACCAACATACACAAGAGTGGAAGAATACTTGGACAGATGACGGATATGGATTGTGTGCTCACTGCAGAGAACGAATTGAAGTTGAGGAGGTGGATTAGGGGGTATTATAGAAACCTAATATTAAGATATCAAAATTTATCCCCCCGCGAAAGTTGCGTCATAAGAAACTAAATGATCGTAGAAAAATGGATTTTGGTTTGACCCCCCCTTACCCCCCCCCCCCAAATTGCGTTCAAAGGTTTCGTTATGAAGCAAAACTTTTTGTTATTACTTATTTTGAAAAAATTTAGTTTTACAAAATTTAGCTATGATCAATTTATGACTTTGTTATTTTTTGCAAATTTTCGTCAAATAATATTTAGTGCCAATAAATGAACATAAGTGCTGACGCACCAACCATTTTTTAAATAACGGCTCCTACTAGGGTTCTTTTATAGTTTCAAGAAGGAAAAAGAAAAAGAGGGTACTCATGTTGATGTTTTTAAGTTATTTTTTAAATACGTTTGCTTTTCACATCTTAATTTTCATACAGTAACTCCCTCACATGGTTGAGAATATAAATCTATGACGTTGATTATATCCATAAACTTTTGCAGATGCCTCCGTTACTAGTTTTACAGCTCTTTCCACTGATTGTGAATGGCAAGGATACTTATTAATTTTTAAAGGATGTTCTTTTGCTTTTATAAGATCTTCCTCAGGCACAATTGGAGGAACAGACAAATTTATATTTGACCAGTCGATAAGATTTAAAAAATTCTTAGAATTACAACTGATAGTTTTGGGTAGTTGAAAATTTCTTTGTTTTTTAATATTCTTTTTTGCAAACAAAACTTTTTCCAGGGCAAATATTCTTGTTTCCATTTATTTATCGGTTAGGCCTTCTAGCAATATATTTTCAGGGTGGGCAAAAAAGCGTTTCTCTTGAGTACTTTTTCTATTGAAGGGGCTAAATTTTCATCAATCTCTTGTAATAAAGTTATGGCGAATTGATAATGCTTTGAGCCTTCAATAAAAAGAGGATTTAACTTGGTTTGAAACCATATAGGAGCGTAAAATTTAGTATAAATTTTACAAGTTTTATGTGAGACTCACATGGACTTTTTGTGAAATATAGGATCTTAAAATTCTGTTGGCTTTGGTAAGACATTTTGCCTCATGTAATGCTCCTGGAGACCTGTAGCAAAAGCTTGAATTCGAAAATTTTCCTGTTTGTATTCCTAATGTAATTTCGTATAAATATTTTTATCTGAGCTTAAAGAATACAGTAAACTTTGATTTAAGTATTTTACTTTTCCTACAAGTATTTAAAAACTTTTTATTGAATTTTTGGTAAAGTCTGTATTAATTAATTTTCCTATGGTACCTTCATAAGTCCGAGGTCCTTTTTGTGCGCCATCTAAATGTTTAAAAACTTCTCTAAAAGGTAACTCATTCATGTGTAGAAGACAAATAATCCACTGAAGTGGTCTTTTAAGACATAACTCGAGTCTTTTTATTACTCCTTACCATATTCTGACATTGGTGTTGCATCCGTAACACACAACAGTGACCAAAGTGTCAAGTCTTTAATGTTCTTCGACTACTGAAAGTAGTTATTTCGCTTGATCTTCCGCTATGCCACTTTTTAGTAATACGTGATCAATGTATTCATGGTGGAGTTCTAAAAATATTTTTTAAGAAATAAGAATTAAGTTTTAAAATAACAAGTTACCTTTAACAATAACTTCTTTTTATCAGTTGAGAAAACATTTTTCGTCATTATATTATTATCTGCAAAAGTTTATGGATATAATCAACGTCATAGATTTATATTCTCAACCATGTGAGGGAGTTACTGTATGAAAATTAAGATGTGAAAAGCAAACGTATTTAAAAAATAACTTAAAAACATCAACATGAGTACCCTCTTTTTCTTTTTCCTTCTTGAAACTATAAAAGAACCCTAGTAGGAGCCGTTATTTAAAAATGGTTGGTGCGTCAGCACTTATGTTCATTTATTGGCACTAAATATTATTTGACGAAAATTTGCAAAAAATAACAAAGTCATAAATTGATCATAGCTAAATTTTGTAAAACTAAATTTTTTCAAAATAAGTAATAACAAAAAAGTTTTGCTTCATAACGAAACCTTTGAACGCAATTGGGGGGGGGTAAGGGGGGGTCAAACCAAAATCCATTTTTCTACGATCATTTAGTTTCTTATGACGCAACTTTCGCGGGGGGATAAATTTTGATATCTTAATATTAGGTTTCTATAATACCCCCTAATGGGAGATCACCAGAACCGAGGGATGAGTGGGAAGCTAGAGAAGTTTTGTCAACTTTCAACTCTCTAGAAATAACTGAAATCAAAATAATCGAAAAAAGACATAAGTTAATAATATGGAATAGTTTGGATGTGTGGATAATGTACCATAAAAAGAGTGAAACCATATTTAAATAAAAAACTTAGAAAATTTTATATCATATTTTCTGCAAAAAACGGAAAAATGCTTTAAAATACCATATTTTAACACAAAAAAGGGGAAAACTAACTCAAGTCAAAATCACTTTTATCTCTTAATTATGATTTATTTAACAGTAAACAAGATGAAGCAATGGGAAAGTTCACTTTTTGTTTTTTGATCATGGTTAATTACTCCACCGAAGGAGGTATTGTTTCACTGGTGTTGGTTTTTGGTTTTTTGTTTGTCAGTAGGATAACTCAAAAGTACGGAACGGATTCGAATGAAACTTTGTGGGGGTTGTTGGAAATGCCAAAAGGAACAAGTGATTAAATTTTTGGCATCTCTGAGTGCTTCTTTAAGATGCAAAATGAGCTAAATACTAATAAATATTTCAAGTTAGCCTACTCTGGCAATAGATGTCGCGGTGCTGTGCTCTCCTCTTTGATGAATGGAACGCCCCCTATAATTCAAGTGTGTAGAGTTAAAGGAGCAGTATGTAGAGTTAAAAGGACAGTGCGTACAGGGTTGGAAATGACAAAAGACCAAGTGATTCATTTGGTGGGGATCGGCGGAGGTTTGCACTCTCTGAGTGTATACATGCCTCTAGTTATATAATGAGATAACTCGATACCATAGGTATAAATCTTATGTCTCAGCTTTATAAATCTTAACACAACCATGTACTCATACATTCTTATAAATATTTCATCTTTGCAATGAATTAATATTAAAGGCAGGTGTTTCTTTCATTTTCAATTTAGAAAATAATAAATAAAATATTCATAATATATAGTTTCTGTAAAAAGTAAGCTATAAGACAAAATATATAGTATAAGTATAATTATTTACATTAAACGTGTAAAATGAATTTTAAAAATATCGAAGGGTCGGTTGAGCTTACTAAATATTTTTTTAGCTAAATTAATAGTCTCTAAGGAGACTTATTGTCATACAGATGGTGACATTTAATCAAATAAACTAATCTAAAGAAACCATACTATTATAATTATCACCCTTCTGGACTAACAGCTCTGAAATTATGAGCAACTCAGTTATTCAAACTTATCCGAGACGTCGTGTACAAAGCTGCAAGTGTTTCTCTAGTAATTTAGATGATCCAGAGCCCTACTACCGGAAAACTTTTAACTATTAAGGACGTTGTTCAGAATACGTAATTAAATATATTTTCTTGAATGTTGAATTCAAAGTTCTTACGATACAAGTCAAATAATTTTTTGTACCTTTAGTACAAAAATAAATAATCTAAAGAGTAATAGATATATATATATATATATATATATATATATATATATATATATATATCAGGAAAACACAGGACACTTTTTTCGCCGGGACCCGGGCCAGGACCAAACCGGACAGGACTTTAATATATTTCGTTCCTTCGACATTTTAAAGTGAACATTTTAATTTAGAAAAGATTTTCAAAATTTAAATTTAACTTTAAAAAAATGTGATGTTTTTTAAAGAAAATAATTTTAAAAAATACTATCAAAACGTCGTCACTTTCAGAATGAAGAAGGAAAAAAATATTAAAGTCCCGGCGGTAATTTTTAGAGACCGGGCCGGAACGTTCAAAAAACAGCCGGGACCCGGGCCGGATACCCGATCGTTCTGATATATATGTATCATTTATATTGCTTCTATTCAAGCATCCATTACTGCAATGAAAACACTGTTTACATCTACAAGAATTGACAACCAAATTGACTTCTTTCCCTTTGCACTTTATGCCAATCATTCATGCTTCAAAAGACTTGCAATTATAGGGGACTTCAGTTTTTTTTTTTAAATACACAAGTGCTTGAGATTTTTTTAATGCTTGCTCACTGAGCAAACAAATAATTGGCCTTCACATGCCATCCTTTATACTTACAAGGTATCTAATAAGGTTCAATTCCTTAACTAACACTAATTGATGCATATATTGTTTAGGTTTGATGTTTGGAAACTATACATCAGACTTTTATATGAGATATAGTTTTAGAACAATTTTGGTTTGCTATAATCTAAAATATAAGTGACTTAATTTGATAATAACAAATTCAATGTAAAATATATTAATACTTCTGCATGGGCATTTTGTTTTTATTTATTTTATATTTTTTTATATAATTTTATAATTTATTGTTCTTTATTTATTTATATATTTTAGACTAGTTACAAATGTAACTAATATGCCCAATGGCAAGAAATATACTCGATTACACACTGTTTCTTATTGATTATTATTGTAATAAGTGAAATGGCTCCATTCAATGATTTATTTTGAGCATTTGAGATCTTTTAAAATCAATGTCATAAAAATAAATAATCACAGCATTCACTTAGGTAAATATCTCTTAATTTATATATTTATTTTCTTCAAACTCTTACAGACTTTTGTTTGATCATTTATTTACTTAACCAAATCTTCAGGATACCGTATTTTAATGTATGTACTTTGTTGCAACTAGCTTTCATATCAAATATATTATAACAGCCGAACTTTATCTATGAAAGTCAACAATTGGGATCTTGAAAGATTATGTAGTTATTAGATTTTGATGCGAAACAATGCGTAGTCTACGACTTCTTTTGAATAAACTTATTATCACAATTTGTGATTAAATGCCAGAAATATAAACAATATTTCTAATTATAATATATTAACTAATTCAATGTCATTTTTTTAAATGCAAAGAAGCCTAAGGAAAAAATCCCAATAAAACTCTTTTAAAAGGATTTTTGAAGGGTTTTCAAGACATCAATCAAGCAAAAATAAATTATTGTCCCCAAGGTACACCTGAAGCCCTGCTTTTCAAATATTATTAACGCCCACTCAAAGGCAAAAGCCATCAATCACATTCGGGTTTTTTAATACATAGTTGTTATATTTTGTCGTGCATACATTAAAATAAAGCATACTGAATATAGTCAACCAGTAACGTATGGAGAAAGATATCGCTGCTCTAAAAAGGATTTTTTTTATGAAATAATAATATTGTAATTTACGCTTACCAATCAATCTGAAATGTTTTATCATGTGTAAGTCTACAATAATGGAAATAAATAGATATAATATTTCTAAATTGTTCAAAGTATTTCATTGATCTATTTATAATAATAAGATCATAAAAATGGGGTGTCCAGTAATCTAACTAGAGGCATATATACACTCAGAGAGTGCAAACCTCCGCCGTCACGGAGTCCTTATGAACCTTCCGAGGTGGATTTTTCACGACTGGGGCGGCGTAGAGGGACGGGGAGGGTTCCCCTTGACGGAAATTCCGAGAGGAAGACGCTCCGGCACCCGATTTATCAGCACAGCGACATCTATTGGCAGAGTAGGCTAACTTGAAATATTTATTAGTATTTAGCTCATTTGCATCTTAATTCTGCACTCAGAGATGCCAAAATTTAATCACTTGTTCTTTTGGCACTTCTAACAACTCCACAAAGTTCATCCGAATCCGTTCGGTACTTTTGAGTTATCCTGCTGACAAACAAACAAACAAACCAACAAACCAACGCCAGTGAAAACAATACCTCTTTCGGCGGAGGTAATAAGTATAAATTCGCCGTAGACTTTTTATAGTCGTTTTTTTTTTGTCATGGGTATTTACCTCGCTTGCTCTTTTATAGTCAGTCAATTTCCTCGTTCTTCTTTTTCTCGTGGGTATTTTTTGTCACCAAGATTTCTTCTTGTGAAGCATTTACATCATTTTTCTTTTTCTCCTGGGTATTTTTGTCGTCAATCTTTTTGGTAATGAAGCATTTTCCGCGCCATTTATTATTTTACTTTGTAGACCTAATCAAGAAAAAGAAGAACGGGGGAATTGACTGGCTATAAAGGAGCAAGTGATGTATATACCCACGACAAAAAAAAACGGCTATAAAAAGGTTGACGACGAATTTACGCGTGATGAAATTACAATAAACCTAAAAAATGGACGTCCACCCTCATTTTATGAAGCTATTTAACGTGACGTAGTCCTTGTTGAAGAGGCTGCGAGGATCGGCGACAAAGCTCTCAGTCCCTTCTGAATAAGAGCAAGAGCTGGTGTGGAGCCACTTAGTCTTTTTGAATAGGAGCAAGGCTCAGCTTAGCCCTCTGTGAGTAAAAAAAGAATCAATTATTCCTATAAAAATAAACATGGACCCTATAAAAAGTGTAGGTAACTACGTCACATCTGATGTCACGTTAAATAGATTCAAAAGAAAGGATGGAATACCCATATAAATAAAGTGTGATCTAAAGAAATTATATGGAAATATCTAAAAGTACATTACGTCCCCGTAAACTTAACATACGCTTCAAATCAAGGAATTATTCATATGTAATTTACAAAGCTGCGACTACCGAATGTAAATCGGTATTCGATACTACCAACGGTAGATTTCAAATACCGAACCGATTATACGATATTCGGTAAAAACTACCGATACCATACCGATTGAAATCGGTACGGTATATTTGAAAGTATGACTTTGTAACATTCACAAAGATACATAAAGATATAGAGAGCTTATTCCCTTCAATAGCAGAGAACCATCGTTCAACTGTCGCTTTGCCCAAGCGTTCCTTGTGTGAAGAACTTGAACTTCGCAAAATAAATGAACAAATACAACTTATAGTATTATAGAGCAGATACATAAATAGACGTTCAATATAAGCCTATCCTATGCATTGAATACTAGAGTACCTTAACGTACATTTAATATCGGACAATAAGAGACAGTAAATGAAAAAAGAATCTATAGCCTTCCATTTCCTACAAAATCCATGTACAATATATATTTCATATATGATTAGTATGTATTAAATTCCCAATTATCTTTAATATATTATAACAAATGATGTATTTAATGTCCTTTGTTATAAACTGTCCGATATTAAATGCATCTGAAGAAGTAAAAGCAGATATATAAATAATTTATCTCTCTTTCTAATATACTGTACCGAATATCGATCGATACTGTAGATATATAATAAAATATATCGAATACCGATATCGATCGGTAGAAGGTATATACCGAATATCGAACCATCGGTAGATTTTCTATCGAATCCCAGCTCTGGTAATTTAATATAAATGTTGATATTTATCATTCATGTTATGTACTTAATAGATAAGAATATTAATTATAGCTCAAATATTAAATGTATTATTTTCGTATATTTGGTGTTATAGAATTGCAGCTGTTGAGAAAATAATCTTATATTATTGAAGTTAGTCTATTTTTGATTTTTGTCAATCAATTTCAGTTTGCACTTAATAATGAATGGCTTAGCCAAACTCTATGGAACTATTTTTAAATACATGTATTACTATATACCTAAGATGAAAAGATACATAATCATCCTAAGAATGGTTACTAAAAAAATAAAGAAAAATCAAGTTTGAAGAATATTTTTTTGTCCTTATATTAGGATAGTACAAGGGGGTACCATTGTTGAGGTCTATAGAAGAGGTTTATCATGACGTCATTTATTAAGTAGAATATAATTTAGCTGACTCATCATAAGGATAAGTAACTTTTTTTTGCATACTCGGCTCGATGGAGTTTCATCTGTGTGGATAGAAATAAGCATACTGTATTGAAATTACTCAATCGATCCGGTTCGACCTTCCCTTCTCGGGAGGCAAGCCAGCGCCTTCAACATTGAGAGTCCAGCACGCTTACGCACTTAGTTTATGCGTACCGGGGGTTTTCTTTTAAAATGTAACATTATTATTGAAATAAATGTTGGAGACAGTTTTTTTTTACATATATACAAAGAAATGGTGTTCTCAACGCAAATGAGGTACTTGGGCATTTTATTTGACCAAGGACTTACTTGGACGGGCCACCTAAAAAAAAAGCTGCCAAATGTAGTCGACTATGGAATATGGCTAAGCAGTCATAGGACAGAAATGGGGCTTAACGTCTGACAAAGTTCTGTGGCTATATGAAGCAATGGTCAGACCAATTATAGCCTATGGATGCTTAATATGGGGCCATTCCATTAATAACAAGAAAAGTACCATAAAGATACTAAACTCCATACAAAGAAAATAACTTTTATCAATGTGCCACACACTAAGATCAACTCCAACAGCCGGAATGGAATCTGTTCTTGGCATAATTCCCCATGACCTTTTCATACAAGGACAAGCAACAAAATCACGATGGAGAACTAGGCATTTCTTAAAAGATACCTGGGATGGTATTGGCAACCTTCCAAAACGCCGTGGTCACCGCTTCTCCTACGATAAAATACTTAAGAAGTGAAAATTAATCAACAAAGTGACTATATAAAAGGCAACCTTATTTGGATGGACAATTCTCCAATTGAAAATCCTGATATGATAATTTACACTGATGGATCCAAAGATGAAAAGGGTAATACTGGTGCTGGATGGGCAATCACTATTGGTGATCTCTACATTCATCACTCAATGGTATCTTTGAATAGAGAAGCATCAGTATTTAAAGCTGAGGTTTTTGCCATCAAGCAAGCAGTCGAAGATCTCAGAAAATTGGAAAAACATGGAAAAAAAGTTTTAATTCGGTCTGATTCCCAATCCGCAATTGCTGCTCTTCTCAATCCACTTACCTCAAGTGCTGAAAACAGGGAGTGTAAAGAAATCATATGCAGAGGAAAGAACGAAGAAAACATATATATTGAATGGTGCAGAGGACACAATGACATCACAGGAAATGAATTTGCAGACTACCTTGCAAAAAGTGGCGCACAAAGCAACAACCGAAAATTTGTTGGTGTGCCCCCAAGTTATATCAACAAAACAATAAATGTTTAATTTATAAACGATGGTGTGAACGATATTAAGATAGTCTTCACATGAAACACACACATCTTATGTTAAAAAACCCAGATCAAAGGTTGTCAAACTTCACCGTGAAGACCTGAAACAACTTATTCAAGCCTACACAGGACATGGACCATTTCTCTCCCACCTAAGCAAATGGAAGAAAACAGGTGCAACCTGTGATCTTTGCAAGGAAGAGCCACAGACTGCAGACAACCTGATCAACAGATGCCCTGCTCTGTCCCTTGAAAGGCATGAAGTGTCTCAAGAAGAAGACGCGGACATCCAAATTCTAAATTTTGTTAAATGCAAAAAAATGAAAAATATTATTGTAAATAATTTCAGTATTCAAGAAGGAATTCATTTTGCTGTTGTAACACAGATACCCCATTGTGTGGTTGTGTTTCTTTACCTTAGTATCTATTGTTTGTATGTACTATTGTAATTGGCAATAAATTTCTAACTAACTAACAAAAATACATAGTTCCCTCAGAATCCAATTTATTCGAACTATATTGACAAATAAACAATAACATTGTGTCTTGTAAATTTTGTCCTCCAATGCATTTTATCGAAAATCTATAAATTATGTTTTCCAAAAAGAAAATGAAGACAACTATAAATAAGTTTAAGCATATCATAATATCGATAAATTAGGGAGCATGAATAACTACTACTTACAACATATACAAGTCTTTATCGAGCTTTAATATATATATATATATATATCAGGAAACGACCGGGACTAAATTTTTTCAAGACAAAACCGGGCCGGGACTTAATATACATTTTCATTTCTTCGGCATTCTGAAGTGATGACATTTTTTTAGAAAATAATTTTTAATAAAATAAGTGACGACGTTTTTTTTAGAAAATAATTTCCAAAAAATCTCCAAAAAGGTGATAACGGTTTTTTTAGAAAAGAATTTCGAAAAAAAGTGAAAACTTTAGAGAAGGTTTCCAAACAAACAAAAATTCTCAGAAAAAGTGATGACGTTTTTTATAAAATAATATTTCGAAAATTCCTTTCTGAAAAAATACGTCGTCACTTTATTAATAACAAACGAAAGAAAATATTTAAGTCCAGCCCGGTGTCTAAAACACCGGGCCGGGCCGCTCCAAAAACAGCAGGGACCGGGCCGGGAACCGGTTGTTTCCTGATATATATATATATATAATGTTACGATTAGTTGTTAAATGAAGGTCATGGATTTTTCACTTAGAAATAGGGAGGGCATGATTTCCAAGGATGCTAACCATATACAAGCCCATAAGACCAGGAGAGATCACAAAGATCCTGAGCTACAGCTACAAATATACAATATTTCTCTTGTTAAACACGTTTCTTCCGGCAATCTGCGACCGATTTTTATGGGGGAGAATCTACGCCATTGTCGGTTTTTTAATATTCATTTATGCTCATAAGTTTTACTCGAAGAATTGCAATTTTTGAGGGATTATTTTTTTCGATAATGCAATTTAACGATCAGGACCTTTTACTATTATCAAATATTACCACTTGTCGCAATTGATCTTAGATCAACAACCAAAATGGTACGTATAAAAATGGGAAATAATTCCATTTTTATCACCTTAATCATTTTATCATCGATAAAATTGCATCTTTGTGGACAAGCAATTTAGCTTGCAAATTAATCGATTGAACCTAGCATCTTATGAATGAAGTTGACCAAAATTGGCCTTCCCCTCTCGGGAGTATTCGAACTTGTGTCCACAACAAGGCAAGTTGAACACGTCTGAACGCATTGAGCGATCGCACTCCCTTGGTAATCATTTGTTCTTCATGGCGGAACAGCTCCAACTATATATAAATGCATTTTAATTTTATATAGATAATTTAAATAAATAATACAAAAACTTTAATACGTTTAACAATGATAAAAATACAATAATTAATGGTATGAGATGTACTTTTTTCTTTCTTTATTTCCTTGGTATTCAAACTGGAATATATACATCATTCAAGAGTCATGACGTCATCACAAAATATCTGAACATGATATTTCCCCATCTACTTAAGTTCATCAGGCATAGGAAGGAGTTTATTATACATAACAATCTGCGATAAAATAATAATAATAATGATGAAATAGACCTACTCTACTTTCTTTTGTGCCATAACGAGTGCAATTTAAAGTGCATTGAGCCATTTTAGCAGAGATGTAAGAAAATAAAACCTGATTACACATAATATCTTCTTTTTTCCCCTTTCAAGAATTTCTTTGTCAATTCATATGTGGCGGTATTTCTCTTTTAAAGTCGAGTCTTGAGAGTAAAATAATGAATAAAAAACCATATATACAAGCATATATGCAATAGTCTGAGTGGATATTTCCATCATTAAGTCGGATAAAACAAAAGCGATCTTAAAAAGGTAGAATTATTTAGCAACTCTTGTAAAAAAAAAACGTTTTCTTTTCTTAGCACGGAAACAAGATACTCATATCCAAGAACAAGACCTTTTAATTGACTTTTTTCATATCACATAAATTTAAATGACTTTTCTCTTAATGTTCATTCAATCCAACTTCCTCCTGTCACAATAACAGCCTCCACACGGTGCCTGAACCTCCCAACGGCATGAGCCACCTGTTCCCTGGACAAGTTGGCCACTGCCTGGATGATGGCAGCTTTCAAGGAGTCCACAGTGTTGTGATCACGCTTGTTAGTGTCCCTCTCAAGGACGCTCCTCAAGTAGTAGTCACAGGGGTTGAGATCAGGGCTGCTGGGGGGGCCAGAATTCCTTTGACCAGAACAAGTCGAAATTCTCTAAGCACCAGTTTTGCACCAAATTGGACGTGTGGGCGGGAGTTCCATCTTGCTGGTAGAGATAAGGTCTACCAGAAGCAATCTGGGTCATCCAGGGCTTCACCACAGTCTGCATGACGTCCAGGTAGACCTCCTTGTTGACATTTTTGCCCTTGGCAAAGAAGTGAGGAGGCATGATGTCTCCCTCGCTGGACATGACCTCCAAGACATGAACTCCGGCCGGGAACTTGGTTCTTCCAATGATAGGGACCTCATCTGGGTCACTGGCAATCCATCTGTCATTTTGACGGTTGATTTTCGCATCAACAAAGAAGATTTTCTCGTCCGAGAAGAACCTGATTCGTCTGGCAGCTCGGTGTTTCAATGACGTGATCAACAACTCACATCTCTCCTACCTCTTCTTCTTCATGGCATCAGAAAGCATCTGACGGACTCTCAGGACGTAGCTGTTGCACCTCAGGTCCTCATGAATGGCATGGAGAACAGTGGTCCTGTGCACATTTAGCCTTTAAGCCAGTGTCGACATGGGAACACTTGGATCGGCATTGATCATTGTCTGGAGGCGATCAATGAAGTCGGCTCTCCTCTTCCTGAGTTGGAATCGGTCTGGAGTCTTTCTTTCCGGTGTTAGAAATCCTTCAATGATGTCCTCCGACTCATTGAAGGACTTAGCAATGCTGTAAACAGTAGCTTTGGGGAATTTGAAGAAGTCGATGATCTCCTTGGGAGCACGGCCGCAACGGAGCGCCACAACAATGGCCGTCCTGCGCTCAAGTTCCGAGGACATTTTAAACCTTTTTGTTATTAAACAAAGCTCATAGGATATACTAACCAGTTCATACATTTTTAAGCTTCTACACTAACTGATTTCTGAGATACAAGTACTCAAAGTTAGTCTAGATTCGCCTGCACACCCCTGTAGACCAATCAAACAGGCTATAACAAAGTAGTTTTAAAGGGTGGCCCACGAAAAGTTTTCCCCTTGATATCGTTATGAAAAAGCCGAATGGCCGAAGTCTCAACATTCCAGTTAATGATGAAACACCATTTTATTCATTTGGCAGCCTTGGCTGGCCTTAGAGTAGCCCATAATGTTGACATTCATAATCATCTCTTCGGATGAAGTGTATTTCCCCCACAGCGGATGTGTCTGTGAACAAAACTGTCGATTTTTTTGGAAAAGCCAATGCGACTGTTGGTGCAGAATGCAGACCGGCGGCATTATTGTCTCGCTTTTCTTCAAAAACAATCATTCAGCCAACGTGGATTTTTCCCTGGACAATCTTCAACAATTGCATCATAAACCAAAACGGCAACTGTCCAACTCATAGCTGCGATTGGACTCTGTTGGATTAATTTTTTGTGTGGGGAGCCGTCAAGGATAAAGGTTACACCAACCATCACACGACGATTTGAAACAATGTAGCCATTGAAGCTCACACAATCGACAAATGTATAGAAATACTTAATCAGCAGAATGGTGGCAACAGTAAGGCCAGGGGATAACTGAAATGTTGAGGCATTCGATATAAAATATTGAAAAATATCCATCCGTCCATTTTAAAGCGAGTTCAAAAAGAAAAAAAAATAGTCAACCTTTATACAGTTAAACCCGTCTAAAATGGTCAACCAAGGGAACCCAAAAAGTGGTTTAAGCAGATTAAAGCAACAACATGCCACATTAACAAATTTAAAAAATCTATGGTACCTCATTGCTTAAAAAAGATGTTTGCTTAATCAACCATATATATATACATATATATATATATATATATATATATATATATATATATATATATATATATATATATATATATATATATATATATATATATATATATATATATATATATATATATATATATATATATATATATTAGGGTTGTTCTTATTTTTCAAATGTTTGAAATGTTAGCAACATTGTGGATTTTCTGTTTCTTGGTGATAAAAGAAGACGACATACAAAGTTTGAACCAAATCGGTTAACATTACGAGGTCGCGCAACGAGGTGAAAGGTTTAAAAATTTAGTAAAAATATAGTTTTCCGCAAATTTCTTCAAAATGGTGGACGTTAGACTTCATATATATATATATATATATATATATATATATATATATATATATATATATATATACAGGGTGAGGAAGCAAAAATGTCCGGTCAGGAAATAAACAACTATAATTGGGTTTAACTTTTTTATTCATTGAAATTTTGAACTGATTTCTTCAAGAACACAAATTGAAAGCTTTTGAAACATGCTTACACAATATGTCCTCCATCAGCCATGATGCGGCCCCTGAAAGAGGCACAGGCCCTTCTGATATCCTCCTTTGGGTAGACCTCCCATTCCCTGGATATTGCAGACTTAAGTGATTCCACATTTACATTGGTCCTCGACTCAATGACGCTCCACCAGAAAAAATCCAGGGGGTTTAGATCAGGTGAGCTCGGGGGTCAAAAGTCTTTGGGCCAGAAATTTGCCATATTCTCCTCACAAAACTTTTGGACCTTGTTTGATGTGTGGGAAGGAGCCCCATCTTGCTGCCACACATAGTTGTTGTCAGGATAGGTGGCCTTCAACCAGGGCAAAACGGTGTACCTCAGAATTTTGTAGTACACATCAGCTCCAATTTTGTGTTTTGGCTTGAAGAAGTAGGGGGGCATCTTATTGCCATCTGAGCCCAAGACTCCCAGGACCATCACCTGGGCTGGATGTTTGGTTCTGAAAACCCCCTTGACCTCCTCTGTTGTTTCTGCAATCCAGCAATCATTCCTCCTATTATGCACTTGTTCTACAGTAAATATTTTCTCATCACTAAAAATCTTCACAGTGCTTAAGGAAAGAGAGGATCTTTTGGCACCTTTCAAGTCTCGTTTGCTTCATGTGGTCAGTCAGAAGATGCCTTGGAGCTCTGACAAAGGATTTGAGGCCCAAGTCCTTGTTGTGCACAGCGGTCCTTATAGTCTTGGGGTCGACCTTTAGGATTTTAGAATGCTTCCTCATGCTGACAGTGGGGTCCTCCTTGATTCTCTTCTTGAGGACATTCAGGAAGGTCTTGTCTCTCTTCTTGTGTGGCCTCCACTGCCTGGAGATCTCTTGGTGCCCAAACCGGATTGTCTGGCATGCTGGATGTGGCGAACGGTTCTCTCACTGATGCCAACAATCTTGGCAATGTCCTTCTGAGGGACTTGGGCATCCAGTAGATCGCGAACTCTGTTGCGTTTTGCTTCTTGTTTGCTCATCTCACAATCCCCCAAGGTCTGATAAATAATAAAAGGGTTGTTTACAGGTAAGGAACTTTGATTTTAAGTATTGTTTGATTACCATCACCGTTTGGGCAGGACATTCAAATTTGTCAATAGGACATTTTTGCTTCCTCACCCTGTATATATATGTATATTCGACCTCCCTAAAAAAACCACTTTTTTAGTTCTTTTGCATATATCCAGCGATTCTGGTTCATTTTTTGATGCTGAAAACGAATATCTAATTAAAAATTTCTAGCATTGTTAGAAATCGGACGTCACTGGGTTCAAAGGTTTCGTTATGAAGCAAAACTTTTTTGTTACCCTTATTTTGAAAAAAAAAAAATTACCAAATTTAGCTATGATCAATTTATGGCTTTGGTTTTTTGGCAAATTTTCGTCAAATAATATTTAGTACCAATAAGTGAACATAAGTGCTGACGCACCAACCATTTTTAAATAACAGCTCCTACTAGGGTTCTTTATAGTTTCAAGAAGGAAAAAGAAAAAGAGGGTACTCATGATGATGTTTTAAGTTATCTTTTAAGTACGATTTTAAAACGACTAGAGGTTTGGTCTTTATAGGTAATCTAATTTTAAACTATAATGTTTATTTATGTACCATGTACACAATTTTACCTATCTTTTATTTATTATTGTATATTTATAATACAGTTATAATAAAGACTTAAAAAAACGACTAATGATAGTAGATTTTCCCCATCGAATCCTAATCTACTCCCTCTGAATCCCTCTCATCAGTATTGATACCAATTCTTTAAATTTTTGTTTATCTCAAAATGCAGTTTTTCAATGGAAATGTCATTATGGTAATCTCGTGAATTCGCCAATAGACATTTTGTTCAACATATATTATTATATATATAAATATATATATATATATATATATATATATATATATATAAAATATACCTATATTTATATGCTCATATTTGACAATAAAAAAAATATGGATTGAACTATGAATTCCGTAAATGAATCTAACGGGCGTCATAACCAGACGATACCATCAGCTCAATCACAGAGCTCGTAGCGTTGACACGATTGAAACACTTTCGGGTTGCGTGAGGAAACGCACGACGTGAAAGTTCAACAGTCTAAAGAATGTTCTGACGCTGTTTCTCGCTCTTGGGCAATCGAGTATATTTTGCCATAGGGCATATTAGTTAAATTTGTAACTAGTCTAAAATAAATATATAAATAAAAACAGTAAAAATATGTTTAAAATCAAAAACTAAGATCAAATAAAGTAAAATAAAATATAGCATGGATTATGTGGGCACGCTGCTTCCAATGGCCCTAGCTGCGGTCCTGGCAGCGTGAAGGGTCGTGGCCGACCTCAAAGCCTTATACATGTTCCACACCGATATTGCATGACATGCAAAGGTAGCCGTCTCTCTTCCGAGTGGATACGCTATTGGAGTGGTGGACCTCATGGGCCTCCTCGGGATGGGGAAGACGAAGTCACCAACCGGGTTCCTGGCACCGCCGCCACCGTCGTTGGAGTAAAAGCATTTCCAGTCTCCAATGTCAGACCGAACTTGACGGCCCTCTCTGCCGCGTCATTGACAACTTGAAGAGAGGTGACGATGCCGCTTAACTCAATGAATGTTGAATCAGAAGCCAATTGTGGGACCGGAAGCTCCAAGAAGGTTGGATGGATGTTGTAAGCTGAAGGTAGAAAACACTCAATGAGATATTGGTGGTGGCATTTGGTATAAAAATTCTTGTTATTCTTTGGTAAATTTGTCATAGCTTATTACAATTATCAAAGGATGTTTCCCTGGCTAAGATTCCAAGTTTCACTGTTAACGAAGTCTTCAAGATTGCTCTCAGGAGAAATCTTCGGTAGGTTTGGTTTACCCGTCAGAACTTCACAAGCTGCGTTCTCCGGCATAATCATTGCGTCGGCAATCTTTCTTTTGGAAACATCGTCAACGAGGTTGGAAAACAGTGCGTAGAAGACATTCCGACCGGTGAGGTACCAAGTGTGGCGGTGGAATGTATTGCATTTAAAAGATAACTTAAAAACATCAACATGAGTACCCTCTTTTTCTTTTCCTTCTTGAAAATATAAAGAACCCAAGTAAGAGCTGTTATTTAAAAAATGGTTGGTGCGTCAGCACTTATGTTCATTTATTGGCACTTAATATTATTTGCAAAAAAATCTAAAGTCATAAATTGATCATAGCTAAATTTAGTAGAACTATATTTTTCCAAATAAAGAATAACAAAAAAGTTTTGCTTCATAACGAAACCTTTGAACCCAGTGACGAAATTTTTAAATTAGATATTTGGTTTCAGCATCAAAAAATGAACCAGAATCGCTGGTATATGTAAAAGAAGTAAAAAAGTGGGTTTTGGGGAGTATAATATATATATATATATATATATATATATATATATATATATATATATATATATATATATATATATAGTGTATATAAATTGATTTTAGGTTTACGCAATAATTTATATGTTATAATGATCATTTGTATTCGTTTGAGTGCAATGAAGAGAACGGCACAGCTTACAAAAAAGGAAAAAGGGACAGAAATCCCTCAAAATGTAGGTATAGGAAGTGATCCATTGGGATATTTTATATATTGTCGATTTCTCATATACCTTTTTAAAGTCTATAACACTTATTTATTTTATATGTATTGGAGTAGATTGGAGTTATAAGCTAAGAACAAAGGATTTGTATTTCATGTACAGCATGGAAAATAAACATTTCCTTATCAGTTGTTGTGAAATCCTGTTATCTATTGCAGCTCAACAACTTATTTTACTATTGTATAAATGTTTGTGAATCATTGATAAAGCCACAATGTTCTTTGTTCATTAGACTTGGTACAAGTAAATAGCTCAAATATAAAATAATGTTTCTACTTTTGCTCACTTCTCTGGTAAAAGAAAAAATTATTATCTTAATGAAATATCTTGATTTGAAGAATTATCAAAATAAAATAATGTTACAGGCCTGCACCATTAACGTTACAAAAAAAAGTGCGGTAACTTACTAAGCGTTAGATGTGTGAGTCCTTCAGCAATTTCTAGTCTACTAGTCTATTTCTATAGTCTACTCTAAACTCCGTTTTGATCTTCTAGAACAAAGCTCCTGTTCAACTTTATAAAATCTGTAATATCTCTCTCTTCAAAAAGAAAATCGAACCCCAATCTTTAGGCACTAGGAAATCTTCCATTGCGTCCATTTTTTTCAACTGTTTAAAATGTTCAACTTTTGATGAAAATAAAAATGGCTGACTGATATGTATAGCCATCAGCATGTGCGCAAAGTTTGCTGTCAAAAATATAGCACACTCTGTTTATATTCACCATTGTACTTTTGAAAAACAATAAAAATCCAAGATAATATTAGATACCAAATAAAATATTAAAAAAGCTCAGTTAAATAAATAGATATAATTATCTATTGTGCATTGATTTAGACATTTGTCGAATACACACTTCTAAACGCTGCTCCTGGACGAAAATACTGTACATACAATAACAATTTATTTACGATAACATCAGATCCATTAGGGAAAAAGTTCGTACGTCTTTGAAAATTTATTTGTGTTGCACCATATAAATAATTTATTTCGTGCAAAAATAGTATAAAAATGTAAACGAACTCATAAGTGCAATACCAAGGCTTCTTGCCGATGTCTTTTATGCAGTATTTTTTTCAAAGGAATATACTCACACATGACCAATAAAAGATATGAAAATATTTCTCTTGCACATTTTTTTTGTCATATATCTATTGAAGAACTATTTTCACAAATTTTCTAAACAAACTATATTTTCCTGTTTATCTTCATAGGTATCAAAGGATCATGTGTTTAGTATTGTGCTCATCTGATATCTAAATGGCTTAACTTTAATAGTTGTTGAGTTGTTTTATTTAAATTATTATTACAAATTTATTGTTTTATAAAGGTTTTGCTTAAAAAACATTTTTGTTTATTTATTTTTATATTTTGAATTTGTTTTGTCTAGTATGTATTCATCGTTTTGGATTTTTATTGTTAACGGTGTAAATGCTATTTTTGTACCAAAGTACAACTTTATTCATATAATATTATATCATATAATATTCACAAAAATGCATTGAAACGCCGTGTTATTAACAATATAATTAATTACCGGGTATTCGGAAAGTCTTGATTGATACCTTTGATGACTTTTTTGGAGGTTTCAAAGACTTTTTACGTAAACTAAAAGTTAAAGACCGTATTTAGATTAACAAGTTGTGTTCCAATAACATTTCGAAATTCATAACTGTTTATGACATGGAAGCTAAAAGACATGAAGTAGCTGCCCTGCTTCGTGTAGGAATCAGCCACAAGGAGATCTCTGAGGCCACCAGCATGTCCGCCAGCACCATTGGCAGGATCAAGAGGAGGTTGGACAAGGGGGAAGGCCTTGAAGACAAGCTTCGAAGTAGGAGACCTGTGCCCAAGGCCACTAAGAAGAAGATCAGGGTACAGATCAAGAGAAACCCTCTTCTGAGCATCTGAACAATTGCCAAGAAGAACAACATGGGTAGGAATACTGCTTCCAACATTGTCAAGGACATTGGGGGCAAGTCCTTGGTCCGCACCACCCGTCCCATGTTGTCCATGGCCAATTTGGAGGCCAGATACATCAGATGCAAGAAGATTTTGAACAACATGAAAAGCAATGGGGACAAAATTCTCATTTTTTCTGATGAGAAAACTTTTACAGTGGATCCAGTCTTCAACCGTAAAAAATGATCGCTACATTAGCCTTAATGGTCATGTGGGATCTGAGAAATATGTGTCCATGACCAAGCACCCATCCAGCATGCTTGGAGTTGTTGCCTCAGATGGTAAAGCCATACCTCCAGTCTTCTTCCAAGAGGGCTACAGGCTCACCTCGGAAGACTATATCAAGGTGCTCAAGACCAAGCTGGTCCAATGGATCAGGAAGGAGTATGCTTGCAAGAGGGTGTATTTCCAGCAGGATGGGGCACCCGCACATACAGCCAAGAGCCCCCAAAAGTGGTTGAAGGAGAATGTCGAATTCTGGCCTAAGGACTTCTGGCCCCCCTCCTCCCCTGACCTGAGCCCCTTGGATTTCAGCATCTTGGCGCACATTGAGAGACAGGCTTGCAAAAAACCGCCACAGCAGTACAAAGCTCTCAAGGCCAGCATCACCAAGGCCTGGGCCAAGATGGACCTCACCTACATTAAGAACACCTGCTCCTCCTTCCGTCCCCGTGTTGTGGCTGTCATGGAAGCTTAAGGCCAAATTGTTAAAAAAAATATTATAGATTACACTATGTAACAAAATTAGGGTCTTTGTTTGCCCCCAGGCTGAAATTCCTAATTTGAGTCCCGTTTTTAGACTAGAAACAAAAATATATCTCCGCTTCAATAGAACACTAAAATATGGTCAACTTTTTGAAATACATAGCCGATTTTTCGATTAGTACGAAATATATAAAGATTATAAAAACGGATTTGAAATGCACTAGCATAATAGAAAAATAAATACTACTGACATTTGTGGTTATTCTTACTTTGCATGAATATAACTGGGCGTGAACCATTAGAAATGATGAAAATCATGATTTTCAAAAAAGGTTATAAAGGGCAAACCTTTTTTGGACGAAATTTTAATTGGCATTTTGTTGGAATCTACGTAAGAAATGGGACTCAAATTAGGAATTTCAGCCTGGGGCCAAATCCTGTTACATAGTGTTATAAATAAGCAAAGTTTTTCATTAAAACATTTCTCTGTATCTCTACTTTTAGTCCTTGTAGATCTTAATCAAGTTGGAAGTTAGAAATCAGTCAAGACTTATCGGACACCCGGTAAAGAAGTAAGCAAAAATTGGAAGAGGGACCCATATAGATATCATTTTATAAATAAAATACTGAGTTTTTGAGATAATAAAATTCATTTCTTCCTGGCACGGTTCAGTATAAAAGTAAATAAAATCTTTATTTTGCAATTTATTTTGCAAATCTAATAAAAAATGTTTTGATGTCTCCAGCGAATCCCCGCAAAAAAGCACAATCTTTCCTCCGCTGTAGTCCCATATATACTACCAAATGTGCATGTGTTGGTAAGTACTCTGTATTTAAACAAATAGAAAGAGTGATTTAACATTTTAGATTTTAAACCTTGAATTAATATATTTACTGGTGTTCTCCGCCCGTAATCTCCCTTCCTCCTCTCAATCTGACTTACAAAAATGATTTTTTGAATTTCCATTAATTAAAATATGTCGGAACTGTTATTCTGAATTGGTCAGAGTAATGTGACAACTTATTATCATTTGTATAGATTTTGAATTTTGCTAGTCATTTTAAACAGCTCGCACTCGATCCAAAGATTGATAATCCCCTTACGAAAGAAGGTATTTATATTTATATTGCAGATATATTTTCTCTTTATTTCATTACCTCCGCCGAAGGAGGTATTGTTTCACTGGTGTTGGTTGTTTGTTTGTTTGTTTGTCAGCAGGATAACTCAAAAAGTACCGAACGGATTCGGATGAAACTTTGTTTTTGATGCTTTTAATGCTTGACAATATAAAATAAATACTTAATTCAACCCCTTCCTTTACCTTCCAAGCAACACTATCTTAAAAAAACAACAGATATATTTTCCTATTTGACCCTTTTCACACAGTTCGTCTGATCTCCAGGGCTTAATATCACATGTGTGACTTGCAATGTCTTAACTAACCTCACGGGCAAAAGTAGTCGTAAGTACATTGATTTCATTTCTCATTATAGACCCATAAACTTGTAACTCATCCCAACAAGTTATCATTCCTTGGCAGCCTGAAGAACACAATACACAATTTATAAATATCTGTTTATAAATAAATTGGTGTGGGTCTATTTAATACCCTATAATAGTAGTTATTTCTTTTTTGCCAATTCATCCTAGACAGGGCTCTTTTATTTTAAAACCCTCAGGGCGCAGCGTATTTTTTTTAATGGAGAAAATTGGCATTTTAAGTAGTACATATAAAAATAGTCAAGTCATGGACAGTTTTGAAGGAAAAAGTATCTAGGACGAAGGAAAGAGTAAAAGAATAAGTATCACATACTTAAAAATAAGTATATATATATGTACATATATGTCTATGTAACTATACACCCAAGCAGTATCACTCATTATTTTTAATTAAAACATATGAGTCATTACAACTGGAGGAAAATCGACAATAAATTTAAGTATGTGTTTGAGTTTAATTGACCCTTCCCCTAATGTAATTAATTGGCTATCCAATTCCAACATGAAAGATGGATATTATTACCTCCGCCGAAGGAGGTATTGTTTTCACTGGCGTTGGTTTGTTTGTATGTCAGCAGGATAACTCAAAAAGTGCGGAACGGATTCGGATGAAACTTTGTGGAGTTGTTGGAAATGCCAAAAGGAATATGTGATTTAATTTTGGTATCTCTGAGTGCTGAATTAAGATGCAAAATGAGCTAAATGCTACTAAATATTTCAAGCTAGCCTACTCTGCCAATAGATGTCGCTGTGCTGTGCTCTTAAAGAGGAGAGCACAGCACAGCGACATCTATGGCAAATGACAAAAAGACCAAGTGATTCATTTGGTGGGGATCGGCGGAGGTTTGCACTCTCTGAGTCCTCTAGTTGAAATTATAATAGAATATTCTTAAGAGTATTATACATCTCTAAAAAAATAAAAATATATTCCCATTTATCTGCAACGGCATGGACATGGGCCGGAGATCTGATAAAGTGTATTCCTTCAAATCCTCTCGAATACCTCAAAAACTCAAAAAATCGACAATAGGACGACGTTATATATTCAATAAGTCATTTTATATTATGGTTTTATATTAAGACAGTAATTTTGAATTATAATGTTCATTTATGTTTTGATATAATGTAATTGTCTTAAGATTGTGTTTTTTAATCTCCTACTTTCTAGTGTATTCTTAATTTTTTACACT
The DNA here is from genome assembly GCA_013387185.1 of Caligus rogercresseyi. Taxonomy (NCBI): domain Eukaryota; kingdom Metazoa; phylum Arthropoda; class Copepoda; order Siphonostomatoida; family Caligidae; genus Caligus; species Caligus rogercresseyi. The sequence goes on along the minus strand of CP045903.1, from coordinate 18,287,165 downwards.
GTATGGATTTTAGCTAATAAATAAACATCTTAATCAAAAAAATATATGTGATAAACAAAAGCTCAAACGTGATCTGGGCCTATTTGGGCGGCAGTTCAGCGAGTAATTAGGAATTTTGGTCCGGTTTGTGACTCCTCTTCAACTGTCGATATAAATACTCAAAATGTGAGTAAGAAGGCTTTCTTCAAATCAACTGAGGAGCCAAATATTTTGGAGCGTGAAGCCTTGGAGAAAGGAATTTTTACTTTTCATGATCTGGTTATTCATGAAGACTCGGCATTGAGCTGTGGTAAATTTCGCTTTCCTTTAAAAAGAGCTTGCTCCATATATACTACCCCTCGTCCATGGCATCTAAAGCTTGAGCCTCCCTCCTATAAGGAAGAGGCCCATGATGCCTGCATTAAATGGTTAAGGGAACTAAATCTGCCATCTAATTGGTTAGGACGGATAAAAAAGACTCTCTCTCTCTGGAATTCATGACTGTTTTAAATTCACAGCTCAATTCCAAATTTCAACCAGGTGTCTATATTTGTATACCCCTTGCATTAATTGCGGAACCGTTTTTAATAATACCTATTATACATGCTTTTGTAAAATGCCCTTAACAACTATTTTAAGCGAATTTATAAAATTAAACATTGTTTGTTCTTCTTTCGAAGTGACAGGTACTATTTTATTTGGTATTCCAAGAAAGCAACGGACTAACTCTATTCTACAGGCTGTTCACTTCGCGCTATCGAGTGCGAAGGCCCTTATTGGATCAAAACTGTCGAGGAAGGAACCACTGACAAGGCAAGACTTGCGTCCAATTTTATGATCTGCCGCAGCTCGATATACCGCACTGGAGTTAAAGATCCCGGGGTTAGGCCGGATTCATGGAAATATGCAATTGACTTGGTTTCGTACATGGTACCTTCTTCGAGCCGTCACCTCACCTTGCTCAAGAAGATAGTCCTTCAATATCACCGTTTTTATAACCCCTTATGATTTGTTTTTGTTTTATAGTTTTGTTTTTATATGGCGTATTATTTCTGTTTAATTTAGTTTGGGTCCTTTTGAGTAGATTAATATTAAACTATAATGTTTATTTATGTATTTTTTACGTAATTCTACCTACTATTTTATAACTGTATTTTATGTATATTCTATGTACTACAATTTTAAATAAAGACCTTATATTAAAAAGTGATTTTTTATTCAACACGAATGTAACTAATAATAATAAAAATATTTAAAGGTTTGAACATAAAATCTAATCTTATAGGGATACATAAGTTAAAGCTTATCTTTTAAAGTGTTTGTTGAAAGGCATGTTGTTATATGTGGAAAATAGGGAACCTAAGATAATGAAGGGAGCTCGATAGGGATAAGGCGTGTTCAACTCTCAATGTTGGGAGCGCAAGTTCGAATCCCGAGAGGGTATGGTCATTTTTGGTCTATCTCATTGATAAGATCCTAGGTTCGATAGACTAATTTTAATGCTATAATGCTTATTTATATCCTATCGGATGCAATTCTATCGAACCATATAGGCAAAAAAAAGTTAAAGACTTAAATATAAACACAGCCATAGATACAAGTTTCATTTATTTTCATGCAAATTTGAAAGTATATTTATACAAATATACTAAAGGGTTTAATGGTATTAATTTCCTATATTGCGAAAATAAGCTCCTTGCTGCAATATGCATACAAGCTTATAAACAAACTTTGTCTTTTTATTTGTAGGAGTCTTTATTTTTAATTAGGAATGTAAACATTGTATGCATGTGTAATAATATTTATTAGTAAGAGAACATGGAATGCAAAATTAAAGGAGGGGAAAGGTTAAGATAAAAATATTTTTTTCATCAACACTCATTTTGTGATGAATAGATATAGAGGGTGGTAAGATCAAATCCGGCGTTTTCTTCTCTCAACTTAAAATACACATTAAAATCGTTAATTTCTGTTCAATTTCATTTATTTAGACATTAAAATGCTCGTACAGATTTGTAGATTATGCTTATTTAATCCATCCGCCTTCTGCGTCGATGACGCACTGGATCCTAGCGCGGAAGGAGGAGCAGGCCTTGGCCACCAGGGCTCTGTCCAACTTCCTGGCCTGCTTATTATGGAGTTGTTCAGGGTGGCCTTGGTGTTGTGAGCCAGTCGGTTGGTGTGTCGCTCAAGGTAGCCCCAGAAAAAATAGTCCATAGGATTCAAATCGGGGGGGGGGGGGGGGCTAGGGGGCATGTGGGTCTTGGGGACGAAGTCGTATGTGTTTGTTGCCAACCAGTCCAGAGACTTCTTGGACACATGTCAGGGGGCGGAGTCCTGTTGCCAGACCTACGGCCTATCCCCGGTCACCTTTTAATCCAGGGAAGGACTGTCTTCTTCATAAAGTCAAGGTAGACCTCCGTGCTACCCCTCAACCCCTTCTCGAAGATGTGCGGAGGCATAACGTCACCATCACTGGAGATGACCCGAACACCATGATTGTGTCTGGGAACTTCGTCTTCACCACCTTTGGCACATCAGCTGGACAGTTAGCAACCCACCTCTGGTTCTGTTTGTTCAACTTATGTTCCTGGCAAAAATTCTTCTCATCAGAGAAGAACCAGAGCATGTCGTTTTCCTTTGGGTGCTTGAGCTTGTTCAGCAGCTTCACAGACTTGTACAGCCGCATGTTCTTGTTTTTTCTGCGTCAAGAGCTGTCCAACCTTGAGTTTGTAGCTGTGACAACGCAAATCCTCATTCACACAGGCCAACAAAGTTACGTGAGAAACGTCCAGCTCCTTAGACCTGCTGGGGTCGTGCTCGAAGATGTCTGACACCCTGTTGCTGATGGTGTTGCCCTTTATACACAAGAATCCGGATAACGACACACCTGCGTTCTTGCTCGTTCCAGATAACAGGCTGTAGATTTCCATATGCGGCCTTGACGATGATAAAATTCAACTGAAATGATCTCTCATATGTCGACTGTCTGCTAAAAAATCAGCTGAAATGATCTCTCATATGTTGACTGTCGGCTAAAAAATCAGCTGCGCGGATCGGATGACATCATCCTTGTTAAAGGATGTCCTAGAAACCCGCCTGATTTGATCTTACCACCCTGTATATATATTCTTCGGTTCCCAAAGGATTATGACCACAAAGCTACAGCTTTGTGACTACAGGTTTGTGACTACACAGGTTTGTGACTATACAGTTTTGTGACTACACAGGTTTGTGACTATACAGGTTTGTGACTGTACAGGTTTATGACTACACAGACTTGGGACCAAGTGTTAGGGGTCGTACACAAATCACACAATGCTATATGAGTTAATATGTCTCAATGAGTTTTTTGGCATTGGATTTGGGTTGGCTTATTGATGAATTATTCAATCTGAGTTGGTATTCCAGTTCCGCCATAGCCCCTGGGAGGGGCAAATAAGACGGCCAAGAATTAAGACGGGGTAAAACTTGCTTTTGGGGTTATATTGGGGTTGGATTTGGGTTGGCGAGATGAATTATTCATTGTGAGTTGGTATTCCAGTTCCGCCATAGCCCCTCGGAGGGACAAATAAGACGGCCAAGAATTAAGAATGGATAAAACTTGCTTTTGGGGTTATATTGGGGTTGGATTTGGGTTGGCGAGATGAATTATTCATTGTGAGTTGGTATTCCAGTTCCGCCATAGCCCCTGGGAGGGGCAAATGTGACGGCCAAGAATGAAGAGTAGGTAAAACTTGCTTTTGGGGTTATAATGGGGTTGGATTTGGGTTGGCGAGATGAATTATTTGTTGTGAGTTTGTATTCCAGTTCCGCTATAGCCCCTCGAGGGGCAAGTGTGACGACCATGAGTTAAGAGTGGATAAAGCTTGCTTTTGGGGTTATATTGGGGTTGAATTTGGGTTGGTGAGATGAATTATTCATTGTGAGTTGGTATTCAAGTTCCACCATAGCCCCTCGGAGGGGCAAATAACACGGCCAAGAATTAATAGTGGATGAAAGTTGCTTTTGAGGCGATATTGGGGCTTAATTTGATTTTATCTGACTTTTGATTTCACCTATAGGTTACTCGGAGAAAGGGTTGATTTGCTCCTAAAATTTTAAGAGAACTGGATTATATTCAATGCCGTGCAAATACTTTTCTTTGGAGGTCAACTCTCACCCGGACCTGATGGATCTCTCTCAAACAAAATTGGATAGTTTGAAATCGAGTATATTGAAGAAGTAAATAGGTCTAACTAGTGTTTGTAATTTAATATACGTCGTCTTCAGGGACAAATTTGAGAGCTGGAAGGCATTTTATAAGAACGTTCAATTCGGGCTGGGAATCAATATTTTTCTTCAGGCCTATTTTTGCCACCTTCCTCATAATGGATTGAGATAGATGAATCCGGTATTTTTGTTTGGTGGAATTCAGTCCGAAAAGCGCTCATTGCAGCAATTTCGAAATCCAAGACTACTTTCCGGGGACAATATCCATCTAAAAGTTCTTTGACGTTTTGAAGCATTCTCCTATACGTTTGGATCATTTTATTTGGGAGGAGATAATAAATACAGGGAGGGTAACTACTCCCAACTTTTGCATGGATTGTGTACAGCTGAAACCAAATTTCCGTCACAAGCTCAAAAGTTCCATCACAAAACCAGTCCGCATCCAACAAGCACTCCACTAGTTCTCTTTTTCCTAGTCCCAATATTCTTTCAGGGTCATTTTTTCCAGAATCAAAAAGAATACTGTCGAGATACTTCTCTGGGATATCAAAATTATTCCTCGTTGGGTTTGGAATTGCATTTATTTGTTTACGCCTCTGGTTTCTCACCATTTCCTCAAGAGCTGCTTTTTGGGGCATCCTTTGCAAAACGTCGTTTGATACCTCCAAGAGTCCTCCAGCAATAATTGCTTTAGTTTGCGAGTGGTTATCTGGATTTCCAGCATTTTCTCTAATTCTTGACTTTACAGCCCTCATCTCTGATTGCAACGGATCTCCATCATGTGAGTGGTTGGTAGGAGGAGAAAGAATTTGGGTGTTGAAAGTCTTCATCATGGCTCCACATTTTAACCGATTGACCATTTGGCATCTCCATGTGATGCTTCTATCCGGGTTATTCCTTTTGATGATGTAATCAAAACCTTCGTATCGAAGAACTTCATTTCCCCTAGAAGATTTGGAAAATGAAGCTCCATTATCCTCCAGAAGACTTTAAACGAAACTCGAGTGAGTTTATAAGGGTAAAATAGTCTGTTATTTTAATATATTCTAATTCGAATAGCGAAGTTAGTAACTGAAAAAAAAAATAAAGAAATAAAAAATTCATCCACAAAATGCACGCATAAAAGCGTACTTAGTCGGATGCATATTCGTATTAAAAGAATAACGGTTATTCTTTTTTGCATAGCAATTCATCCTTCCATGCATCAAAATAAATATATTTTATTCCAACCCCCTCGGAGTTCCAAATTCCAACCCAATATAGCCCCAAAAGCAAGTTTTACCTACTCTTAATCCTTGGCCGTCTTATTTGCCCCTCCCAGGGGCTATGGCGGAACTGGAATACCAACTCACAATGAATAATTATCTCGCCAACCCAAATCCAACCCCAATATAACCCCAAAAGCAAGTTTTACCTACTCTTAATCCTTGGCCGTCTTATTTGCCCCTCCCAGGGGCTATGGCGGAACTGGAATACCAACTCACAGTGAATAATTTATCTCGCCAACCCAAATCCAACCCCAATATAACCCCAAAAGCAAGTTTTATCCATTCTTAATTCTTGGCCGTCTTATTTGTCCCTCCGAGGGGCTATGGCGGAACTGGAATACCAACTCACAATGAATAATTCATCTCGCCAACCAAATCCAACCCCAATATACCCCCAAAAGCAAGTTTTACCCCGTCTTAATTCTTGGCCGTCTTATTTGCCCCTCCCAGGGGCTATGGCGGAACTGGAATACCAACTCAGATTGAATAATTCATCAATAAGCCAACCCAAATCCAATGCCAAAAAACTCATTGAGACATATTAACTCATATAGCATTGTGTGATTTGTGTACGACCCCTAACACTTGGTCCCAAGTCTGTGTAGTCATAAACCTGTACAGTCACAAACCTGTATAGTCACAAACCTGTGTAGTCACAAAACTGTATAGTCACAAACCTGTGTAGTCACAAAACTTTATAGTCTCAAACCTGTAGTCACAAAGCTGTAGTCACAAAGCTTTGTGGTCATAATCCTTTGGGAACCATATTCTTCTGCAGCAATTATTGAGAGTTGAAAGGAATTATTCTGGACAGCACAATTATCCATTTATTTATTAATCTATGTATGCAGACTCGAATGTATTTCGTATTATTTTTATTTATAGTGGTTTTAAGAATCGTATAAATGTGGTATTATAAATTTGAAGTTGATTCAATTATTAACTCCAGGATCATGGATACAAAAAACCAACTTGAACGTCAAATTCGAAGACCTAACTAATAACGGAATGTGCAAGGCTGAATAAAATAGAATTTTAAAATTTGTATATATATACCTATATATATCGACTTGTTGACGTTCGCGAAAAATGTCGTTCGTCGTTCGTTTGTCGTTCATCAAAAGATATGTTCGTCGTTCATCGTTAATTTTAAATTTTATCGTTCGTCGTTCGTTTGTTGTTCGTCAAACCGAAAAAAATTACATTTTTTTAAGAAAGGAAATTTTCCCATGAAAAGGAAAAATCTTTGTCTTTTTTTGGCGACAAGAAAGAACGACGTACGATATATATTTTTTTTGTTGTCGTTCGTCAAAGATTTTGTCGTTCGTCGTTCATCGTTTCGCGAACGATGAACGACCAACGATTACAAAATGAACGACAAATCAAACAAGTCATATATATATATATATAATATATATATACTCAAATATTTGGTTTGAGTTTTTTAGATAATTATACTAAGTTAAGGAAATGATCGTGTCTTTGATGAATTATGATCGCAATAGATGTTTGAGGGTCCTAAATATATTCATAAAGTACATAGTTCTTTAATATATATTACAGAAGATAAAAAAAGTAAAGAAGTCATATATTCAAAATTAGTAACGTCTAACAAGTTTATCTAATAATGTAGCTCAAGTTTTTTTAAAGTTACAACTGTAGATAAGATATATGTAGATGTATGTATGATAAAAACGAGAAAATAAGTGCATAGTTTATAAAACATACTGTTTAGCTATTTTACTCAAAACTTATTTTTATATACTCGGTACAGATTAAACACTAAAAACTAAACAAGTTTTTGAATGAAATACGTACTTATTTGTTGAGTGACCATTGACTTCGATCTTATTACATCCTTATTGATATCAGCAGTGGTTCCTGCGATAGTGAGGCGACTAATTTAGACAAGCTGTTGACACTAAGGATCTATATTTCTATTCTATAAAAAATGTTCCAATATAAAAGTGATAACATTGGATATTGGATCAATTCCACCACACCAAGTGCGTTTAAAGTATATATATATATATATATATCCTATTTCAAATACAGATTATGTGCTCCGGAATGAATATGAAGTTTATAAATATTCATGAATTAAATTATCTCCACATCTCTCGTTGATATTGAGAATACATCTATATCGATGATTCTTAATAAAAGTTTGTCAAACAAAAATGATTCCTTTTGATTACTCTCATTTATAGAAATGTATCGTATTGATATTCAAATCAAAAAACACTATTACCAAATGTAAATATCTTTTTTTATTCTTTAGGGTACACAAAGTCTTCCCATGGGAATAAAGACTAACTTTGAGAAATAAGACATTTGTTCCTTGATATTTTTGAAAGTAACTTACAGGAAAGAAATAAAGAGATTTTTAATATTCTAAAAATCTACATATTTTGTATGTTCAAAAGAGCTATGAAATATTTTTAATATTTATCATTTAATTTTCCTACACCGAATTGAAATAAAGTTGTAAAAAATCATATTGCATGCTTAGATATATGGTATGAGTTCAGTGTTCAAAAAAGTATTTTGATATGATAAGCGGTTTTTTTTTACAAAATAGAATGTACTCTTTAGATTTCATGAAATATGTATAAGCGTTATAGTCTCTTTGGACTGAGGATGTTTTACGAAAACATTATATCAAATATTTCTCGTTCAGAGTATTTTAGAGCCGAATTTTTTGAAATCTTTGACCTCAATACAACATTTTATCAATTCGCAATTTTAAAAACCCTACCTTCAAGTATGGGAGGCCATATTATATCTTTAGTAAATCTACCATGAAACACTGAGTGTCCTAGCTAAGGTTTTGATATTTAATCAGATTTTTTCAAATCAGATTTAATCAGATTTTTATTGGTTCAGTCTGTCTGATTCAAGTAAGTCATAGTTTTTTCATGAATAAGTGTAGAGGAAAAATATCCCAAAGGATAAAAAATATAGAGCTGATTCAGGGAAATAAGTGAGTTTATCTGATATCGAGGAAGGAGGCCAATAGCAAAAATATCTTCTTATATGAATCAAACGCAGAAACAGCAATCACTAAAATATTTCATTTATGTACTGGTTATTTTGTTATGGGTCTCTGTCGATAATTGACCGATTCTCAAAATATAACTGCTTTGTTAAGTAAAAATAAGTTATCTATGATTTATATCGCTATCGTCGTACCCATGACCGAAGGATATCAAACTAAATAGGTAAAACATAATTTGTATTTTTGATATTGTCCATTAGAATGAATTAGCTCGAACTATTGGCTACACATCTTTATTGGATAAAAAGGGTAATGCATTATAGCATAATTTATAATAATATCAATTACATAATCTTAAACTTTAAGTTAATAAATCACATTTCTAATATAACGAGATTATACTCGATTACATATAATGCAAAAATCTAAAAAGGGAAAACTTGCAGTGGAGTCCCCAAGAGTGTACTATATCACTGAAATATTCAAAAAGTGGATTGTATTATTTGCATTATTATTCGTTTATATTCTCCTTACTTAAGGACTCCAATAAGTTTGTTTTGCCACTTTTTCCATGCAACCCAGCTAGCCTGTAGATTTGGGCAACTCATTCATGTTATATCATGTATTTGTACTATTCTTGGGAAAATACGGTTATGACTTGAAACAATCAACTGAGGGTTGCATCCATTCCTGAGGCCTGAATTATTGCGAATTGTTACAGTTGCAACAGGGCCCTTTTGTCCAATCAGGAACAAGCTAGAGTGATGACACTCACACAGCACATGCTCGTAGAGTTCCCTCCATTGCAGAGAAAAAGGAGTACTACTAAGGCACTACTTCTGGAGTTATTTAAAAAATGTTTTTGAGGTAAGAAAGTATTTTTTTCTTGAGTTTTTTTTGTAATAGTGTTGTCTCTGTTTTTGTGATTAAGTTCAAACTTACCTGTTGAGACAAGTTATATGTTGACTTTAAGCTATTACAATTAGCATGAATCAAGGTCACCTTGTTTAGCTAGCTAGCTAGGTTTTATATGACTGACCGTTCGGGGGACAGTTGCAACAACTGTTGCAATGTGTTTATGGCAGTTTTATAATTGAAAAAAAAATGCATTTTTTAATGAACTAAATAAAAGTCAATTTTTCACAAACACTTCTGTACTTCCTGTGTCACCAAAAGACTTCTGTATTTTTGATTAATTTTAATATTTCACATGAGGGCTTTTAAGCTCGCCAGATATGTTATTGTCATATGGACAAAGCTGATAAGAATACACAATAACATTATGATAGCATACATTTCTTAAACATTTATTAGCACTGGAAATACCTTTCTAACATGTTGCAACCGTCCCCATACTGTGTTGCAACTATCCCCGGGCATGGGGTCAGTTGCAACATGACTCCTTACATTCAAATGCAAATTGTGAAGAAAGTACTTTATGTAATCATATTTTGACTGTTTTGACTATTAACAGACACATGTAAGTTTATTGCATTAAATGTGGTTTGTCTAAATCAAACCATCTCTGAGTTATAAAGCCAAATGCAAAAGTGTTGCAACTGTCCCCGGTCTCCCCAATGACAAAGCACAAATATATAAACCCCCCTATATATAAAGTTTCGTTTACATTCCATCATTCCTCAAAAAACTCATTACAAGTTAATATTATTATTTATCTTTTCCGATATGATAAACATAAATTCAATTTTCTATTTGGTTTTAAAAGATAACTAGAGGCATATATACACTCAGAGAGTGCAAACCTCCGCCGTCACGGGGTCCTTATGAGCCTTCCGAGGCGGACTTTTCACGACTGGGGCGGCGTAGAGGGACGGGGGAGGGTTCCCCTCGACGGAAATCTGCGAGGAAGACGCTACCGGCCCCCGATTTTACAGCACAGCGACATCTATTGGCAGAGTAGGCTAACTTGAAATATTTATTAGTATTTAGCTCATTTTGCATCTTAATTCTGCACTCAGAGATGCCAAAATTTAATCACTTGTTACTTTGGCATTTCCAACAACTCCACAAAGTTTCATCCAAATCCGTTCCGTACTTTTTGAGTTATCCTGCTGACAAACCAACAAACAAACAAACCAACGCCAGTGAAAACAATACCTCCTTCGGCGGAGGTAACTAGATTTCAACTTTGTTTTATCATAAAACATGACAAATATGTATTGTAGTAAATTATATTTTTATTAATTATGATGATTATACAAAGGCCTGTATAGTCAACGATTTTTATGAAATTTTGTGAAATAATATATCTTTACAATTTTTTTTTGAACTTAGAGCTCGTACAGAATCTTGCTGCGTGTTTTTTTAATCTGCATGTTGTTTGTTCCTTTTCATAAAATGAATTTGTGTTTAATTTTTCAAACATTTGAAAAATAAGTAAAGTCCTTATGTGTAATTTATATGATTTGCACTTAATTAAACTGACCTTCTTCCAAACAAATGTAAAATATTCGACAGTAACGAATTTATTGCTGAGCAAAATAAAGTTGTTCCTTTTCATTGTAAAAAAAATGTAATTACTTACTTTGATAAAAGTTGTTACTGCATTCCATATAATATAACCCTTGTTTTAATAGAATAAAAAAATAACATTGTACTATAAATGCATATATGCAATGACTTGCAAATTTTAATGGTAATAATTTTTGTTGGTTATTTTGAGTAATTTATTGACTTTAAATTGATATGTGAGTTTGATTTATTGTACCTTTCAGTATATTTACTTCCTCTGAGAGATTGCACCATAACTTAATATTTGCAAACATCATATGAAATAACATTATATTTTCATTATTTTTTAAGAAATATGCATTACAGACGTTACTTTAATAGAATAAAATCATTAGATATGAGTTGAATCATTTATATAAAAGTTAGTACGCATAACATTTAAAGCTACCTACAAAATAAGTCCATAACACCCAATATAAATACAAATTAGGTACAAGGATTGTTATTTACACAAATGGCAATTATGAGCCACTAACTTCTTCAGAATGGTGAAGTAACGATTTGAGCAAAGAAGGCTAGTGGTAAGCTAGCAAGTCGGTGGCATAGTTAGATAAGTTATTTTATTCTAGAGATCTTAATTCAATTCGGATCTAGAAATAGATAGAAAACAGTGATATCAAATGCAAAAATCAAACCCGTAAATTGATAATAACTTTTCTTTAATCGTAACGATACTTTTAATGTACATATATAAAATTACTTTGAATGAGCTTTTTGCAAATTTGCTTGTTTTTAAATATATATTTTTTCTGCCAACTCCTATTATTAAATATATTATGTAAAACAAAAGTATACATCTATATAATAATTCACCAATCTCTGCCCGTCCGTCCGTCTGTATGTTTGCACGCAATCTCCTCTCACATTTATGGTCAGATTTGAACTTTGAAGGTACCTATGGAATCCTTGGGTCAAGGCGGACCTAATAAAACTATATGTAAAGTGATGAGACCAGAAAGGCGAACATTTGGGCGCCGTAGGCGCCCAAATATGTGAGTAAACATAATAACCGGAGCAGTTACGAAAAATAATAATAAATATTACCATACATGCATTTGAAGATTGCCTAGTTGTATCTATTCAAAGAATAATAATTTTAAATAAACATAAAATGCATGAATAAGACCAATGGAGGCACAATTAAATCTGTGATACTCTTTGGACTTTCAAACGAAAAAAATAATCGCTCAAATGTATCCAAAACAATTAATTTTGTGGTATAAAATGCCAGAATAGCGAGCTAACGATCTTCAAGTGAGACTTTAAGTCCCATGGATCTCCGTGGAATTATCCTAGCAGCCATCATCCTCATAATCCCTCCCGAATCCAATAACCCGTGGACTCTCGCTTCGAGAGAAGTCAAGACGTTTCCACCAAAGCCTCACAACCACTTTAAGATCGTTTAGAAGTTATTAAAAAATTATTAGCTATTGGAACTTTAATGTCGGTTTTAGTCCTTTAATTCAAAGTGATGTTTCATTATTATAATGTGATTCAATATATATTTAATATATAAGTATTCCAAATCAGTTATTATTTTTCATGTACATCAAAAATTCAACGAGAAATTTAAGTTTTGAAATAGTCATTTTTATAGAAAATACCCCAAAAATGAACATTTTGAAACTTTATTATCTCGTTTGATTTTGGATTTACAAAAAAAACTGATTTGGAATCCTTGCGAGTATACCTACATTTTGCGGCAAGTTGTTTGAAAATAGCATTGGAAATTACAGGCGATCGAATGGCGAAAAAAATTACTACATAAGTTTACTACATATCTTTTGGGTTCGTTGAGCGGACACTTCCCATTATTCGATTTCGTTCAAACTTTCACAAGATGATCTCTATGCACTAAAGTAAAATCCTTGGGGGAGACCGACTCTCAAATCCAAAGAACGTGAAATAAGAATCACACTAATATATATATATATATATAATTTTTGTTTCATCTAATGCAATTGTTCTTTTGTCATTGTATTAGTTTAAGACTAAAATGTCTTCTGATGTATTTTATACGCAACTTCATCGACTATTATTTAAGAACTGATACACAAAGGGAAACCATGAAGTAACACATAAACCTCATTTTGATGCTAAGAAGTCACATCTCCGTCCTTGAGCTTTCTTATCAAAGTCCAGCTTATTTCTTTGGGGTCATTAATATAGGGGACTTTTATCTTCCTCATTTTACTCTCTCTCTCTTCCGATGTATCGATGCATATCTTCTTCATAAATAAGTGAGCCTATCTTGGCCAGAATGCCTTTTTGTGTGTGTGTGGTGTTATTTATCTCCTCCATGTAGGTAGAACTTCACTTACTATATAATAATTTATAACTAAGTACGAAGAGGCAGAAGAAGCCCCTGTAAATTTGAATAGAATCATCTCCACACTATTTTACTAGAACCTTAGATTGAAGGGATCATCCATAAATAATACACAAAGATCTCTCACTTTGGAGTATGTTGGATATTTGTGGCGGGTCAGCTTAAATATAAGTATACAATTTTAAAGGTTATAAAAATACCTTATAGTTCCTTCGTTATATTTATTTCCATATGATATGGTTATCTTAATATTATTGCCTTGATTGTTTAGAGCAGACATGGGCAAACTAAGGCCTGCGGGCCGTATCGGCCCGTTACACAATTTAATCCGGCCTGCCGAGCTTATCCAGAGAATAAAATAATAATGCTTCATAAATGGTTCATTACGTCTTGTCCATACAATACCGTGTTTCACCAATAGATGGCGCGCTGACATTCTGGCCGCTCCTTACTCTTTATTTATCTCTTTAAATGTTCTCATTGCCATTTGAGCCCTTCTGTAAAAAAAATGAGCAGACCAAAGAAAAGGAAAGTGGACGGTCAATGTACTGCTGTGGCACCTTTTTCAAATTTTATAACCCAAAGTGGCCCGCAAGTCAAAAGTTTGCCCATCCCTGGTTTAGAGGATGCATAAAACTAGTTGTATATAAAAGATTAAAAAATTGAAGTTACACTAACTTGATGTTTTACTTGAAGGAAACCTCTTTCATGTGCCTCAGAATGGCATAACAACAAATGTGGTCCTATTTAAAGTTCATATCACCGTTTACTAAAATATAAACCAACTTATAATTCTATAGAATATTACAGAAAAGTTTTTATGGTATCAATTAATAATTTTCAGGGTATTATTTTATACTTTTATAAAAGTTATCAGTTTTTTAATTCTTTAAATGTTTGTTTCGATACCTTGCTTTATTGTACTAACTGTTTGTGAACTTCAGTATGATAATATACCTATACTTTGGTAAGAGACTCTAAGAGACTTAAGCTACACACTCCTAAGGATCTAAGAGTCAACCAGATCTCTTCTTCTCAGTCCTTTGTATATGCAGACTTAATGATTAATAAATCAGTCTTCGTCAAGTCCTAATAGCTACCTGAGGCCAAAAATTTAAAGAATTAGATATTTTCAAAAAATATATTATAGCCAGGGCTGCTGACTCGGATTTAGACTTGCGACACTCTAAGACTCGTGCATCATCAAGGGATTCAGAATCGAGGAATCGTGATCAGTTTATTAATGACTCAGGACTCCTAAACCATGATGTTAATGAATTTGACTCGACTCATTGTATTTTTGGCTATGACTCTACCATTCCAACCCTATCTATTGTATATTCATTTGATATTTTAAGAATAAAAATAACATTATATTGTGTGATTGTAAGAGATTTTGTCTTTCTGGATTCTATGGATATTTTATTCTTCTGACGCAATGAATGAAAGCATATATCTTCTGGATTGTTCTCGAAATATGTCCTCCAATCTTGTCACACCGGGGAATACAGTTAACATATGTATAATGATAAAAATTAATATTAGCCTCAGACTCGCTAAAATATATTCTTTGGACTCGGGACTAAACAATAAATTTTTTAATGGACTTGGATTTGAACTCGTGTATATTTTTTAAATCGAACTCGAACAAACTTCGTAATTATATTGGCCTTGATTTAAACAAGTCTATTTAAAAAATCAATCATTTGGTGTATGATAAACATGGGTTTGATTTGGGTCTCAACAAGACTTTTCTGCCAAATACAGCCTTTATACCTCTCAAAATGTGTTTCAACTGAAATTATATACTGGAGATTTAGAATATTTTGTCCGTTCATTTTTTCATGCAATTAATATTTGGATATAGGAATGAAATAAATATATTTGTGTTGTTTTTTTAAACATTTATTGTATTAATAAATATAAGTTATAAAATATGATATAGGAAGAAACGAATATTGTAAGTTGACGAGACACATTTCTTAATATTTAATTTATAAGGAATATTTTAATCCATTTCATGGCAAGGCATTTAGATATGTAAAGCAGCCTTTAACTAAGGACATTAATTGCATCGTTCATCAAGCGTATGGAATGTTTTTTAAAGTTGACAAGACACATTTCCTATTATTTAATTGATGAAGGGAATACTTTGATCCATTTTCCTTTTCACAGGATTGACGTATCTTAGGCAGTCTATCATCGTCTGTGGTCCTTTTTCAGGACCCTGCTGAGGCCCTCATATTATGTATGTAGACGAACCATTTAGGACTGATGGATGATTAAGTCATTAAATATTCCCCCCCCCCCCCTCATCGTTGTTTGGTCTATTTATGAGTCTTATACAGACATGAAGGAAATTTCATTGATTTTCAGTTAAATAAGAATAGTTATATACTTATCTTGTAAAATTTAACTGTAAAAAGTAACTAACTAAAAATATAAACCAAGATTTATATATAATTATCAAGCAAACTAAAAATGCCAACTTTAAGAGTTGAAAGATCCAAAGAAGTATTCTTGACGCTTTGAGCAAGGTCTAAGAATTTCATCACATTGATTGGCTGTAAAAGTTTGTCATGGGACAATATTTAGTTTCAAAAGTATTTTTTCTTTTTTTAAATGAATCGGAAATAAGGTAAAGAAATAGGGACTTTACCAATTACCATTTAACGCAAAACTCTTTTTCATCATTTATGGGACTATGTACTTTTGGAATCAGGGATTATTTTCCTCCTTGTCCTGACTGTTAAAAACATACAAAACACTCTCTATCAAAATTTATATATTTTGTTATTTTGTATTGAAGTTACTTGAAATATTGAGTGAATGAGTTATCTCTAATCAGAAATATGAGTATTTTCCAATCCAATCAATAAGCATGTAAATTTGGAATTTTTTTTCTGTTTGCTTACCGTTTTATTGTAAAGTTTCACAAAAAATATGAAACTAGCGGATATATACACTCAGAAAGTGCAAACCTCCCCCGTCACGGGGTCCTTATGAACCTTCCGAGGCGGATTTTTCACGACTGGGGCGGCGTAGAGGGACGGGGGAGGGTTCCCCTTGACGGAAATTCCGAGAGGAAGACGCTCCGGCAGATTTCACAGCATAGCGACATCTATTGGCAGCTTAGGCTAACTTGAAATATTTTGTAGTATTTAGCTACATTTTGCATCTTAATTCTGCACTCAGAGATGCCAAAATTTAATCACTTGTTCCTTTTGGCATTTCCAACAACTCCACAAAGTTTCATCCGATCCGTTCCGTACTTTTGAGTTATCCTGCTGACAAAACAAACCAAACCAACAACCAAAACAAACCAACGCCAGAAAACAATACCTCCTTCGCAGGTAATAACAAAAATTGCTACGTGAATTTATTAAGTTAAAAATAACCTAGAAAACAAAAATGGTTTGGAAACATATTTGGCAGTTTAATATGCACCAAAATCATTACACTTACTTATCAAAACCCCACCACCACCAAACTAATGACTTCATTGAACTCTCATCCAGTCCACATCAAAATGACGTCATCATTTCCGTGATGACGTAAAATATCTTTTGAAAATGCAATATAATTATTAATGTGTATAATGTTTTTCGGAAAGAGGATACTAAAATCCGACAGCTGATTTGTTTTCATAGAAAATGTGAAATAAAAAAGAACGTAGAGCATTCTCCTACTTAATCATATGTCCTGATTATAGTATAAAGGCTTTATTATAATTCTCCCCGTGACCTAAACTAATAACTGGATGCCCAATGACTGAATAAAAGGAGGGAAAAACATGTCGGAGTCAGCAGCTGATGACAGAAGGAAGAGAAGGAAGGAAATATATTACGATCTTTGAACAGTTAAAGTCATCTCTATGGAGTTGATAAAGGAAAACATGATAAAAACCCAGTGACGTAATGGTAATGAATTATCCATTAGAGTTTTTTGAACCTTCTTGTATTCCCTATCATTCTATTACAATGTAAAAAATATTTCCGTGTTTTCTTGCTGGCAGCCATTTTAATTACCTCCGCCGAAGGA
>CP045903.1:18258178-18269706 GCA_013387185.1 Caligus rogercresseyi | reverse complement strand
TTATTACAAAAAGTTTTTGGATAATTAAACCTTTCATCATATTAATAATTAACGGTATATTCATATAACTATGGAAGCTTTTACAGCTAATAAGATAATAATGTAATAACTTAGCAAGTATTAGAATTGATTAGTTAGCTTGTATAAACATTTGCAAGCTGGTAAAAGTATTAATATTTATTTGCAATTCATTCTTTAGCACTTTTTTGTTTATTTATTACAAAAGTTTTGGATAATTAAACCTTTCATCATATTACAATTTATGGTATGTTCATATAACTATGGAAACTTTTACAGCTAATAGGATAAATAATGTAATAACTTAGCAATTTATTAGTATTGATTAGTTCATTTTTCATCCAATTAATCAAGCTAAATATCATTCCATAATATAGGTGAAAATCGATATTATATTCATATTTGCATTTTTTTGTTTGTTCGTGAATTAGTATCCTTTAAGAAATGGTAATGTTTTTGTGTTAAATTCAAGTAGGTTCAACAAGCATTTGGATTATTTAATGCCTCATAAAGGTATTTAGACAGTTTCGCTTACTGTTGCGGTCTTCGCCGTTACCGTTGGGGGCGTCGAGGTGCACCCATCTGACGAAATTGAGTTTCTTGGGGTAAAATTTGATACCGGATTCACTACAGCACCCCACAACATCAACGTCGCAAAGGCAGCAGCAAAACGGGCCGCACTAATCTCCAGGTTGGCAGTGCACTTACCAAGAGGTAAATACCTACGGCAGCTGCCAAGGGATTGATGATTGGCAAGATTTCTTATGCTGCCGCAGCTGTGGCAATTCCTCGATTCGATAATGAGTGCAAGGGGCCAAATGCCGCACACAGGGCTGTGCAGGTCGCCATAAATGACGCCGCCAGGAGCATCGTTGGATGTAAGAGGCGGGATCACATCCACATCGGGGACCTCCTTGAGAGAGCAGGCCTTCCCTCCCTCAACGAGGTGGCCGCCAAGGCGGTGGCCATGGAGACTTGGAAATGTTTTTACTCCAGCGACGGGGGCGGCGGTGCCAGGAACCCGATTGGTGATTTCGTCTTCCCCATCCCGAGGAGGCCCATGAGGTCCACAACTTCAGTGGCGTACCCACTTGGGAGGGAGACAGCTACTTTTGCATGTCACGCAATATCTGTGTGGAACTTGTCTAAGGCCTTGAGGTCGGCCACTACCCTTCACACAGCCAGGACCGCAGCTAGGGCCATTGGACGCAGCGTCCCCATATAATCCATTCTGCATGGGCATTTTTTTTTTTTTTAAATTTATATTTTTATATAATTTATAATTTTATTGTTTCTTTATTTAATTATATATTTTAGACTAGTTACAAATGTAACTAATATGCCCAATGGCAAGAATATACTCGATTACACACACTTGAAAAACTTTGTTTCAATGAAATGATCACTTCAAATATTGATTAAAAAAGTAAAAAAAATATTTAAATTGATGAGTTAATAATTATATACTTCAAATCCTATCATTTTACAACTAGGGATATGCCTATCATGTGTGAGGCTGGCGTATATCGCTTTGAGCACTTTGGCAATGCAGACCCTTGCTGGGTATTTATCAGTCGTCACAAAGAGTCAATCTTTTTTATCTGACTAATCCCCGTTTGTCAAGTCAGAAGCTATTTACAAAGGGTTGGCTTAACATTTTATTTATATATACTCGTATATTTTGTTGCCTACGGCGGCACATATGTTGCCCTTCGGTATGGGTAGGTTTTGGAGCTAGTTTGTGAGGGAAACAGACCTTAATGAATATAAGGAAAATGACATTTTTTATTTCTGGTCCCCATCAATTTTGCAAATAGTTTTATTAGGTCCACCTTGACTCAAGGATTCCATAGGTACCTTCAAGTTCAAATCTGACCATAAATGTGGGAGGAGATAGCGTGCGGACATACAGACGGACAGAGATTGGTGAATTATTATATAGATTAGATGGAGTTATTTAGGATAATAGAGAAATAATATTTAAAAAATTAAAGGGTTTTAATATTGTCTAATTGACAGAATATACTCTGAAATTATTGATATTTATAGAGGCCCTTTGGTTAGTATTTTTATTTATTCGTCTTGTGTTTTTGTTTGATGACCCATCCTTCTTCATTACTCAATTTTGAGTATTAATTAAGTTGTAAATATGTATTTATTGTCCCTTGTAATATAATTATATAATTTTTTTTAAATTATGTATGATTCTAAAAAAACCATATATGTATTAGTATATTTGACTATAAGGATTATGTCACCCTCGGTGTGTTTTCGGAGAGAGTGTTCTCTCAGTTGAGGCTTGGGTGGAACTGCATTGTAGGATATCTTTGCTTGTTCTGTTTTTATTTCATTGTGTTGTCCAATTTGCAGATATAGTATTCCTTTATATATATATATATAATATAGAATAAATCCGTCATGAAAATGATCATAGGTAAAAACAAACCTTTTCCTAGTCCTTTTTCCGGTTAATGATATTGCTACCCTATCAGGTTATTTACAGTCATAATAGATTTTATATAATATCTGTCACAACAATGCAGAGTAATAAAATACAAAAATAACAACTAAACAAAAATTATTTGGAAGAGTTGCGTATAACAATATATAATGAACATTATAGTTCAAATAGATTCCTAAGACATGTAGTTAACTTAATTTTTAATATATTCCAAAAACTAGGCCGCAGTTTCAACTCCCAAGAGGGGGAAGGTCAACTTTGGCCGACCTATTTGATATGATCTCAGGTTCGATACACTAATTTACTCGCTATAATTTTTTCCATGTCCACCAGGATATTGCCAAATAGGCAAAAAAAATTGATCCAAGGATCGATAGACTGATTTCAACGCTATAACAAAAGTAATTCCATCAAAGCAGATAGCCAAAAATGAAATATTATAAGTTATTTTATGTATAATAAGCATGAACACTTATCTGCAGGTTCTATTTTTTTCTTGTATTTGCCCAAAGGCTCGTCTTTATTTGCACTTTCTTTTACAATTATATATCATCCATAATATTAAGTACTTATATTCAAGAAGGAGAAAATAAGAGGTGTAAAAAGCTCTAAAAAGAAGGAGTACAAAACATATTACATTTAGGAAAAAATGAGATTTTTTTAAAAAATATGTTTATAAAATTTTACAAAGATTATTGTCTTTTACGGTTTTATCTTTATAATGAGTCATAATAATTATTGCTTAAAGTATATCTTTTATAAACATAGAATCGGCTTATATATATATATATAAATATATATATATATCATACCATCAACTTCAGCACAATATCTAAGCCTGATTAAATCAATTGCTAGAGATATAAACGTTTTATGTTAAGAACGGGCTTATTGTGAACTTTTTAGCTTTTTCGTCTTATTATCCCTATATAAAAGGTTATTTTATTTCAAGGCAGTAATTATGAACTATAATATTCATTTATGTATTTTTTTACGCAACTGCGTAGTTTTATGTTTTTATTTATTTATTTTATCGTATTATCTTATGTGTATTTTATCTACACGGTTCGTTGATGATGATAAATAAAATCTTAACCGAAAAAAATAATATATATATATATATATATGTGTGTGTGTATGTATATAATTATCGGAAGAAAAATATACAAACACATAAGACATTAAATATTCATAATCGTCGCAATGACCAGTGATCGATGAAAACGAGGAAACGCCATATCACTTGATTAACGATTGTGGCTACACAATTTGGGAAATGGCTAAATTGTCAACGGCCCCACAAGAAAAAAAGCTTTCTTTTGAGGACCGGCTAATAGAAATATACAACCTTTTAATCTAAATATGAGTTGTTTTATAACAAAGCTACTTGCTCTTGTCATCTACTGGATGATAACATGTTAAGTTCTGGTGTGGTGGGACTTATCTAGGAGTAAAACTAACAAATTATTGCGTCAATTTGTGGTTTGGGGATGGAGATACAAATTCCGCTTTATGGTTTTTAGTTTGTTTTTATTTATTTAAAAATATATTAATGCGTACGTTTATGAAAAAAGCAAATATATGCAACACATATTTTTTAGGATAAAGTACAAACAACATCATCCATACAAAGTTGGAGAATATCTCCTATTGATTTTTTAGTGTATGTGTATGAAAATAGTATTTTTATATAGATTGCACACTATATATGTAATTGCAATGATATACTTTTTCAATTATTAAATACAGTAAAAATATGTGTTTTTGCAAATTGGTATTTCTCATCCCTCAGTACATCATGATTTTTGATTAAACTTTGTTCGAATAAGACATTAGATATTCTATTGAAGTATGTATATACTACTTCACAGCTTTATAGAATATATTAAACTTTGTCTTCACAAAACTCTGCATTTTTTATATAGATCCTTACTTCTGTAAAAATACAAAGAAATTGACAACAACTTGGAAAGACTCGTATAAGGTGATCGCTATTACTAGGGCTTTAGAACAAATAACAAGGAAAAATGATCGTTTTTGTGCTCTTTAAGTCATTAAACAGCTTATAGCAAATTCAAATATAAATAAGGATAATAGTTATTTCAAAACATATTAAATATTTTGTAATTGTATTGAACTAATTAATTGTTATATTTATTATTGATCAAAAGCTGTACCGAGAGAGTGAAAAGGGATACAACGCTACTTACTGGAGTGTCATTATTTGCACCATGTTTCAGCTCCCGTGAACCGTTTAATGAAGGGGGCCCCTAGTAGTAATATACATAATGAATATAAAAATATAATTTATATTCTTTAAAAAATGTAAATAGAGCCTTTATTATACAAAAAAAAGTCTCACATTCCCCCTACAAATATTTTATTCCTATTTTTTTCTACGCCAAATCAGTGTACGAGGCAATACAAAGAGCAACAAAATTGGATGATATCCCTCAAGGAATTCTCTCTATCATACATAAATATATAATATATATATATATATATCTTAATAGGCATTCCTGATCAGAGATATGCTTTCAATGAATCCTATAGGTGATGTAGGTGTAATATATATAAAGGATTGCCTCCAAATATACCCTGGGATTCCCTTGAGAGGGAAATAAATGAAAATATACGATTCTATTTTCGCAGGGGATTCCATAATGCAGATTACCCCCCCCCCCCTCCCCTCTCTCTCTCTCTAATTGAAGGGTTAAATTAGGAAGCCTCTTCGTTTTTCTTATAGCGCATTGTGCAAAATAAAAAGGCTTCCGATAAAAGAAAAAAATTCTAATGTATGCATTAGTCCCTTCCATTAGCTATTTAATTATGTTTAGTCCCAGTCGGCAGGGGGTGAAAAACATCATTGACGATTTTGCAAGAGATTGAAAGCATTCAACTCTATGCCATGATTTATAAAGACTGTTCATGAGTTGTGAAGGTTAATGTTTGGCTGAAAAGGTTCGTTTTATTATTTATTTATATGCTAAAATCCATACAGTGTAAAAAATAAGAATACACTAGAAAAGTAGGATATAAAAAACACAATCTTAAGATACAATTAGTTAGTTATATTAAAACAAAACATAAATGAAGATTATGATTCAAAATTAGTGTCTAAAGATAAAACCATAATACAAAATGACTTATTAAAATTATTTCTTATTCAATATAAAACGTTGATGTCATCTTATTGTTGAATTTATGAGTTTGAGGTAATCGAGAGAATTTGAAGGAATAAACTTTATCAAATATCCGGCCCACTGTCCATGACGTCGCAGATGAATTGGGATTTTTTTTGAAAGGGTGAATAAGGAGCTACTGCCCAAATCATAACTGCTCTAAAGTCTTCGATTTTATTATTATTCAATAGATTATTTTAACAAAATGTTCATAGGAAATGATATATATACTATGTATAAGAAAAAAAAATGATATATATATATAGCTATGTATATATATAAAGAAAAACGATATGAATACAGAAGAAATATTTATCGATAAAATTAACGTAGGAAAAAATAAAGTAAAATAAAATAGAACAATCAATATCGTTATGATTTGAATGGAATTAAGCTATATGGACTAATGAATATAAAATCATTTAAGAAAATAGTCCTAATAAAAATAGGTGGAATTCAGTTTTATTCAGCTTTAAACAACAATATAATTCGAATTCAGTGCTTATGCCTTTTTGATTTTTTTTAGAATTAAATCTTCAAATGAATGGGTTAAACTCCCATTCCAATGTTGAAAGTATTATGAAAACATTAAAGCTTGTTGTGTACAGTTTTAAAATGAATCTTCTCTATATATTTACTGCCGATACCTTCTTAATGTCAAGAGGCTACTTGAGCAACTTTATTGAAGCCCTTTTTATATAAACCATGTTATTTATTTTAAATTTATCCTTTTATCTTACATGGCATAGGATTATATGTATTACATCATCTAATTCTTACTCTTAAAGACAGAACGTAAATATCCCATTCAAGATTATTTTTTTATTATGGATATAATTATGTAAATTATATACTTGTGAACGCTTTCAATGTGAAATCATTTAAATATATATATACTTAAAACCATTTTAAAGGCCTCCCCAATAAAATTATGAGTTTAACGAATAAGAAAATACACTAAAAAAAGTATTCATATATCATTTCATTATGAATTTAGGACTATTATTACCTCCGCCGAAGGAGGTATTGTTTCACTGGCGTTGGTTTGTTTGTTGGTATGTTGGTTTGTTTGTCAGCAAGATAACTCAAAAAGTACGGAACGGATTCAGATGAAACTTTGTGGAGTTGTTGGAAATACCAAAAGGAACAAGTGATTAAATTTTGGCATCTCTGAGTGCTTTTTTAAGATGCAAAATGAGCTAAATACTAATAAATATTTCAAGTTAGTCTACTCTGCCAATAGATGTCGCTGTGCTGTGAAATCTGGTGCCAGGGGCGTCTTCCTCTCGAAATTTCCGTCGAGGGGAACCCTCCCCCGTTCCTCTACGCCGCCCCAGTCGTGAAAAATCCGCCTCGGAAGGCTCATAAGGACCCCGTGACGGCGGAGGTTTGCACTCTCTGAGTGTATATATGCCTCTAGTTATTATATATTTTATTTCGTGATTAGTTATTTCTTATTTTAATTTATCACATTACGAGTCAGAAATGCTGGAAAGGAACTTCATTTTATGAATACTCGTCTTTGTTATTCTTTTAGTATTTTTGGTTAGGCGTCATATTTTAATTCGTTCCATCACTCTCACAGTTTAAAAATAGCCCTTAATCAAAAACAATTAACTTTGCTATTCTGCATTTAACTTCTGGCTCGGATTTGTATAATAATAACAATGATAATAATCAGAGTTTAAAAAAGAGGACTTTTTCTCTCTATATGGGATTCAGAACGACTTCTCTCAAAAATGATGAATGGTGTTTTTTGGACTCGAACATTTATTTTTATTCCGTGATTTTTTTCCTTCCTTTTTTCATACTTTCACTTATTAAGAGGACCTACTCAACTGAAGCAAGAAAAGAAATAAAACCACGTCTTATCAATTACGCAAGAATGAATTTATGCTTAATTGTCTGGTTAGCTCAGTCATTATCCTTGCAGATAAAAGGGAATACTTCAAGGAAATGTTATATACTTTATAAAGTAGATAAATTGGGAGGAACAAATTAGTAAAAACTATTTGGGCGCCTACGGCGCCCATATGTTCGCCCTTCAGGTATGGGTAGGTTTGGAGCTAGTTTGTGAGTGAAACAGACCTTAAAGAATATAAGAGAGGAGAGAGAAAATAATTTTCTGTTTTGTACAAACATTCCTCATAAAAAAGTTTGACTTTGTACAAAGAATATTTTTTAAGTCACATGAGATGCTTTTTTCTTTTTCCATTTCTCTAACTCCTCCTCCTCCTTTTCTTTTTCATTTTTCCTCTCTTACCTTCAAAAGTAAGTAGTTCAAATCAGACAAAGTCTGATTTTTTTCTTTATTTCTGGTCCCATCATTTTGCAAATAGTTTTATTAGGTCCGCCTTGACCCAAGGATTCCATAGGTACCTTCAAAGTTCAAATCTGACCATAAATGTGGGAGGAGATAGCGTGTGGACATACAGACGGACAGAGATTGGTGTTATTTGTTCTTTTTCATATGTTTACTTACAAATATTTAATCCCTAGTTATTTGTTTACCTTTTCTTTTTCTCCATTTTGCAAGGGAATGAATGCATGGTATTTATATATTTTAAAT
The DNA here is from genome assembly GCA_013387185.1 of Caligus rogercresseyi. Taxonomy (NCBI): domain Eukaryota; kingdom Metazoa; phylum Arthropoda; class Copepoda; order Siphonostomatoida; family Caligidae; genus Caligus; species Caligus rogercresseyi. The sequence goes on along the minus strand of CP045903.1, from coordinate 18,261,476 downwards.
GGTATCTTAGTTTGTAGTTATTGAAGGTTGATCGATAGTAGATTTTTAGGGTTTTTTATCTTGGCTGCAGAGGCTTATATTTCAGTATGTAGTATTGAAAATATAACCATCACGAATACAGAATGATAAGCATCAAATATCAAAAGGGGTAACGTTAGAATTGTATAACATTAAATAACAATAATCATATTCATTTAAAGCAATGGGTTTTAAATAAATTATTTGAGTTCTAAATATATAATATAGTTCATAATTGTTGGAGAACTTTGGAATAGAGGGAAGCGATGGACATCATTTTAGAGAGGTTGGCATCTTTGATTGTTCTTTTTTATAAATACGTAGTGAACTTTTGTTAAAACCGCATCACATCTTGGATTGGGCGAGAAGTAGATTTTTAAGATTGATTTAATACCAATTATTTTCAAATCTCCTTTATTATTTAGATGGTTATATAAAAAGTATATTTCAATAAAATAAACATTATAGTTTATAATAGAATATCTAAATAAAATACGTCCCAATAAAATATCACATTAGCTGGTTATTAAAATGATAGCACAATAATATCAATAGCTTATTTCATAGAACCCCCCCCGATATCTCATTAATCGGCCGATATTTTATCTTATAGACATTTTAAAATAAATATAAATCCAACATCTTAATATTCCATTAAATCGCCTATCCAAGGAACTTTATGTTTTATCAAGACACAAAGATACTCTTAACGCATATATAATAGGTGATGTTTACTTTGCCTTGTCTATAACATGTCCACCCTCAATAGGTCCAAATTTTCAAATTGTGAAGGAAAAACTCTATTTCATCCAAGGATATATTCTAGGTAGAATCCTTTCATCTGTCAGAATTTCAAAGGAAAATAATAAAAGATAGAGCTTCCAAAGCTCCTGCCATACTTTCTTATTTATAAATAAAACATGAGAAAAATATTTATGAAAGTCTTTCAAAGATTTGAAGTAAATATACCAAATAGTGCGGTCATATTTATAGAAAGTCAAGAAGAGTTGTCCATTTTTTTCTTCTTTCTCCTTAAAGAAACCATAATTTATATTTAGATATAAAGGGAACAATCTATCCACTTGTAGAAGTTGACTACAATTGGCTAGCCTATATTTATGTCGGCAATATAGCACAGAGCCAACATTTATTTTCATTTAATAATATTTAAGTTGCTTAAATCTATTTACTTTGACGTCAAAGATTAAAAAAGTCTTTACTGTCAGATTGGCCCTCTAGCGATAGAACGTGGAGTCATTTAGTTCCGTCAAATAACATTTAATTTTTAAACTGGCCTTTATCTAAATTTAAATTAGAAACATAAACAATAATTTGATTATATGTGCAGTTAAGGCAAATAAATGTATTCACCAGAACAGTAAACTCCATTTATTTCATATGAAAATAATTACTAAATCATAACTATGTTATAATTGATGTTATTTAAATAATGTTTTTACCTCTAAATTAGCCTTGATAACTAAGTCGGTACTCGACCAAAGAACAAGTGATCGTAATATACATATATATATATATATATATATATATATATATATAATAATAATATATATATATATATATATATATATATATATAATATAATATAACACTAATAATGGATCCTTTATTTAAAATCATACCTATATAATATATACAATACTAAATAAAAATAGCAGGAGGGGTTGTGATAATGGAATCATAAATAAACATTTTAGTTTAAATAATCCTCTGAAGCAAGACCCACCACATCATTAAAACCACCATCTAAATTATATATAGTGGAAAGTGGAGTAACAACCAAAGAGAGTCAATTTGTCGGGATTTTAGGAATGGTTATTACCAAGACAGCTTAATTAGTGATTTTCTAAACTCTGAAGCAATTAAAGCGAAAAGACAAATATTGTTTACTCCAGTAAAGAGTTGAATACAAACTATTGTGAGTTACTCATATTTTTTGCTTTCGTATATTCACGATTTGTGCTCATAAATGTTGAAAACCTATAGTGGCAATACTTTAAAAGACTTCTCTAAGAATATCACAAATAAATGGGTTTAAGCGTACAATCAACGTTGTGGGATTTCAAAGACGAGCCAAGTTCAACGAAAGATTTTCTTTATAGAAACATAATCGAAGCAAATGTTTATACCTTTACTATAATGTTAATAATGTATTTTTTTACGCAATAGCATCTTATTATATGCCTTATACTTTGTTTATTGTATATATTCCATGAACTGTGAAATAAAGAAAAAAAGCAATGTTTTGCTTGTTTCCTGATCTTGTTGCTTTTGTGAATCGTAGAATGGCCATTAGAATATGCAATTTTGTTTTTTGCCTGAAGTAAAAAACGATAGAAGACCCCATTTGACTCAAAACTGCATCCTTTGACCCGCTAAAACACATCGAATGGGCCATCCGCTGCAATCACTGATTAAATATCAAATGTCTTTATTTCCCTCACCTTATTTGGAGGTAAAAATTTGATTTGTCCGCATGATAAAGCTTATAAATAACGCTGAAGAAATAACTTAAAAACAACTATAAAACCATTTGTATCAGAAACATAAATATGCCATAAATAAATATATAGAACAGCCTACACAACCAACTTATAATAAATGAGAGTAAATCATTCTGCATTTATCAAAAGAAAGTTGAATTTATTTTTTAACTTGTTCCTTGTTTAGGGCAAAGTACTCCAAAAAACTTTTTCAGCAATAAAACGCCCCTAACTCACACACACATAATTATGAAAGGAAAAATAAATCAAACACCCTGATTATTATTTTATTTTTCATTATTATTTAGGTTAAGTCAACAAAACAGACAGACGCTAAGCATGAATTCTTTTATTTAGCTTGAGCAATATCAGCCAGAACAGAGGAGGACGGGTTCTTTTTGTAAATTAAAATCATAACTAATGGTCCTATTGTATGCAGAGTAAATATTAAATTATTATAAGGAGGGTGTTGTAATATACAAGGACTGCTAATTTATTCAAGTGCCAAATGAGACGACACAATAAGGGCTCTGACAAGGATTTTTCATTTCTAATTAAGCTAATTAGAATGCCACTTGCGTATTTACTTCAGATTTATAGATGCAACTTTTATTTTCCTTTACATATGAGGCTGCTTAAAGTCATACTAATAAAGTACTATTTTCATTTAGTTTTGTGTAACCAAACTAGGTATGTGTATTTATTTTCTACTTAATTTTTAAAAAGAGATTTGGTGACTGAAATATATAGTTCCATTATCAAGAGCATCATCAAAATAG
>CP045903.1:18166692-18251590 GCA_013387185.1 Caligus rogercresseyi | reverse complement strand
CTGGTTAATATCTTAGTAAAATAATTATACCTAACAAAATAAGAAAGTAAAGTCGAATATAAAAAAAATTAAATATGTAAAATTCAATAGTTTAAAAGTAAAAGTAATCATAATTTATTTGATATGTAGGAAACAAAGAAATAAAAGTTAAACATTTGCAATTTTTTTGTTTTTTTCAACAGTTCATGTAAAAATTTATATACAAACATATATAAAATTGATGCTAATAAGTTAAAATACAATTATATAACATTTTAGTTCATAATTTAGCATACATACATGAACATACCTACCTAATTTCTCCAAAAGTAAAACTTAAACTATAAAAACATAAATACTAAAAACGAAGTTGTAAAGGATCATTTAAATTTCTTTATAAAGTAATTTTAAAGCATCTCTTAGACGTTTGAAACGGGAGGGGACATATTTCACCAAATCGCTAGCTAGCGTCCAGAGTTGTCCGTGACCGAAGGAATCCGTAGGTCTCAATGCAGTGTATCGAGCGGAGGCGGATATGCATATTGGCCCTAAGGTCAAGCGGCTGAGGGACGATCCAATGTAAGGCTCTTTGCCATCTAGTGCTTTGGCACTAAGTAGAGCTAGTTTATAGCTTTTGTCCTCGCGGGAAGCCCTTTGACTTGAAAGGCCAAATAAAATAGAGGCTTTGCAGTACTTTCACAGCGTTAGGTGCATCGTCAAGCCCCTTACATTTAGTTTTATGAATTTCACCAATATGTCTACCGATCGACACTCTGCAAAGGCGTAGTAATTACTAGAGTTAAAAATAACACCACAGTCTTTGCAAAGGCGGGAAAACTTGAGGAGATTTGCCGAAATCAATAACTGTTAAGTAAATGTCTTCCGTCCGTTATACAGCGAATAGAATGCCGGATACGATTACTCCACTCTCTCGGAAGATCCAGGAGTTTTAAGAATGCATCACAAATGAGATGCACTCCGATAATGTACCATATGCACAGGGGGAGTTAATTTTAAAAACCAGGCTTAGCACATTATGGAGATTTGCCGCCCGTAACAAGGGAAACCGAAATCTTCCATGATTAAGAGAGTCATGGTGATGTAAGTTTGTGGATAGTAATATACCCTTATTGATTGCGAGTTTCTCAAGATCCTCCGGAGTTCCTAAGTTCTTGAAGAAATGCCTTTTTGAAGAATTATATCTTATGATATCAACAACGGAGTCCTTTTCAAATATTGGTGTGTTTTTCCAAATGATTCTTTGGGCACAACCCCAGTAACCGAATTTTAAAAAGTATTTTAAAAGTATAAAAACACATTTAAAAGCTTATCCTAATATTGTTTTTTAACTTAAATTTGTCTATGGAAGATAAATTAATACTTCTTCAACCCAACACTGAGACATATTTTTTTTAAACACCAATTTTATAATTAATTTCCGTACCATTAAAATTTATACGTACTTTTTAAGTAAAACCGATACTTTTAACTATCTGAATAGTTAGGGGGGGATTTCACTTTGGGGTTCGGAATGTGTATAAATAAAATTGAATTTTTCGACTTTCAAAAGATTGATCCACGTTTAATTCGGACCTACGTTAAAATATACAATGTACCTTGGACGTTGGGATTTTATAAAAAAGGTATTTCGATTGTTTTTCAAGACAATTGAATACTCAATATATAAAATAAGTTACGTAGCGGAGCACCTTGCGTCGGGGACCCTATCGAAACGGAGGAATTGAGATGTATTCAAATTTCCGCTGTGTGCTCGTTATTCTGCACTGGATATCAAGATTCCCAGACGTACTGATTCCCAATGAGGTTCGCGGGAGACTTGGTTCGCTACTTCCCCTCTTCTCAGAGAAAACAGTGACTGAAAAACTCTTACGTATTTATAAATGGTTCTGTTATAAGGGACATTTGTGTGATTAATTTACCTGTTATTTTATTTGTCACTGTGTATTTATGTATCGTTTTACTGCATTATTTTTACGAAACAAAATATTCCTTTCTAGCTACTAGAATGTTTGTCTATTGAAATCGACTTTTATATTTAATTTTAAACTAAAATGTTTATTATATACATATATGTGGTTATATGTAACTTCGCTAAACATAATGAGGTCGAAAAATATATATATATAGTCAACCAGTTTCCAACGAATCTATCAAAAAAATCCCAAAAGTATCTCCTAATGTCAATTTATGGGTAAACACTCTAGTTAACCAATAAAGAATGAAGAATTGACATAGAACATAAATCTGATCAATGGGGATTTAGCATAGAAGCTAAGCGGTGAAATGAGCTACTTCATAACATCATCATATGTTTTGTATATCTTTTGGTGGTGTGCAGAAGAAATGGACCAGAATATACGTCCTAGGAATAAATGGACCAGAAAAAAATGGACAAGAAGAAATAGACCAAGGTAGAAAGGAAAATGATGACTCATTGAAGAAATGGACCAGGAAAGAATGGACCAAGAAGGAATAGACCAAGGTAGAAAAGGAAAAATGACGACTCATGGAATAAAGGACCAACTACATAGGTAGGCAAGTTTTTGAGTGGATATATCTAAGTATTGTACAAATACTCCCTTGTATTCCCTCCCTCAACGAGATAAACCGTCATGGCTGTGGCAGTAGAGACCTGGAAGTGCTTCCACTCAACGATGGGGGATGTGGTGCCAGAAACCCCATTGGCGATCAGTTTCCCAACCCCAAAGAGACCGACGAGGTCTACGACTTCGGTGGCGTGTCCATTAAGGGGCGGCACAGACACATTTGCGTCCCACGCAGTGTCTGTGTGGAACAATTTTGAGTCCCTGAGGTCGGCCAGGACACTAGCTGCGGCAGAGGGACGTAGCCAGGACCATGGCCGCAGTACCCCAATTTAGGGGGATTTATTTATTTATTTAGTATTTTTAATTTTATACGTGTTTTAATGTTTTATATATATATGTGTATGTGTTTATACACAGGAATGATTTGTTTTTGTGTTTTTTAAATATTTTACATTATTATAGCTAAAACGGACCAGCAAATAGCTGATTATTTAAATCAAATAAAGGATTATACACCCACTATTTCTTACATAAATAATGATAAAAGTAATTTTCTTTTGCAATTTTAGATAAATACTCTCTTTTTGTTGTTAACTTTAGTTCAAATCATCCAAATAATTGTGAATAATTGTCTATCTTAAATAAATAACATACCGATGTTAGAAGCACTCAAAAAGTAAATAAATAAAGAAGAATATATATATATGCCTAATTTCGGACGCCATTGTTATAGATGGAATATTTTTTTAACAATAAATATCAACTGCAGTTTTATCTCTATTTGGTCCATTTTTTCCTAGTCCATATTTTCCTCGGCCAATTCTTCTTAATATCCTTTTGCTACGAGGCAATCTGCTGACTTAACTATGAGAGGCTCTTGTGTCGTAAGTATTGTTCTTTGTTCTCCACTTATAGGGTGAAGATCTTATATTATAGTGTTCCAAATATTTTATAAAATTTAAAAAAAAATCATTTTTTATATTCTTACCCCAAGAGTATATGCTATGAGCAACCTCTTAGGGTCACGGAAACTGAAATTAATCCAGCAACCGTATTGCATACACCCCAAAGGAGAGCTATATTTCAATAATAAGTATTAAAATTCCATATAAGTAAGAAAAGACCTTTTAAAACAAAACAAACACTGATCGTAATAAAAAAAATCAAAATACTTATAATACAACTTTAAGAGATGGCAGAAGTTAAAAAAATTCACATGGGCTTTCTCCCAGATTCATATTCCAAAGCATCTTCGAATCGACAGGTACTTTTATAAAAGCTTCGATCATATTAAGCACTTCGTCCTTCCTCCAACGAACGCCACCGTGATCCTGTAATAGGTCCCTCCTATTCGAGCCAAAGCGTCACATATTTCCGCAAAGTGAAGGGGAGACTCATTCTCTTCTTCACAGAGCCTGCACGATAAAATGTTCATATTTGCGAAACAATTTTTTTCCTGTAATATATACATAAATTATTATTTACATATTTTGTTCGTTCGTTCGAGGATAGGATCCAAGAGTACAAGGTCGAGTCTTTAATCCGAGGCATAATTGAATGGAGCCTATACTCTAAAACAGACCACTTAACGTTGTTGTTTTACTCATTCTACGTCGGTAAGTAAAAAAACCCGTAACCAATCTTACAATGTCTTAGAATTGCTGTAATCTGCTTTAGCTTTAGAGGAAGTTAGTTAAAGCATTTTGGAGCCATAACTCTCTTAGGACAATATAAATCACTCTCCACAAACAAGTAATAGGGCGCCTCATCACTCTGCCAGCAAAAACGACACTCACAAAAGAGAGATATACTCATCAAATTACTGGTGATATATAAGAAAGTTATGACTAGCTATTATTTCTTTTGAATAGAGATATTTGATGAGTTTATATTCATAATTGTAATCATAGCTTCCTTTTAAGTGGAAAAAAAATCTTGTTTATAGTATTTTATAGGAAGTATCGCATACAATGTATTGCTTTATTTGTTCATAGATCAACTCAACTGATATTCTATATGGAATGCACTGAATAATTATCAAACTACCTTTTTATTTATTAGGATATATTAATTTTAAGCATTTCCACAAAATTGTATTCATTTAATGCGTATATGCAAAGAGATACAAAATGAAGGATGGAACGGTATCAAAACTTATCAAGCCCCATACAAAACAACGTCTGAAGCCAAAAAATGCTTCATCAAGCTTATCTTCTTTATATTTTCTTCCCATTAATTAATATATTGTTATTCTTTCTTGCCATGGTTCACGTTTTATTCACTCTGGGCTGCTTCGTCCGGGAGTAAAGAAATGAAATATGTCAAAATGCAAGAAAGGAGGAGGGTGGTAAAATGAAGATAAAAGAAAATCTATTTGATTTATGAAATTAATTATGAAGTGCATTGCTTCATATCATCTCCACATAATGAATACTCGGGGATTCTCACTTATTGTTTGCTCATGCGTAGGATATATGAGTACGTAGGCTGCTTTATATGTTTATGACCAGGCAACACTAAACATTACCAGGTGCAATCTGACAACTCCATTGTTAAGCTTGACATTTTTGGTGAATAATGTTTTGACCATCTTTAGTGTGTTTGACTTGAATAAAATATTTGACGAAAATTAGAATTTTTTATGTACATTATCTTCTGTAACTTTCGACATGGATTATCACGGCAAGAGTGCATTCAAAAAACTTGAATCTTGTATGGCGATGATCACCACCTTATGGTATTGTGACAAACTTGGCCAATGAATTCAATTTGTAGCTGAATCTGGTTCAAATACGAATCCCGTGAGCATTGATGACGTGCGATAAAGTGAATATGTTTAGATCGACAATGGGCATATCGTGAGATAAAGGCATTTTCTTGATCATTCTTCCTCCAGCATACATCCGATATTTCATAATACCATAAAAAAGGTTTCTTCTCGTTGAGTTCTGTCTAATTTGGCAATCGCTCAATTGAAGGCTCGTGTCGATTGGTGTAAAATAAGTTGTTGAATATATATATATATTATTATGTTACAAAAGATTTTTATAGGATCGTAATTATGTGGGGTTTAGGGGATGGAGGAGGACCGATGTGAGGGGTGAGATGTAAGCAAAGATTGCCTTGAGGTCAACTGTTTATTTTAATAAGGAAAATAATTACTTATGGCTGCAAGAATGTATTCTTGCAGTGCATTAAAAAATATGATAATAATGGATGATCAAAGCAGACAGGTTTGAATTCCTCTAAACTTCCAGGAAGTTGAAAAATACTTGATGATGGCGAATTGATCACCACCGGGTCTTCGAATACGAACCATATCCAACGAAACATTGTTGTGGAAGACAACCTTTGCAGCAATCGCCTGTTTTTCGGCAAAACTGGTTATGTGACGGACTGTCCCACTTGAGCATTGAGGGAAGGGCCTTTCTGAGTGGTACACCACAGTTTATTTGCCTAAAGTCTTCGGAGAAATAAGAAAAAGAACAAGAGAAGAGGAAACTTATTCATCATGAAAAGCAGGCGAATCGGCTCAAGCCCGCGCCTTTTTTTACTTTATATAGATTCAGTTTGGTTATGTATATTATGATAAACAATAATAATCATTAAACTCCAAAATATCTTTGAAAATGAGGTATAAGATTTGTTGACTCAAATTATTAGGATGGAATGATATTATTCTAAATCATGCTAAAACCTTTTCGTTCCTATATCACATACACAAAAACGACCAAACTAAGTTAAAGTTATTTCATAGAATTCACCAATTCCGCAAAGGGTTACCATTTACATTTTAGGGCTCTGTAACAGTTAATTTTAAATATCTTTGCTCCAATGAAAGGTCAAGTTTGTTTGTTTTGGCTATATGATTCGACAGAATTGCATCCGACTGGATATAAATAAGCACACTAGCAGTAAATTAGTCACTCGAATTTATCAATGAGGCAGACCAAAAATGACCATCCCCTCTCGGGAGTATTCGAACCTGCGCCCCCAACATTGAGAGCTGAACACGCCCTAACACGCACGGCCGTCGCACCCTTTTGGTCAAGTTCTTTTTTGGCATCATTAGTTGGGACAGCATGTTTGTTTCATATAAAAAACTTTGGTGCTTTTAAATGAAGAAATGAAACGATGATTCTACTAATGTATAGTTATGTATTAAATGTACAATGTCTTTAAAGATATCAAAGAAGAAGAAAACTAAAAGTAATCAAAGACGCAACATTATACCTATGCATAAGATAAGCCAAAAAGTAATTTATATACACAAAGCATATATATATATATAGGTATACAACAAATGAGTGCCGTCGAAATTACCCTTCTTACAAATGCATGATGGTAAAATACAAAAATCCTCCTTTTCTTTAATTGAATTACTTCCGACCTCCTCCGTATAGTCCCTCAAACTGTGGTTCCTATATGCATCCTCCAACACAAAAGTCATTCTTACAATAATGCATATTGGTTTCCTTCATCAAAGATAACAACTACGAAATAAAAAAGATTACGCATGATAGCTTTTTTTCGCCAACACACACACACACATAAAAAGAAGAAAAAATCCCTTCCTAAATTGAAAGTCAACATGCATTCCAACAAAAAAGGTATTGGTAAAAGTTTCTTTGAACTCCTTTACACAACCATTAGTGCAGCTGTATATATATATATATATATATATTCTAGTTGGGGTTCCGATCACCAACACCCATGGGACCTCAGGTTTCTGCCTGTTACAGCTATGATATATTGGGGTTCCACCGATCACAACTACTCCAGCAAATAAAGTATTGATAAAATTTTCCATTGAAATACACACATATACATTTGCACACAAATTAGTGCAGCTATATTGCATATATATATATATACCTATATATAGAATCTTTTATTGACTATTACTATTTTTTCCTTTACCATTTTTTCATAATATCTTTTGATAATATGTATGACGAAAATGTATCGTAATTATATATATATATATAATCTTTTAATTTTCCCTTTACGATTTTTTTCATGATATCTATCTAATAATATTGTATAACGAAAATGTATCGTAATTTATGAGATTGGTGATCCTGTGGGGGCCACGCAAACAATATTTTTTAAAGGAAAAGCAATACATAAACGTGTTAAAAGATGTTCAAACGATATAATGCATTAGATTTAAAAATGGCATACAAGAGAAGCTATGTAAGGAATATACATATATTTATTTATTTCAGCACAGCGACATATATTGGCAGAGTAGGCTAACTTGAAATATTTATTAGTATTTAGCTCGTTTTGCATCTTAATTCTGCACTCAGAGATGCCAAAATTTAATCACTTGTTCCTTTTGGACTTCTAACAACTCCACAAAGTTTCATCCGCATCCGTTCCGTATTTTTTGAGTTATCCTGCTGACAAACAAACTAACCAACCAACAAACCAACGCCAGTGAAAACTAGAGGCATGTATACACTCAGAGAGTGTGTACCTCCGCCGATCCCCACAACATTCCCATTCAAACATTCTCCCTTTCACACGCCCGATTTTCTATCCCTAATCATTCTTTACTCTCTTTTAGCTCATTTTGCATATAAAAAAAGCACTCAGAGATGGGAAGACGGAAGAAGTTTAAGCTACGTCACTGGGTTAACATAGTCCTGAGCTGATAAATGAACAATAATACGTCAATGAATATTTTTTAGCGTTTGTTCTTTCCTACTCCCTGAATAGAGACCCCATTTCATTATTATTAGTAGTAGTATTTTGCTCATTTTGCATATTAAAAAAACACTTAGAGATGCCAAATTTAATCACTTGTTTCTTTTGGCATTTCCAACAACTCCACAAAGTTTCATTCGAATCCGTTCAGTACTTTTTGAGTTATCCTGCTGACAAACAAATAAACAAACCAACAAACGCCACTGAAAACAATACCTCCTTCGGCGGAGGTAACAATACCTCTTTCGGCGGAGGTAATAAATCAAATAGTTTGTCACATGTAACAGCTGCCGATGGAATTAATACTTAAAGTCATAAAGTATAGCTAGTAAAAAGTTTATTTACGTTGATTACACAGGGCAACAAAAAAATATTTTTTGAAAATAGTCCAGGGTTTTCCTGCTGAATTAGACTAATTTTGATGCTCTGAGTCCGAAAATGACCTTGGTTTTGCTCAATCAGGTCAGGTTTTTTGCTACAGAAATTTTTAAAAAATCGATTTTTTGTAATAAAAAATTTCTGTGGATCATCAGCTGAGAAACCCCTGACGATTTTTTCCCATTTCCTCAAGAAATACAAATCAACGTATCCAAATTTATTCAGTTTTTATTTAGTCCATCAAATTTTATAAGCACAATTATCATAATATTAGTATAAGAATGTGCGTTACATGACACAGAAGTTCAGAATTCACGGCATAAATCGGCGTTTCTTCGATTCCCGTGTGTGAGCAGCTGCTGTGTTGTCTCGCTTCAGCGACCAGCAGTAGTCCGCCATCATGACTGCGTCCCACCTCCCCTGGTACCTCTCCTCTATTTGGCGCATGTCCTGATGGAACCTTTCTCCCTGCTCGTCGCTCATCGCCCCGAGATTTTCAGGAAACTTCTCCATGTGTGAGAACAGGAAGTGCATCTTTATACTCATCAAACAACCGAGTTTTTGGAAGGCCTCTATCATGGTGCTAATGAGTCTGGCGTGGTTTGCTGCCTTCGTGTTCCCCAGGAAGTTGTTCACCACCTGCACAAACGATTTCCACGCGGCGCACTCTAGCGTGTTCATGGAGTTTTGGAACTCTGTGTCCTTTATAAGCTTCCGTATCTGTGGACCATTGAAAATGCCGGCCTTCACCTTCTCACTGGTCAGTCGAGGAAAGGCTCGGCACAGGTAGTTGAAGCACCTCCCATCCTTGTCGAGAGCGCGCGTGAACTGTTTCATTAACCCAAGCTTCAAATGTAGCGGTGGGATCAATATCTTCTCCCGGTCAACAAAAGGTTCGTGTATGATGTTTCTCGCCCCAGGTACTAACTGATCTCGCGCCGGCCACTCTTTCTTTACATAGTGCTGGACTCTGTCTCGACTGTCCCACATACATATAAAGCATGGGTACTTCGTAAACCCGGACTGCTGACCAAGTAAAAAGTTTACCATCTTTAAGTCGACGCAGATGATCCATTTGTGCTGCTCATATTGGATTTTGTCGAGTACGTACTTCACTACTTCATATTTAATGTGAATATGAGAGAGAATCTAAGAGGCAATATTGTCACTACGGAGTCCTTGGGAAGAATGACTGAAATTTGCTAAAGTATATAACCTTCGTCGGCCTAAATTCACACAAACATATATTAAATAAATTCTACACATATTTATGCACATAAATTTATGATAAACACAAATAAATTATTTATAATATTATTCGTGTCTGTGAATTGTAATTCGATATATTTTTCACGAATAATATGATTGAACTCAAAACTGCTGATATTAGAATATGTATAGCTCGTCAGGTAGGCCTATGGCTGTATCTCAAAAAGTTGACCTGATGGAGCAAAATCAATGTGATATTCGGACTCAGAACACCAAAATTAGTCTAAATCAGCTGAGAAACCCCTGAATTTTTTTGGCTGTTGACCAGTGTTATAGGTTCGATAAATGAATTTTAATGCTATAATGTTTATTCATATCAAGTCAGATGCAATTCTACCGAACCAACTAGATAAAAAAATGTTTAATTATGCATTTGTTTAGAAAACGCCAACATCATTATGTTTATTCTTTTATTCTTGAATATCGGTTTATGAATAGAAGAAAAAAATATTTACCAAAATCCTAAGAACACAATACGCAGTCATCACAAACATTGATGTAAATGCAGTTTAGATACCACTTAGAAAATATATAATTTGACAAAAAAACGTTTTCTTCTTTTTTCTTCAATTGCATATTATACATTATGTGGATTTAACAAACATATAAACTAAGACAATATCAAAAATCTGTGAATACTCATAAAATGCATTTTTAATTATTACCTCCGCCGAAGGAGGTATTGTTTTCACTGGCGTTGGTTTGTTGGTTTGATTGTTTGTCAGCAGGATAACTCAAAAAGTACGGAACGGATTCGGATGAAACTTTGTGGAGTTGTTGGAAATGCCAAAAGAAAATTGATTAAATTTTGGCATCTCTGAGTGCTTCTTTAACATGCAAAATGAGCTAAGTACTAATAAATATTTCAAATTAGCTTACTCTGCCAATAGATGTCGCTGTGCTGTGCTCTCAAAGAGGAGAGCACAGCACAGCAACATCTATTGGCAAATGATAAAAAGACCAAGTGATTCATTTGGTGGGGATCGGCAGAGGCTTGCACTCTCTGAGTCCTCTAGTTGTTTTTATATACGATATTTTAGTCTATTAATTTAAAGCATTACATGATAATGCTCCCCAAAAATACTTAAAAAGATCTAAAGGAAAATCTGTTACACATTACACACAAAAAAGCGTCAGTTTTCTTGGACCAGTGAATCCATTTTATGTCTCCAACATTCTCCAAAATATTATAAGATATTTGAACACAAAGATCGCATAGCATGAATATTATATTTTACAATCGGTTAAGAAGTCGACCTATATATATATGAAGTTTACTCGACATACACAATGTTTTAGTATCATGTATATTTGTTACATCTGGACAAACAGACAATGTAAAGAAAGCATTATGACACTGTTGACGGTTTATCTCATCACATCATTGACATGTTTTACTTATAACTCAAAGTTCTACTACTACTTACATATCAATATAACAACCCTTCAGAAAACAAATATACTCACTTCATAAACTTTCATACATATGACTAGCGTCATCTATCATGATCCATTACCCCTTTTCACAATAGCAAGGTATGATCTTAAAATAATAAAAGTGTGTGTATATATGTGTCGCAGTAAAGATGGAAATCCAGTAGAATCGTTGACTCTTCTGCTAGATATTGTGATTTGTGATCCTTATCTCTTCTATAGAGATAAGGCTTTACGATGTTGTTGAAACAATTTATTTAGTTCTTTAAAAAAAATCATATTTTAGTTAAAATGCTTTCATTTGTGTGTTCAAGGAAGAAAATGTGACGTAATGATTTACTAAAATTGTATCTATGTTTTATATATTTTTAACAATTTGATACTCATCTGAGAAGAAATCGGTCATAAAAATAGTTTGAATAACATCGTCGTACCATTTCTATATTTAAGTGTATATATATACATAATATATGTTTATATATATATATATATATATATATATATATGTATATATACATATATATAGGGTAACTTATAATCAATAGATATATAAGTATATAGTGTTCGCTTTTACTCTTATTCCGTATTAGTATAATGTAATTACTCTGAATTTTATTTATTTTTCTTGTAAACATTTGCTGCAAATATTTTGTCGTTAAATGCAGAACATTCTGCAGATGTTATTCACACCTGTCTGCTGCCACAAAGTCTGACACCATTTTGACTTTACACTTGGTGCAATCGCTAACGACATGATAGCTAGTACATTCACTCCCATACTCTAAAATGTTGTATTGAAAGCCCAATTTTTTTTACCTCAAGTGATTAAAACGCTCAGATGACTGAGAGGACTAGAAATGGGTTAATTAGCCGGGTTATTCTTCAAGATAGCATCTGCAATTGCAAGTCGTTCGTCAACAGATATCTTGGTGCTGATGAATGCCAGGGGCAACATCTCGCTTTTCAGGTTTTCCTACTGCCATAAACGATGCTATAGTAATGCCCCTATCAACAGACTTGTATTCACACAAATTTCTGGTGAATGTGAAGCCATTCCCTCCAACATCTACGGCTTTACCACACGAAAGTCACTATGTTGGATTAAGGTGCGAAATAACCATTAAAAGGTCCGAATCCTTTGCAATTGCTGTTAAATGTTGATTGAGGAAGCAAGGCAATATTTTGCGCCATTATAACCAGTTTCATGGTCTAAATTAGATTAACGTTCAACGTTCTTGATATTTTAAAAGGTTTTGTTTCACTACATGGCAGGGGGGGTGGGGGGGAAGCCAAAAAATGTACCTCCTATTCTTCTATTTTTGCCTGAACACAAGCCATAAAGTCCTTCATAAACACTTACCTTGGACAAGCTTTTTTTCTAAATTGTCGAAATTATATTTCACAAAGGCTAGTTAGCGCAAATTTCATATCTAAGTATGCCATTAAATCCATTTTGATCACCTATGCAGCTAGGTACTAAGTCTTATCTATTAATATCCCTGATGTAAATTGTTCCTCTTGGGTGTATAGAGGTGACTTATTTTATCCGTCCTGCTAATAACAATATCTTATTTTAAAAAACTTAATAAAGATTATTAAAATTACAAAAACTGTTCAAGAAAGTTACAATTTACTGCCCCTGATACGAAAGCGATTTATCCTGGGAGTTTTCAAAGGTACTTGTGTCAAATCCATGTTGACAAACTGGTCAGTACAGTTCCAGTTCTGAGGTACTTTACTTGCCAAAACTAAGCCTCACCAATGAAGACGATTATACGACCAAAAAAACAGGATCATTTTTAATGGTCCTTCGACTCATTTTAATGAACTGTGTTATGCAAAATATGATAATAAATTCTTTAAAAAGTCATTGAAAACAGTTCATTATTATCCAGATAATGTGATTTTTTAATCCTTACTATATAAATAATCGTCCTTATATCAAAAAAATTATTACTCTTAACAAATGGAGATACATTCATCATCTATTTAATCCCATTATAAAATCACCTTCACATCCCACTATAGACTGTTGGGTCTCCCAGTCGCATTTCATATTAAATAAAATTTTGAATTTATCTAATACTAAAATCGTACCATCAATCAAATTTATTGTGATTGCCAAAAAACGTTTTTTTAATGCACTTTAAGACATTCAAATACTTAGGATATATATATATATATATATATATATATATATATATATATCTTACACTATAAGGCGCACCTCGGAGCTTCATTTTTTTCAAAAAGTGAACATGCGCCTTATAATCCAGTCCGCCTTATATATGGATCAATATTGAGTCACAACAGATCATACACCATCTAGTGTATGCATAACGTAACCTCAACGTCTACTGTAGCTCCTTATATATGGTTAAAAGTTTAAAATGTGTCATTCATATAATATAACGCCTTATAGTGCAGAAAATACGGTATATTTATAAACCCAAATTATTTTTTAGTTTTTATACAACAACAAAATTACATAAATAATTAAGGTTCTGAAAGTCATTTTCGGGTTATTTTACAAAAATGACTTTATTTTCTCATGTATTTTCTTTCGATATAAACATAAAAATAAATTTTTAATCCTTGAGATTGTATTTACATTTGCACCCAATTATTTTCAAATATAATTTATATGAGGACTTGAGAGACGACTGAATTGCGGGGAAAAAAAATACTACATAAGTTTTACAATATAACTTCGGGCCAGGTTAGGAGACACTTAATGTTATTTGATTTCGTTCAAACTTTTGCAAGATAATCTCTAAGCAATAAGGTAAAATCCTAGGAGGAGTCCGACTTCGAAATCCGAAATTGTGAAATAAGAGTAAGTTAAATATATGTCAAATTATTCCTTCAAATTCCTCACTGTTACAGACTGCTGTCTATTCTATAATCGTTTACAATAGCACCGTGTTCAAAAATAGGGAGACTCATTAAAAGCTTTTGATAAAATCGAAATAATAATGAAAATAATAATAAAATAAAGTTGATCATAATTTATTACCATGACGATGTACAATAACTGTTTGTGTGATTATTGAACGAAATGACCTCTGATCTCTTTGTTTTTGGTAAAATTACTAACTGATTAAATCTTAAGAGTCATTTAGAGGTCGTATAGGTGTTTATTTGAGACTACCCATTGAGTCTCTGTAGATAAAACCAAACATAAGTTGTATGAAAACTTATAACCAATGAAAAAAACCTATAATGCTTATATATATTTTTTTACTACACATTTTAGTGTTTTGAAATCATTTAACACAAGAACTACTTTACAAACAACTCCCAGCAAATACCTATGGTGTCATTCGTTATTTTTTTTTCCTCAATATTTTTGTGTCAATATGATTTATTGAATATTGTTTTTTAAAACCAATTTCGCTATATTTTTTATTATGAAAGGCTTTACAATTTTAAGTAATAAACTGGTATCTTTAATAATAAACCAATAGTTTTGAAATTAGATTGCTTTTGTTAAACTGTTTTAAGCTTCTGCCTATTAAAAAAAAAACTATATCAAGAGCTTTGCATGTCGACTTTATAACTATGAAATTACATAAACAACAAATGAAACTAGAGGCATATCAGAGAGTGCAAACCTCCGCCGTCACGGGGTCCTTATGAGCCTTCCGAGCGGATTTTTCACGACTGGGATGGCGTAGAGGGACGGGGGAGGTTCCCCTCGATTGAATTCCGAGAGGAAGACGCTCCCGGCACCCGATTTCACAGCACAGCGACATCTATTGGCAGAGTAGGCTAACTTGAAATATTTATTAGTATTTAGCTCTTTTGCATCTTAATTCTGCACTCAGAGATGCCAAAATTTAATCACTTGTTTCCTTTTGGCATTTCCAACAACTCCACAAAGTTTCATCCAAATCCGTTCCGTACTTTTTGAGTTATCCTTCTGACAAACAAACCAACAAACAAACAAACCAACGCCAGTGAAAACAATACCTCCTTCGGCGGAGGTAATTAGCACAGTTCTAACATAGAAATCAATTATAGAGCCAAGAAAAAAGCAATAATGAGTAACTATGAGAAGCCTTTAAAAGGGTGAAGGATCAAATGAACATTGAACAATATATATACTGCAGAAGAATACAGATAAGTAATCAATTGACCTATAAAGAGCTAGGTAGACTATTTGAATCAGCTTGCGCTGTGCCAAATATGAAATCATAGGCGCCAAAAAAGATAATTTAAAAATGGGTTCATTTGTCACGCAACTCCATATGCTTTTTTAAATAAATATTTTGTTCCCTTGCAAAAAAAAGAGATAAAAGTAGGCTTAGATCAAGAGGATTTTTTTAGAATTTGTGATCTCTTCACAGAGGTTTTAATGCATCTACAAATCATGTATTTATTCTTATGACACAGCCAAGCAAAAAAATATTATCTTTTGAAGCATGAAACTCATTTCTTTTTACCAGAGAGATTGTTTTGAGGTATCTCCTTCCTCGTATCGGAAGCACCTATCGTGTTACGTGTAAGGGATTCTGGCTGGGTAAGCTGATCAATTGGAGAGTATAAAGTTCATTTACTCTGTACTTAAATTACTTATCTAATTTTAGAAAAATTAATTAAATTTCCATGCAAAATGTTTTTTTTTGCATACGCTCTTCACTTAAAACAAGTGTGTAATAATAGATTTTTTTCCTCCATGAATGCCAAGGTCAAAGGTCATTCATAGTCTATTGAATGGCAAATGAAATTATAGTTATGCATGTTTGTATACTAAGGAAAATACTTATAAGCTTATTAGCTTGCAAATGTAGCCGCCAACTTTTTCTTTGCTATTGAAAAAGCTGTTTGTTATTTTTTGCAACGTTATATTTATATTGGTCTTTTTGTCGGGGTTTTCATATATTTTAAAGAGATGGGGTTCAAAGGATAGGGTATTTAGTGGGGTGAAGAAGGGGTCCATTAAAAGACTCTTCAAATAAAGTAGATTTGTCTGGTTATGTTTTTAATAGAAGTTTCGGTAATAACAATGTTATGCAAAAAAGTAAAATCGGCTGGTTCATTGGTTCAAGATTTAATTTAAATTTTTTCTTCATAAAAGTGAACGAAGTATCAGATAAAAAAGATAACCTATATCAATGTGGCTATTATATATATATATAGAGAGAGAGAGAGAGAGAAAGAGAGAAAGAGAGAGAAGAAAGAAAGAAAGAGAGTTTAAATATGAAATCTACCGCGATTTTTTTCAGATTTTTACTGAATCATTTATTTGAAGTAGCCGCCATCTGCTGAAACAACCAGCTCTAGACGGCTCTGAAACTGGCACAGGCTCCTGGGCTAGCGCCCGAGGCATGGCGCTGAATAGTTCCTTGATGACGTTGACCAGGGAGATCTTGTTGTTGTGAGAGGTCCTGTTGATCAAGTTTGCTCGATATGCTGCATTAGACTTCCGGATCCCTTCGGTCACGAACAACACATGGACGCTAGCTGGCGATTTGGTGAAATATGTCCCCTCCCGTTCAATCGTCTTAAGAAATGCCTTAAAATCTCTTTAAAGGAATTTAAAAAATTAAATGAACCTTTACACTACGTTTTTATATTTATGTTTTAATAGTTTAAGTTTTACTTGTGGAGAAATTAATTAGTATGTTCATGTATGTTGCTAAAATTATAAACTATAATTTTTATATATTGTATTTTTTACTTATTACCATCGGTTTTATATATAGTTTTGTATATAAATTTTATCATGAACTGTTCAATTATAAAAAAGTTTTGGATGTAACTCCACACAAAACATTCCATTGGGCTGCAATCAGGGCTGCCTGAAGGCCAATGTGTGAAGGGAACAGAGTCATAAGTTAGCTTTCAACCAGGTTTGTTTCCTTGGGCATGTGGGTCGGCGCTGAGAACTGTTGAAATACCTATGGTTGTCTCCAGCTATCTGCTTAAACCAGGGTACCACATCTTTATCCATGATGTCTACATAGATAGCCGTGTTCACCCTAAGGCCCTTCTTAATTATTTGAGGGAGCATGACATCCGTGACGACATCAAGGACCATGACAGTTGGTTGAGTCTTCGTTTTCATGACCCTCTGGACCTTATTGGCGTTGGTAGCTATCCAGCAATGGTTCTCCTTATTCATACCTGGTCAAGGGAAAAGTTTTTTCATCTGAGAAAAATGATAGAATCCCAGGTTCTTTGGGAAATTTCAGTTTGTTCACCCGTTTAACAGACTTAACCAGGCACCTCTCCATAATCGTTTTAAACAGGAACTGGCCTGTCTGCCTCTTGTAGGACCTAAAGTGCAAGCCCTCACGAATGCAGTCCATCACAGTTGAGTGACGGCACTTCAATTCCTAAAACAATAGACAAAAGGTCTTGGATTTTCATGAAACATCTTCTCCACCTTGTTATTTAAGTCGCGTCACTTAGCTTCCTGGCGTCCACAACGTCTTTGTTCTATGCGCTCAACGACCATTTGGGGGTCCTTGGTGACCTTGATCTCGTACGGTCCTAACTGGGACCCCTGTGTACCGGTAAATGGTTACTGTGTCAACCTATTTCTTGATATTGATAACAACGGCAACACTTTGGATCACCTTCGTTAAAGGAAAGTTCAATTTTCTTCATGAGAATATTGGTCTTCTCCCAAAGTTCAATCTTCATGATAATATATCATATATATATATAATATATATATATACCAGCCATTCGTTAGTTTAACATTGTTCAACTAAAAATAAGTGTAACCATTTAAAAGTATAAATGTCAAGTAGTTCATGACTGTCAATATTAAATTTGTTATCATCCTCGGTATAAAGTTTTTTCTTAATAAAAAGAATGCAATAGATGTAACGTGACTTTTAAATACATGTAAATATTGTATTTATCTAAATGTCTGAAAATAATGATCTCAAACTGGATTATTTGTTGTAAATTGTTCACAATCCCTTCCCCAAAAATTAATATAAATTATAAATAACTATATTTTTTTTGGGGGTGGTTGCTAAAAGAAAGTTATTTTTCAAAAAAACTTAATATTAAGTGTTTTGGAAAATACAAAACATTGATCTACCTCCTCCGTATTTCTGTGGATATTGGGATAAGACGGCAAGTTTTTTATTCACTTTTTAGCATTACGTTATATTTCCCATTCATAAAAAATGGAAATGCTAAAAAATAGTCAGAGCTTTTATGTTCCGGCTTATTATATTATAATGTACTGGATCTCTTAGAGTTACTGCAACCCTTAAAATAAAATTACAACATATTTAAACGCATGAGATGCTCCATATATAATTTATCTGTGTAATAGATTAAAAACATATACTAACTTTTCATAATCCTTTGTATATCAAAATATAAATCCATAAAAGAGTTTTTGTTTGTATACTTTTGAGATACTGGAGCAATTGACAAAACAACATAATCCCTCAAGGGGCATCTGGATGGCTATAAAGAAGTTTCTGCAGCCAGTATTTGTGCTCTGAAGTGCCTAAAAAATAAATACTTTGATTTTACATTATTTTGGTTTAAATATCGCGTTATAACAAATACTCTTTCGTTGGGAAGCATTTTTGGGGGGACTGAGGTAGAGAGAGTGTGTTTTTTTTTGCAAAGGTTCAATGGAAACTTCGATACATTTTCTAATAGAGTGCCCAGAATTAAAGAGCATTTGGATTGTTCTGATTGAGGAATTGTTTTTTAAGTTTGGAATTGTTTTAAGGGTAAAAGATTTTAGTTATATTTATGTGGGACTTTTCCAAGAAAAAGTTAATTTCATTGTAGCAAAGATACAGAATATCTTATACAAATTCCGAAGTACACGAACACCCCTCCCAGAACATTTTCAATTATTTGTCAAGGACATTTTTGGAGGGATTATCTGTGATATTTCCTTACCAACAAACGTTGACCTCAGGTCAGTGGAATCTGTTTTGGGTTTTTTATTTTTTGATATATTTATTGTTGAAAGATTTGTTGAGTTTTTTTTTAAATGAATAAACTTGTTGTACGCGTGTACAAAAAAAAAAAAACATAATCCAAAAACAGTTATTTCTTCAGCATGTTGAATACCTCCTTTAAAATTGCTTTTAAAATTTGTAGTTTTAGAACATTTCAACTAATGGCAAAGTGATTTCAATGATCATAGAAGGCAAGAAAGAAATCAATTTACAAACTACTTCTCTTATTTTATAAACATTTACAATTCCCATTCTTTTTGTTTGTTAGTTATTTTTGCATTGCCACATTAAAGACACCGATTGGTTTTAAAATTTACATTGACCTTTTTATGACATAAGAGTCATTTTGTCTACCAAGCTGATCGGCATGTTCCGCGGGAAGTTAAAATACAGCTCACTGTGCCTTTTCTGCTTCAAATTAATAATTTATTTTACAAAAAAAAACTAGCATAAGTTTCTAATTTTTCGTCAAATTTACTCTTTTTTTGCAGGTGTATAAACAATTTGTCTAATATAGTGTTGTGGATCGGTAATGTGTTAGATTTTTGTCGAGGCCATTAATATAGCAAACGCAGGGGTTAATAAGGATGAGACGATCATACTTAATTGAGCCATGAGTGAAGGATCTCGTAAAGTAACAATCATTGAACAAACAACGACACGAGCGACACAGTGCATCAAAACAGATTGTTTCTCAGAGTCAATTGTTGAAAAAATACCTTCTATTTTACTAACCTTTGCATGGGTGCAGAAAAAAGCGTCCCATTATTTAATGTATCGTAAGGACATACAGTAATCAACTGCACTAGCCAAAGGAATATAAGTTTTTATTCATACAGTTCTGCTTATATGTCTAAAGTATCTTCACATGTTTTTGTGCTAAAAAATTATGAACACGGGGATTTTTTATAAGGAGCTTCAGGAAAAATCAAAGGAATTTAAATTTTAACTTAAACGTTTTTATATGTGTGTATAAAAAACGATTTTCCTTTTCCAACGTACATATAATTAAGTACTATGTTATCCTAATTGTATGTTAATTTGTTTTGTTAAAGTTGACGAACAAAAATGTTACATTTTTACCTCCGCCGAAGGAGGTATTGTTTTCACTGGCGTTTGTTGGTTTGTTAGTTTGTTGGTTTGTCAGCAGGATAACTCAAAAAGAACTGAACGGATTTGGATGAAATTTTGTGGAGTTGTTGGAAGTGCCAAAAGGAAGAAGTGATTGAATTTTGGCATCTCTGAGTGCAGAATTAGGGCGCCAAATGAGCTAAATACTACTAATTTTTTCAAGTTAGCCTACTCTGCCAATAGATGTCGCTGTGCTGTGAAATTGGGAGCGTCTTCCTCTCGGAATTTCCGTCTAGGGGAACCCTCCCCCGTCTCTCTACGCCTCCCCAGTCGTGAAAAATCCGCCTCGGAAGGCTCATGACGGCGGAGGTTTGCACTCTCTGAGTGTATATATGCCTCTAGTTATCCATATTATCAACCATGGAGTCAATATAAAAAAACTCCCTACATTTAAAATAAAGAAAGAATATACAATTTAATTTTATGTGCCAAATTTACTGCATGAAAATTAAGATGTGAAAAATAAACGTATTTAAAAATATCAACATGAGTAACCTTTTAATCTTTTTTCTCCTCAAAACTATAAAAGAACAGTAGTAGGAGCTGTTGTTTAAAAAATGGTTGGTGCGTCAGCACTTATGTTTATTTATTGGCACTTAATATTATCTGACGAAAATTTGCAAAAAATAACAAAGTCATCAAATGACCATAGCTAAATTTACTAAAACTATTTTTTTTCGAATTAAGCAACAACAAAAAGTTTTGCTTCATAACGAAACCTTTGAACGCAATTTGAGGGGGGGGGGGGTAAGGAGGGGGTCAACCCAAATCCATTTTTCTACGATCATTTAGTTTCTAATAACGCAACTTTCGCGGGGTGGTAGTTTGATATCTCAATATTAGGTTTATATAATACCCCCTAATGTACATACAAGAGAAGAAAATGTCAAAGAACTCAACCACAAAATATTTTTTGATATTTTTTCCTAGCACAACATTAGCATTTTAAGCGAATTTCCCCATATTTTTCAAGCATACTGTAGAAAAATAAAGTTGAAGAGTAAAATCAGCTATCAAAAAAGTAACTTGTTTCTTTCCATTGCTCTTTTGTCAAAACTTTTTTTCCCTGAAAGTTTTCCTTTTGTTTTTATTAAAAACTTTGGGCAAATTTCTTGAAATGCCTTCGAATGGAAATGCATGCATTAAACTGCTGTAATATTATTATAAAGTGTATTGGTTTAAGAAGAAATAATACATGTGAGCATTTAGGAAACCCACGAGTTTCTGCCGTTAGAAATATATTTACAAATACAAAGTTTGACGACGACATTTGAAATGCTATGTTACAAATATAGTTTTTATAGGTTACTTTTAATGCTTTTCTGTTCTTAAAATCGTGAGAGACTTTATCAGCCTCAACATTCATCGAATCGACGACAAAAATATTTCCCCCATTCTTCTTTTCGGTCTCACATCTAACCTGCGATCTGCGTCGGAGAAAACAAGAGCAATAGAGTTTGCTCTATCAAGCTCCAGAAGCTATGTAGCGGAGCACCTTGCGTCGGGGAAAACTATCGAAACGGAGGAATTAAGATCCATTCAAATTTCCGCTGCTGCTCGTTACTCTGCGCTGGAGATCAAGATTCCAGGACGTGCTGATTCCCAGTGGAGGTTCGCGGGAGACTTGGTTCGCTACTTTCCCTCATTCTCGGACAAAACAGTGAATGGTCTTAAAAAACTCTTACGAACTTATAGAGGTTTTATCAGAAAACATTTTTGTAATTAATTTACAATTTTTATTTTTATTGTCACTGTGATTTTTTTACGGTTTTTACCGCATTGTTTTTACCAAAAAAAATCCTTTTTAACGACTAGAATGTTTGTCTATTGAAATTGACTTTTATATTTTGCGATTTAATTTTAAACTAGAATGTTTATTTATATATAAGTAATTATATGTAACTTCGCTAAATAAAATAAGGTCGAAAAAAAAAATGCTTTTGTGTATTGAAATCTATTTTTACAACAACTAGAAATACTCTTAGAAAAAAATAGTTGTATATTTAACCCATCTCTTTTATGAATATTGAACAGATGTATCTTGATTATGTAGAACGAATTCAAAGGATTAAAAGATATTATTCCTAAAATCCCTAAGGGAAGTATTCATCAATAAGGTTTTGTAAATTTTAATTGTGTGTTTATGTATTTAAAAAAGACATGTAACTTTGTAGAAAATGAATTACTCAAATATGCAAATAGCAAAATTAATATATGCAATTCATTGTAAACGAGAGGAAGACGCTCCTGGCACCCAATTTCACATCACAGCGACATCTATTGGCAGAGTAGGCTAACTTGAAAAATTCAGTAGTATTTAGCTCATTTGGCGCCTTAATTCTGCACTCAGAGATACCAAAATTTAATCACTTCTGGCTTTTAGCATTTCCAACAACTCCACAAAATTTCATCCAAATCCGTTCAGTACTTTTTTGAGTTATCCTGCTGACAAACCAACAAACCAACAAACGCCAGTGAAAACAATACCTCCTTCGGCGGAGGTAACTATAAACTTTTCTATGCATATAATCCAAAACGGGTGTATAATATTTATTATCAAATGAATGAAAGCAAAATAATGTTTTAAATCGCTTCAACTTTGTAGGCATTTATGTAATTTAAAAAAAGTACACTTAAGAAAATAAACGGGAGCGTATCGCCTTCCGTAAGCACCTCAAGCGAGAGCGGCGGAACAAGGGAGAAAAGTTCACAGGGGCACAAGGCGACAATTATGACTACTCCTCCAGGAAGGCCACTCACAAGAGCCCACATCAAAAAACTCCTCAACCCACCGCCTCAAGGCATCAACAACAGACGAGGAGGCAACAACGAAAGGAAAATAAGCCTCGATCCTCGATTATTTTGTGTTCTTGAAGTTTTGTTTGTACTCGTTTGTATTTATTTATATGTTGTGTTCATATATTTATTATTTACTTGGTGTGTTTTTTTTAAAGTTATGTTAGTACACTTTTTTATGAATAGAGGTTTGGTCTTTTATAGGTAATCTAATTTTAAACTATAATGTTTATTTATGTACTATGTACACAATTTTACCTATATTTTATTTATTATTGTATATTTTATAGTACAGTTATAATAAAGACCTTTATTTAAAAAAATAAAAAAATAATCTCTCCAACAAAATTAAATATCAAGATGTAAAATATAAGCTTTCAAGTTGCATCATTTTATAAGCCTATCAGTAGTTAATATGCATATAACAAGAGCTATTTTTTTAAATTGTCCAGCCAATCAAGTCATGGGTTCTGAGTACCTACTGTCGACTAGCACTTCAGTTCAAGCCTAACAAAGTATTCCTTCTCCAGAAATACCTTAGCTATCATATTTTTTTAGAATTATATCCAAATATCAGTCTTCTCTCAATTCCGTTTTGCTCACTCTCAGCCCTCAAATTGTGATACTCGTTTAGTAGTGACTCTATGTTTGACGATACAAATGAAAACATGGATTTGAGCGGTACTTATTGATACCCAAACGTTTGGGATCATCAGAAGCAAATATATATGTTTTACTGATTAATCTTGTAATCATATTATTTTCCTGTCAACTAGTGTGTCCACTATTGCAAATCCTTAAAAATACTATAGCGTGTATGAAAAATATATCACGACTGAAAAACCCTTTTCTCGTGATTTCGTCAATAAAACCACCACGAACAAATGAATATAACTGGACACCACGTGGTGGAATGGATATACATATCATCAGTCTCATCTGCCGGGTAAAGCGTATCAACGACGCTTCATAAATTGATAAGCATAAGGGTAATTTACCCTTATAAGTATTATCGTTAAATTATAACAAAAAATACTCAAAAACGTCTTATTTCATCATAATGGTTTATACGTTAGGCTTAAGGGCGAGCGATATCTGAGTATGTTATTGTCTTAGAGATATAAAGATATAGAGAGATTATTCCCTCCAATTAGCATAGAAACATCCTTCAACTGTATTCTGGACACAATGACGTATTTCTCTGAAGAATCCATAGAGATAAAAAGATATAGAGAGCTTATTCCCTTTAATAGCAGAGACACATTGTCCAGCTGTATTCTGTACATAATGACGTATTTATCTAAAGAATCCAATAAGCTATCTATGTCTTTATATCTCTATGGTTAAGGCGTGTACAACTCTCAATGTTGAGGGCGCAGGTTCGACTCCCGAGAGGGGATGGTCAATGTAGGTCAGCCTCATTGAAAATATCCTTGGTTCGGTCGACAAATATTAACACTATAATTATATCATATCGGATACAATTCTATCGAATCAAAAAGACAACAAACAAATCATACCGGTTCAAGCTAAGATTTTTATTGTACAATAAACAAGTATTTATCACTGTTGTGTGTATTAGAAAAGCGGTACACCCGTAAAGAGTAATAGGAGCATTCCTAAAATTCTAAATTATCTTTAATATGCCCATAATTTGTCAGCATTCAACAAGCTTCAAAATCCTCACCTCAAGGATCCTTCATAAGGAAATTAGAAAATCATGATTGACAATTGTACATAATATACATAAAAAGTACAAATAACCTCTTCAAAAAAGCAGCAATAAGAAGTACTCATCCGTGTCACTTACATCATGCATTACAAGCCCCTAATTAGAACAACTGTTTTTGCACATGCCAGTCATTAGTGGCTCATTTAAGGGATCAGAAACAACTTTTCTTTTTTTTTGTATGTAGGTAGTCAGCGTGCGGGTCACTGCCTTGAATATTGCGTATTGTGAAAAGGGGGGAATAAACATAATTTCATGGAACAAGAATTTTAGAAAACTGTGTTTCCTGTAAATATTATGGTTGAATGGGAATACATAAACTTAAGAGTGCATAAATATGGTTTGTGCAAAAAAAAACAGAGGGAAAAGAATTCATCCTTAAAAGGGTAATTTATTGTGGGTCTGCAAAATATATTTTCCAGCTGTCTGGCATTGAAGCCATGATAATTTATGGCGCTATAAAGGTGGCCTGTAGTTGTAAGCCTTCTCCATGATTGGAGGGGGGCTTCATGTTTTGGAGGGAAAGTAGGTGCCTTCTGATTGGTTGATAGCTACTCTGAATCCTTTCATCACAAAAATATGATAAAAACCGGAAACATATTACAGAAATCCCCAGATCTGCAGATCTATAAGTTCCCTTTTCAAGCATAAAATCCCTTTTTCTTACTCCGAGCCTCTTTGGGCAGGAGGAAGTATAAATGTACTCGTAGGTAGGAGCTACTGTTTCGATAAATATTTTTACCAAAAGTGCACTTAGGGTTTTTGTCACATTGAATCCACTATAAACAATCTTCGTTTCCTACATCTACATTTCTCTAGATATGTGTTATCTTCCTTCTTCTTAGTGGGCAATCGTAGATACGATGCAAATGATGTTCTTTCGACGATGTTGCATAGTTTTTATTTATTTTAGTTATCAAAAAGTATTTTTATTAAAAGCAAAAAAATGGGCGTTCTTGTCTAAAAATATAAGTTTGGAGAATAACAGAATGAACAACTAGTCCAGAATATTAGAAATAAAAGACACAATGCTGAATTTAAGGAATAACTATGTACAAAAAGTTATTTTTTTGATATACAGGAAATGTTTTATATGTCATAATCGATTTCTTATAGGTCAATACAGGCTCTGAATCATATGATGTAAACTCAGATTGTACTGAATTGATAGAATGCAACCAAGGTCATTTTTGGATTTATCATCCAAAGGTTTACTAAACTTAAAAGTACTATTTTACTCTGAAGCGAACAAGTCATCTTCTACAGGCGAGTGAAGTTAATTGATACAAAAAAGCTATGAAATAAGCTAACAATACTCACTCCCTTTCTTGCTTTGTTTTTACTGAAAACTTTGTTTTATTAAAAAACATCAAACATACGTCTGGTAGTAAATTAGATTTCCTTTAAATTAATAATTATTATTGAAGTCTGTAACGTCCACAATTTTGAAGAAATTTGCGAAAAACTATATTTTTACTAAATTTTTAAAACTTTGACCTCGTTGCACGACCTCGTAATGTTGACCGATTTTGTTCAAACTTTGTAGGTCGTCTTCTTTTATCACCAAGAAACAGAAAATTCACAATGTTGCTAACATTTCAAAATTTTGAAAAATAAGAACAACCCTAATATATATATACAGTGCTTTGGGAGACCGAGAGTATCTTTTAAGGATTAATTTTGTATAATTACATTTCATCCTAATAGAATTATTAAAACATCGGAGTATAACGAGAAGGAATATGTATCTTCTTTATTTAATTTGGTGATTACCAGAACTTAAGTTATTATAATACAAAACAAAATACTATATAATATCTGAAGAAAGATAATTATAAAATCTTTGTTATCATCAAGAATTGTTTTTATTAGAAGCGTTTCATATCATTCATGTATAAAATTTATAAATAACTTTATTTTTATCGGTTGTGACTTTGAAAAGTATAAAAAAGTCTTAAGTGTTGTCTGTCTAAGACATGAACTCATTCTTTTCATCTTTTGTTTTCTCTCGTGAATTTTTTTTTCTTCCATTGACTAATTAATACTTTTAGACTTTGTCATACACATCTGTTCTCAGTCATATAAGAGCTGTATAATTTATCATTAGCATTCACTTAGATGAATTATGATGTTGTCTACTGCCTATGCGAGAACATTAAGATGATTACTTTATGAATATTTTTGAATTGTTATAGGAATAAAATATTTATTACCTCCGCCGAAGGAGGTATTGTTTTCACTGGCGTTGGTTGGTTGGTTTGTTTGTTTGTTGGTTGGTTTGTTTGTCAGCAGGATAACTCAAAAGTACGGAACAGATTCGGATGAAACTTTGTGGAGTTGTTGGAAATGCCAAAAGGAACAAGTGATTAAATTTTGGCATCTCTGAGTGCTTCTTTAAGATGCAAAATGAGCTAAATACTAATAAATATTTCAAGTTAGCCTACTCTGCCAATATATGTCGCTGTGCTCTCCTCTTTGATGACGTCAGTTTCTTTTTCTTTCCATGTATCTCTAGAGTGTAAAGAAAAAAGGAGCAGTATGTAGAGTTAAAGGGACAGTGCGTAGAGGATTGGAAATGACAAAAAGACCAAGTGATTCATTTGGTGGGGATCGGCGGAGGTTTGCACTCTCTGAGTCCTCTAGTTTTATGAACATTTTTGAATTTTTATAGGAATAAAATATTTATTTCTATTGAAATATATATTTTCCTATTCTTGCCCCAAGAGAATCTTAGTGTAATGTAAATTGTAATCTTGTCCATCAATCCGTAAAACCCATGCCCCCCAAGTTGAAGCATATTTCATTTAATGCAAACCCAAACACAATCTAAACATAAAATTGTTCCTTTCCTCCATCCACCAGTGAACAGTATCAACCAATATAAATAATTTTAAGAAAAGTAAATGAACTTATTATAATTAAAAATTAAGATTTATTTAAATTGTTTAATCTTTAGTCCCTTTTCTTAAAATATACATACGTTCAGCTCATACGGGAAAAAAATATATTATTTATTCATGTACACCTTCACACATTTTCTTAAATTTTTATGTATTTTCTTTTTGAATATTTAAAATGAACTGTTGAATAAAAAAACATAAAAATAATTATAACAAATCCAAGTATAACTTTAAAAGATGTCATTGGTTAAAATTATAAAATGTGTTCTTACTTAAAACATCTTTGAAAAGACGAGTGATTATTTGTCTGTTATCTATTAAGATGTGAAAGTACTAAAAAGGTTGGATTATCTTAGGGAGAAGAGTGAAAATAAAAATGATTAATAATGTCAAAAGTGAAAAAAGGATTTTGATAACAATTTTTGTAATAAATGTTTTAAGTAACATGAAAGCAAAATTAATGTACTTTAGAACTTTTTGGACTCAAAGAACTCCCTTCTGTAAAAAATATAATTCTTTGTGAGACGTTTTTACAACGGGAACTGATGAAAGACTGTGTTTTAATTCTGGAAACTTTTTATTCGAGCTTCCCGAAAAGAGAAAAAAAGTAAAATATTTATGTCTTAAATGATTCAGATCGAAGAGTACACAATACGACAAAAGTCACCAATCCAACATACTTATAAAAAAACAATATACGAGTATATATATCGTATGTACAGTAGGGTTGTTCTTATTTTTCAAATGTTTGAAATGTTAGCAACTTTGTGGATTTTTTGTTTCTTGGTGATAAAAGAAGACGACATACAAAAATTGATCTTTTGATATGAGAATATACGATTACCATCTGGTAATTATGTTAGTGTTACCTGGATAGAAAGAGAAAGAGAAGGGAGGGAGTATTTTGCCTCACTTCTCTCCCTTCTTTTTTTCTTCCTATCCAGGTTACACTAACTGCCGTTACCAAATGGTAATCGTATATTCTCATATCAAAAGATCAATTTTTGGGGGAGAGTACGTATTTGCTTATATCTCTTAAAGTATAGCGATTTTTAGAACACAAAATATATCAAATGAAAGCTTGGTTAACCAGCTTTAATATTTTGGTATACTAAATCATATCAATTTAATAAGTAGAGAGTTATATGTACATTAAAAAAAGCCTATCTCGCGTACAAAATGACGCATATAATGGATTATAAATGCGTCAGAGACAAAGTAAAATTTTGAGAGGATATCTTGACACACATCTAAGAAACACATTATGATTTATTTTTTCATAATCGATTTCTTATAGGTCAATACAGGCTCTGAATCATATGATGTAAACTCAGATTGTACTGAATTCTGAATTGATAGAATGCAACCAAGGTCATTTTTGGATTTATCATCTAAAGTTTTACTAAACTTAAAGTACTATTTTACTCTGAAACGAACAAGTCATCTTCTACAGGCGAGTGAAGTTAATTGATACAAAAAAGCCATGAAATAAGCTAACAATACACACTCCCTTTCTTGCTTTGTTTTTACTGAAAACTTTGTTTTATTAAAAAACATCAAACATACGTCTGGTAGTAAATTAGATTTCCTTTAAATTAATAATAATTACTGAAGTCTGTAACGTCCACCATTTTGAAGAAATTTGCGAAAACTATATTTTTACTAAATTTTTAAAACTTTGACCTCGTTGTGCGACCTCGTAATGTTGACCGATTTTGTTCAAACTTTGTATGTCGTCTTCTTTTATCACCAAGAAACAGAAAATCCACAAAGTTGCTAACATTTCAAACATTTGAAAAATAAGAACAACCCTAATGTACAGCCAAGAACAAAAAAATCATAGCAAATATTTGTTTTTAAACTAAAAATTATGATATAATTAGTTTATCTAATTATCCGTGACTTTTTAAATGAAACAAAGTTTTTTTGACAAAAGCTAATTAAATTTTTCAACATAGTCTCCTTTGAGCTCTATACACTTCGTCCAGCGTTTCTCCAATTTTTTTATCCCTTCCAAAAAAAAGATTTCTCGAGGTACTCAAAATATGTATTTGTTTGTGAGATGATTTCATTTTTGGAATAAAATCTCTTTCCGGCAAGCCATTTTTTAAGTTTCGGAAACAAGAAATAGTCACTCGGGGCTAAATCTGGAGAATACGGCGGATGAAGGAGCAATTCATAGTGTAATTCGTAAAATTTCGCCATGGCAACAACACATGTATGGACTATTGCATTGTCTGGATGAAAAAGAACTTTTTACTTGGCCAAATGGGGTCGGGTTTTTTTAATCTTCATTAAATCGGTCCAATAAGCTGGTATAATGTTCGCACTTCATTGCTCTTCCCTTCTAAAGGTAATCTATGTGGATTACACCACGTGCATCCCAGAAAACAGTAGCCATGACTTTGTTGGCTGATAAACCCACTTTGGCCTTCTTCCGTGCCGATTCACCCTTCAAAACCCACTGTTTTGATTGCTGCTTGGTCTCTGGTGTGTTGTAGTGTATCCATGTTTCGTCCACTGTTACAAATCGACGAAAAAACTCGTCCTTATTGCGGTTGAACAAAGCCAAACATTCCATCGAAGTTGTGACCCGATTGCGTTTATGGTCGATTGTGAGCAAACGCGGCACCCATCTTGTGGATAGCTTTTTCATAGCCAAGTGATCTTTCAAAATCGAAACCACTGACCCATGTGATATGCCTATGGCTTCCACAATCTCCCGCACTTTCAATCTCCGATCGGCCAACACCATATCATGAATTTTAGAATTGTTTCTGGTGTAGCGACTTCAACTGGGCGTCCAGAGCGTTCGGCATAAATGGTGCTTGTACGACCACAACGAAATTCTGTAAACCACTTTTTTACCATTGATATCGATGGTGCAGAGTCTCCATAGTATTTATCGTGCTTAGCCTTTGTTTCAGCGATGGTTTGCTCCCGCAAAAAATAATGCTTGATGAGCACACGAAATTCACTTTTCTCCATTTTCTACACAATTGACGAAGTTGTTTGTCTGTAAAGACTGTCAAGCACAAACTAAAAGACCCAGCGTGTTCAAACTTTAACAGAAGTCAGCTGATAGATGCTTGTTGACAGGAGCAGTGTTGACAACCAAATTATATGGACGGAAATACAAAAAGTCACGGACTTATTGACCAACCCTCGTATATATATATATATATATATATATATATATATTGATTACAGATATATTGATATACATTATCTTTTTGTTTGTATTTATAATTTGAACATATACTTCTCTTTACTCTTTGGGATAACTTAAGACATTGCAAAGTCTTCTTGGAGGAAATTTCCATCATATACCAGTTATATGGAACTTGTTATTTAAATAAATAAGCTATTGGGGACCCTAAATAGGTATATAAATATAATGTAAATGAATGGGTCTATAAAATGTGGTTATGTACTCAATATTGGTAAAACAATTTCTACATCATTAAAATTACCATCGTACCTATAGCATGTGAACATTTGCCTACGTTGTACTACATACATTCAAATTTTCTTTTGATGAGTAGACCAATTAGGTACAACAAACTATTGATTTTTGTATTTACAATAAAATTAAGGATGAAATGAATAATAAGGACAACTAGAATTTTGTAGTGATAAGACGGCCCAGAGTGATGGACCGGTCCAGTTCATGGTTCGAACTCTTGCTACTAATTTGTTACAAAGAACTATTTAAACCATGATAAAGTAAATGAAGAAAATTGATTTACAATCTTTCTATTCAACTTTTTAAATACCTTTTTAACTTTTATTTTATGCATTTTATTAAAATTCACATTACAAAATAGCCTGTAATAAAAGTAATGTAATCAAAAGGATTAAAACATGAAAACAGGTAAATATAAAAAAGGATCTAAGAACGATACGAAAATGTGGTTGTAATAATCAGTGGTGGGCACCGCTCACTTTTTTGTTGTTCCGCTCACCGCTCACTTTTTTGCTGTTCCGCTCACCGCTCATCCGCTCACTTTGGGCAACTGATCCGCTCCCGCTCATTTTTTGAGTACTGCTTTTCCGCTCACTTCATTCCGCTCTTCCGCTCAGTAAGTACTAAGCGTAATTTTTAGAAAAGAATTTCCAAAAAAGTACTGTGTAGTGGTGACGTTGTTTTTTTTAAAAGAATTTCCCAAAAAAGTAATGCGTAGTGATGACGGTTTTTTTTTTTGAAAAGAATTTCCAAAAAAAGTAATGCGTAGTGATGACGTTTTTTTTTAGAAAAGAATTTCCAAAAAAAGTACTGCTTTGTGAAAAAAAAATATTTTTATCCTTTTTAATAACGGAAACTTTTTTATGTGAGCGGATGAGCGGAAGTTAATTTTAGAGGGACCGCTCACCACATTCCGCTCACTTCTCACAAAGATGATCCGCTCTTTGCATTCCGCTCACCAATTGCTCCTCCGCTCAGAGCGGAATAATGAGCGGAAGTGCCCGCCACTGGTAATAATGATAAATAAATACACTAAGAAGGCGTCCAGGGCAAAATTAAAAGGTGTGAAACTCCATCAACTCTCCCCGTCGTTGTGGAGTTGGAAACTCGCTGAGGATGTTTGTGCATTTTACTTGAAAATACTTAAATATTATACCTACACATGCGAGTATCAGATGCATTTAAGGGAACTCATATAGTCCAAAAATTCTATGACAGTGGTGGTGTATCATCACAGCCGCCTTTATCGAACATATATTCAGTTTTTCGCATGGTAATAAATAAAACTGAGACTAATAAAAAACATTGATATAGTAATCTGAAAATGTACAATATCAAGACAAGTCATGAGAGAGCTACACGTTTACAATACTCACGCTAATAAATCGCGCAGTGATAGTTGAGTGCACTAAAAGAGCATGCGAAAAAAAGAATACGGCGATACAGTGTGCAATGAATGCATGCCCAAGGCTAATATAAGTCACAATACTACTAAACACCTTATAAAACTACTTCTATCACCTTTCAAAGCGGTCAGAGTTAAAGATATTAAATGACAGATGTGCTCGACGTTGATCGACAATGTTATTTTTCAAATAAGTTGGGGAATGGCCAAAATGGATCCAATCTTCTCGTGAGTAAATATCATCAAAAATGACTAAATAGTGAAATAGACTAGTATTTATCAAAACATTTCAAAGTTCTAGACATTGTTCAGGGGGGTCACTGATGGATAAAGATGGACAATAATGAATCTCTTTCATCGCATACGCCCATACTTCATTCTGAAGAAAGGAAATCTTCCACTCCAAGGCATCATTACCTCCGCCGAAGGAGGTATTGTTTTCACTGGCGTTGGTTTGTTGGTTTGTTTGTCAGCAGGATAACTCAAAAAGTACGGAACGGATCCGGATGAAACTTTGTGGAATTGTTGGAAATGCCAAAAGAAACAAGTGATTAAATTTTGGCATCTCTGAGTGCTTGTTTAAGATGCAAAATAAGCTAAATACTAATAAATATTTCAAGTTAGCCTACTCTGCCAATGTCGCTGTGCTGTGAAATCGGGTACCGGGAGCGTCTTCCTCTCGGAATTTCCGTCGAGGGGAACTCTCTGAGTGTATATATGCCTCTAGTTTTATTTATTTATTTTAGACTAGTAACAAATGAGACTAATGCGCCCCATGGCAAATAAACTCGATTACACACACCTTGTCACACTCCTTACTTAGTTGATGGTTGTTGCACTTTTTGCCTATTTGGTTCAATGGCATCCATGGTGATATGAATAAACGATAGAACATTAAACGTAGTCCGACTAAGATATTTTTATGAGGTTGACCAAAATGGTTGACCTTGCCCTCTCGGGAGTAAAACTCTCGCCCTCGACATTGACTCTTACCCCTTTGTTTCAATAACGGCTGAAGGAGTAATATTTAACTTGTTGTAAAATCTTGAAAATAAAAACACAAAAACAACTTTTAATATTTAGTAGCTCAAAGGTAAAATTGCCATTAGGAAATAAACTCTTTTAAGTGCAAAAAGTGTGTACATACCAACTTTTCATCTTTTGATTATGTATATATTTATATATATTCCTCTCGACCATATTTTATAACTTTGTAAGATCTGAAACGCAATAAAGAAATTGAGATAATTTAAATTAACTTAAATATTGAAAAGATCAAACAGACTAAATTGATGGATATATTGACTACATAATAAATTTGTTGAGTAAATAAATATAAGAATTTTTCCTCTAAAATGGTAGTGAAAGAAAATTTCCCACAATTCCCTATATAAAATACATCATGACAGAAGGAACCTTGCAAGCTCAACTAGCATTGGGGTTCGAACCCGGCCCATACTTTAGATCCGAGAAATTAAATACCATTTTTTCGAGTTGCGGTTCTAAGGGTTACTGCTATGATATATTGGGGTTCCGCCGATCACAACTACGATATATTTGGGTTCCAAAGCCAACGCCCATGTGTCCCCGAGTGCCGTTTGTCCGGCAATGATATATTGGGGTTCGAAACCCTCTTTCCAAGGGCCCTTGGGTTCTACTGGTCACAACTATGACATATTGGGGTTCCGAACTCATCGCTCATGGGTCTTCCAGTTCGGTAAATCATAACTATCCCATATTGGGGTTCCAAAGTCACCGCCCAACGGCCCTCGGGCTTAGGCGATCTCACATATGATACATTGGTGTTCCAAACCCACCACCAATGGATCTTCAGGTTTGGCTGATCACAACTACGACATATATGGGTTCCAAACCCACCGCTAATAGACTCTTTGGTTCGACTGATCACAATTTTGACATATTGGGCCTTCCCAGCCCACCACCAATGGGCCCACAGGCTCTGTCAGTCACAGCTATGATATTTTGGGGTTTCAAATCCATCGCCAATGTGCCCTGGGGTTTGACCGATCACAGCTATGACATATTGAGCTTCCAATCCCACCACTAACGGACCTTCGGGTTCGATGGATCGCAACTACCGCATATATTAGGGTTCCAAAGCCACCACCATTTACGGACCAATGGGTTTGGCCGATCACAACTAAAACATATTGGGCTTTCCACCCTACCGCCAATGGGCCCACTGATCAAACCTATGACATATTGGAACTCCAAACCCACCATCCATTGGTCCTAAGGATTCGTACGTTCACAGATATGGCATATTGTGGTTCCTAACCCACTGGCAATAGACCCTTGGGTTTGGCCTATCAAAACTTTGAAAGGCGGTGGGTCTGAAACCCCAATATGTCATAAATGTTAATGGCCGAACCCTAGGGCCCATGGGTGATGGGTTTGGACCCCCAATATATTATAGCTGTGACAGAATGAACCCGAGGCCCATGGGTGGTGGGTTTAGAACCCCAATAAGTTCAAGCTGTGATCGGCGGAACCCTAGGGCCCATGGGTGGTGGGTGGGTTTGTAACCCCAATTTGTAATTGCCTTGACTGGCTGAGCCTTAGGGCTCATGGACAGTGGGTTTTGGGCCAAAATACCTTATAGTTCTGATCGGCAGAACTCGATGGGTCTGGAACTCCTATATGTCATAACTTTGACAGGTGGAGCCCGAGTCATTTGTCATAAATAGGATAGACGGGACCTTTACAAAAAATTATTTGCGTACTTCAGTTATCAATAATTGACCGTATTGGAACCCAAATGCTGTAAGGTATTTTAAAGTGATATGAAGCATGATACATTTTATTTAGTAATTTGCGGGCAATTTTCCTTACATCTTAAAAAGATATATATTTTACTTCGATGTTCCTCTATGATTCCAAAAATATGTAATGTCATATTCTTGTAGATGTTTAAATGATTTTTTACGGCATTACATTCAATGATAATAGTTTAATTTCCGCAAAATATGTTTTTTACGAATGTCTATATTGAATTGAAAAAAATACTTCAAGGCCAATAGGTTTGTCATTTTATATTAATCAAAAAGTTATGCATCACTTAAGAAAGATAAATTGATATATAAACTCAGGATTTATTAATACATTAAGTACAAATAATATAGGTTCATTAAAAGATGAACTCCTATCATCACTTTTTTGCCTTGTAGCATATTAATGTCACTATTTATTTATTTTCAAACAACCAGCTTGTGGAAGACAAATAAATATATTTTTTATTAAAATGTATTAAAAAATAATAATTTATTCATAAAGTTTTTGTGGATATAAAATAGAGATCATTTAATGTTTATATAAGAAATGGTCTTCTAAATAGATGTAAAAAAATAAGTGAAGTGATCTCAATTTTTCCACAGCAAATAGTTCCTTTTGTTCTAAGAATTGGAAGGCAAATGGAAGAAAAAGGTAGGTTAACATCTTCTTTGACCAAAGGACGAACCGTTTTAATACCTAAAAAGGGAGATGGAACGGACTTTGGTCACTGGAGGCCTATCACGGTTTTAAATCAAACTTACTGTGTTTTATCAGGCGTCCTTGCTCAACAGATGCAGAGGATTTAAATAAAAAAAATTGGATGTCATCAAAAAGGGTTTTTCAAAGATCGCCAAATGTGTGATATATCTAGAAATGCCCAAGCCTACATTGATTTTTTCAGAAAAGAAGGCAAATTTGCAATGATTATTGCTGTAGACTTTTCGAAGGCGTTCGTTTCAATTTATCACAGCCAAGTCCTGAGATCAGTACGGAGGCTATTACCTCGGAAATTCTTCAATCCCGTTCGAGCGCTACTGTTTAATGGTACCTCATCTCTGTCCTTGGACGTTCTTGAAAGTAGTCCAATAACGTTAGGAAGAGGTTGTAGGCAGGGGTGTCCATCGGCTCCTTTGCAATCGAAAGTTGGCCCAAAAACTCATAATTTTTTTTTTGGAGGCTTCGGCATTAAGATCGAAGGTTAAGCTCATCTGCTAGACATCTATGCAGATGATGTTACAATTTCGTTAGAAGCTAACTCTGAGCCTCAACTTATGAAAAGGATTGAAATTATGTTAAATTTTTTCACAAAATTCGAAATAATATCTGGTCTTTCCGTTAACAGAGCTAAAACCTCAATACTTCTCATTGGTTCCTGGTTTGCATCTCAAAGTATTAAGATTCACTCTTGTTCTGTGAAGTCGAGAATTGAAATTTGGAAATTCATTGAAATAGTTGGGAGATTGACGATAGGAATTGGAATTGCTTGAATCACCTCGTTCTTCAAAAGACAAAATGTGGAGGTCCTCAACCTACAAAGTAGAATTGACCTTATAACTCGAAGGTTATTCTTTAGTACTGTATAGAGCATTCTCCTCCCCCTTCTTTGCCGAAAAGACAATCATGAACAAAGATAAGTGGCTTGTATCATTATTTCATCAATCGTATATTAAAGCTTTAAAAAGAAAGAAGGCCCACTTAGGAGGCAACTTAATACAACTTTGCCTTATAGTTCCCAATATGTATATAAAACTTTCCTTAATATTTCCAAAACCCTCTTCTAGAGTGGCGCAGATCGGTTTCGTTGAGTAAATTTGCACTTGGCTCTTGTTTGGGTCTGAGTTAAGGAATCTTCAAACCAGTTCTCTTTCACAGGTTTGGGGTTGTGCCCAAAGAATTTTATGGAGAAATGTTCCTTTGTTTGAAGAAACTGCATTACTGATATAATAGGTGCAATTCGGGCAAGAAATATTTTTCAGGAAACTGAGGGGTCCGAAAGTCCTCGAGGAAATGGCGATAAAAATTGGTTTATTATCAATAAATGATGTGAGTCCTTCGAACCTTTTCATGATGGTAGATTTGTATTTCCTCTATCAGAGCTGCTCTCAGCTATCAGGTTTTCAGACCTTGGTATCTTAAAATGACTTCCCCGGTTGTGAAGAAAGCTTGAACATATGTCAAAAGTATGTGAACTTCTCAACTTCCAGTGTATTGGAGAACGAGAATTTTTTGGTCTCTTATAGGAATTGCTGATGAAACAAATTTACGGCACAATGGCAGATGTGCGCAGATCTCATAGGCTTATATACAATACAAGGATTGTGGAAAACTTATAAACTCTACTTTACACGCCTTTGTAGATTTCCATACAGTAGCCATCCTTAAACAGTTCATCAGTTGAATGTTAGAGACCTTAAGACTCCAGATGCAAATAACATTTGCAAAGCTATCATCCTGTTTGGTCTTGGCAGATCATCCTCAGCAAAATCTAGGGCAATAATAGTGCTCTTTTAAATGTCAAAGCTCTTATAGCTAAGAGGTTAGCATGTCCCTCTCCTATCAGTCCGCGGGAGGTAAGGACAATCCTAGCGGCGGTGGCTAGATATGCGGTGTTGACCTGAAGATCCCCTTTGTCATCGATGGAAAGTGGAGCTTGGCAGCCGACGAAATTCGTTACTTCCCCTCATGTTCCCTCCCATATGGAAAATTAATCAAAAAACTTTACGTAATTTAAAGTTTTTAAATAGGAATATTTAAATATGCTTTTATTATGGCAAGTTGTTATTTTAATTGTGTTTTAGTCTTTGTTCATATGTGCTGTTAAAGTCTTAAACTAAAATTTTAAATCATGCTTTTTTACGCATTAACATCATTTTATATACATTTACTTATTTGTGCTTGTATATATTTTATGGACTGTTGAATAAAAAAACAAATTAGTCCATCTTTAAAAAAAAAAAATCTTACTTACAGTTACTCATCTAGTTTCTTTAGATTTTATCCTGATGAAAAAAGCTTGAATTAAATTATCAAATGAGAATGACACTACTTTTTTAATAATATATGTTTAAATTAATTTTATAAAATTTGGTTAAAGTCATTTTATTTTATATTTTTTATAAAGCTAACATATATATAAGAAAATATGAAGCATAA
The DNA here is from genome assembly GCA_013387185.1 of Caligus rogercresseyi. Taxonomy (NCBI): domain Eukaryota; kingdom Metazoa; phylum Arthropoda; class Copepoda; order Siphonostomatoida; family Caligidae; genus Caligus; species Caligus rogercresseyi. Next base: position 18,212,929 of record CP045903.1, on the reverse strand, counting down.
TATGATAGCATACAAATCGAATCTGGTAAGTAACGTAAAAAACCCTAATGAAAATTATGTTTCCGAATACTTTCTCTATCTATACAACCATTAAATTTATAAATTATTTATAATTCTGTATACTTGAGCAATAATAATATTAATTATTTCAAATTTCACTAAAAATTTGTCACTAAAGCTCAGGGTTCAAAATTAACGTCATGTCAATGTAACTTTTTATGAAGTTGTATATTTTAAATTTTCCTTTTCTTCTCATATTCAATTTCAAAATTTAACAACTTGTTTCCACATCTCCTCTGACTTTGAAGAAAGCCTGATAACAAGTCATTAGCCCAGGGCAAACATTCTTTCGACAGGGGCTCTAGAAAAAAAAACTCATTAATTATGTAAAGTATAGTCAAGTCAGATTTTCCGGCTTTAAAACATTTTCTTATTTAGTTTCTGAAAGTATTTTAATGTAGAAATTACAACAAAAATATGTTAATTCAAGTGTAAAATAAACAAGGGGCAGCAAGTATAAAAAATGTAAGTTAGAAGAGTCCTTTCTTAGTATATACATTAGGGTGATAACTTTTTTACAACCTCATATCCTGTGTCATCATATGATGAACTTTTATGAAAGATTAAATAAAATATTTTTTAAGTTTGTTTGATGAAAAAACCTCACGCACAAAATTATTTTAAATAATTAAATTAAGAGCTTTTTGACCAGTTCTTGAAGTCAAATGAAAACATATTCCAGTTTAAACAAAAACAAACAAAAACTTAAACGAATATTGTATATATTGTATAGCAGTATAAAGGGATGGAAAACAATTGGTCAATGTCAATTGGTCACATTAATGTCATTGTAAAGGACAAATCTCAGGGGGAGGTTGTCCTTGTTGCGGCAGGACTCGTCCAAGTCCTGCATAACTTTGATCGCACGCTCACAGCATTGGTTGCTTCGGGCAATATTGATGGGCGTTTCATCTCTTTTCCAGTGGGTTTCTAAGCACTTGAGGACCTTTTGGGTATCCATCCAGATCAGATGATAGTTCTTCGAAAAATCCTCATCGCGGAACAATTGGTTGCTAAACCAATGGCCGGCCCATGGGTAAGAAATAAATGAACAGATTTTACGCAGCCTGGTTCGAGTTCAGGCATCAGAATGAATGCAAGGACGACTAGAATGGCACGAGAGTTCCAGCGTGCATTGCTGATATTAGGAATCTGCTGAAAGTTAACAAAAGGGGCCTCATCTTTCTCAGTGAAGTGATACAGAAATTTCATGTCGTCTCTCCAACCGCCTGTTTCCTTGATCTCAGCTTTTCCATTGCTGAAAGCTGCCTTCAATTGGTCATACTTGCGCACCAAGTCCTTCACTAAGAAATACTCATATCTGGGGATTTGGTTGAGTCATGGAGCTCCTCGTCCATGACAATACGGGGATGCGAAAGAGCACATGGTGCTGACAAACGGATAAACTGGGTCTGGGGATCCCATTCTTTTGAAACATCTGCTGCAGCCGAATGACAACACCAGACTTCTTCCCGATGTTGACGCTTGTCGTGTCGGCAATTATCATCAGAATTGATCCCCACAAGTTGAACTCCTGCAAGACATCCTGAAGCCCTTTTGCAATGGTTGCAGCTGTACCGTCCTTCAATTGAAGCGCAGTCAATTTGATTTCCTTTGCTTCATTTTTAGGACCACTGCTTGGTGTTCAATGTCATTGATTTTTTACCATCGAAGTGCAAGCTCCACTTCTCCTGATGAAGTGTGCTAACCAAGAGCTGCTTCACTTCAGCAGCTCTCCTGTAGAGAGCTTTGTGGATTCCTGGCATTAGAGACATTTTGTAAAAGTTTCCTTATCGTTATCGAATTTAGCCCTCATTTACGTTAAGGGTGAATTTTTCAAAGTGCTTTGTGCATGACCTTTTTTGTTTGTTCAATAAATATAGGTCATTTTAGGCAATTATAAGCAAAAGTTCATTCATTTGTGCTACAGGTAATCATTTTTGTGAAAAAAAAGTTATCACCCTAATATACATATTACATAATATTTTATTAAAAAGAAGTTCCGTAATAAAAATATTATGATACAATACAGAATATTTAAGAATAGATAGTTGGACATTTTCTTAAAAGCAAATAATGTCCATGGTACATATCAAAATAGAGGTAAAGGGAGTGCGGAGGCCGTGTGCGTTAAGGCGCATTCAACTCTCAATGTTGGGGACACAGGTTCGCGCATAGCCATCAAATTCCCTTAGGTTCTATAAATTATATTTGAAATCTATTTAATAAAATAACTACATATTTTTTTGCTCAAGATATTTTTTTTAATATCCAAGATAGACATTCTTCTACCTACGCAAACAGTAAAATTGAACCCTTCAATATTCTTGCATTTGAATGCACTTGAAGGAAGTAAGGGGATTTAGATAGCAAACCTATACAATTTGTAAATATAACTTCTGATTTTTGGTCTTGGGAATAAATGAATTACTTGCATTTGAAAAACGTACTTCCTCAAGTGTAAAAAAGGAACTATAAGAGGGGTTGCCATAAATCAAAAAGCGAAAATATAAAACACTCTTGCGACTTCGAGTGCTAACCCTTGCATTTTTTGGAAGAACACCAATAAAATATATGTATGAAGTAAAAGCGCATTTTTTTATACTATGTTTTAACATGATATAATGAAAAAAAAAAAAGAAGTTATTAAAAAAATAACCAATACAAGCACTGCATCCCTCATGGAAGTCAGTAGGAGCAAATCAATTCGGACAATAGAATTTCATTCTTATCAACACGACGCGTCTCATCTCATTATGAGTCCTATAGCTAACCCATGATTCTTATTACTATGCATGAAATAAAGAATGTCGAAAGCAACATAGAAATAAATGAACATATTGCATCTGGTTATCATTTGTTCGTCAGCATTTCTCAATACAAAATGCACGTATTGCTTTGAAGCTTAGAGGAGCCATTTAATGTGATAGGAAATCGATAATAAGCAATGTACATATTTGCTCCAATTTAGGTATTGGACAAAGATAATCCAATACTAAAAATATTGTAACTAGACTCAAGGCAAATATATACACTCAGAGAGTGCAAACCTCCGCCGTCACGGGGTCCTTATGAGCCTTACGAGGCGGATTTTTTCACGACTGGGGGCGGCGTAAGAGACGGGGGGGGTTCCCCTCGACGTAAATTCCGAGAGGAAGACGCTCCGGCGCCCATTTCACAGCACAGCGACCCTCTATTGGCAGAGTAGGCTAACTGAATATTTCTTAGTATTTAGCTCGTTTTGCACTCAGAGATGCCAAAATTTAATCACTTGTTACTTTTGGCATTCCAACAACTCCACAAAGTTTCATCCAAATCCGTTCCGTACTTTTTGAGTTATCCTGCTGACAAACCAACAAACAAACAAACCAACAAACCAACGCCAGTGAAACAATACCTCCTTCGGCGGAGGTAATTAACGGGTTGTCCTAGATATTTTTATATAAGATGTTGTTGGCCAATCTTTTCTTTTCATGATCAAGACATTAACAAAGTAGTAAAAGGTGTCCTTCCTCGTTTTTATATACAATTAGGTAGAGTATTATATATATACATACAAATATCAGGAAACGACCGGGACACCTTTTTTTCGCCGGACCCGCGGCTGGGACTTAACATTTTCAAGCCGGGCCAGCTAGGACTTATATATATTTCGTCCTTCGACATTCTTAAGTGAAGTTTTTATAAAGAAATCTCCAAAAAAAGTGACGACCGTCTTTTTTTAAAGAAATTTACAAAAAAAAGTGACGACGTTTTTTTTAGAACAGAATCTCCAAAAAAAAAAGGACAACGTTTTATTAGAAAAGAATCTCGAATTTTATTTTTAAAGTATATTTCAAAAATTAAATCTAAAAAAAAGTCATCACTATTTTTGGGAAATTATTTTCTAACAAAAGTTATGAATGACACGAAAAAGAAAATATTGAACGTCCCGGACCAGTTAAAAAAAAACGGGACACCGGGCCGGGCAGGGACGCTCAAAAAACAGCCGGGTACCCGGTGGTGTCTGATATATATATATATATTTACATTCTATATATATATAATTATAATATATATATATATATACTATATATATATATATAAATATATGATATATATATATATATATATCCTAGTTACAACAAATTGAGTGATAAAAGCAAGCCAAAAATAAGAAACTCTTATAGAGAGAGAACAATCAATTTAATCAAGGGGGGGGGGGACAAACAGAATAATAGTATGTTACATACATAAGACCCCTTTTAATATAAAAAGAAAAAACTTTGGTCTATCTCTATAGAAATGAAAAGCCCTCACAATCACCAATATAGGTTATTATATATACCAGCTGTTACACCCTTAAGAATAAGTTAAATACAATGCTGTCTCTAGCAGAAGTAAAGAGGAATTATTTTTCTGCAAAAGGAGGTCTGTTTCATTCATTTACAAAGTGATTTCTAAAGGGGTTGCTACAATGTAAATAATGAATGAGCGCAATTTCTTGTTGAAAATGTTTATTTCAATCAATTTACCAAAGGTAAAGTAAATAGTATCATACTAAACTAATGTTTCAAATATTTGTCTTTTTGTTTGTTTGTTTGTTTAACTCCTAGATTGGACCCACCTCACTGGAACTTAATACGGTATCAGCCGGTAGTGAACTATCTAGGAGCTACGACCTTTATTATTAAAAATATGTTTAAAAACACTTAAACATTTATATACTTTAAAAATAGATTCTTCCAAGGAACACTTCTTATCTTTAATCTCTCAATGAGAGCCATCATTGTTCATTGTTACGGGCAGTTCGACGAGAGGAGGTGATGTGATGTCTTTTGTTAGACTTCATGGATTTTTTAAATGATATATTAATTGAATGTAATAGAAGAACCCTAGAAAATAGAGTATACATTTAAATAATAGTGAAGTATGTTGTTATACAAATGTACCGTGTTCAAAATTACAACACAGTCGCTTTAAACGAAAATAACAGAAAATAAATTTAAAAAAATCAATATAATTTAGAAATAAAAAATAGGGGATCTAGATTTAATACAAGATTCTTGGATTATGGGTAGTTCATGTATTAAAAGTGATGTCAAAGTTGAGTTTGGCTCTGGCTATTTTGTTCCTTGAGTCTGTTTTGTGAGAAGATGAATGAATGATGTGAAGTGTTAATTTGTAAACAATAAATATGTATGTAAAAATATTTATAAAACTTTAAAAAGGGAGGTGTGTTTGGAATATTAATTTTTTCAATGACGTTATATATGAAAAAAAATATGTGCATATAAAGCTTCTTGAGGGGTGAAGACAAAAAAAGAAGTAAGCATTCTGATCATGGCAAAGTTTACATATACATACATATATATACAGCCTTATCAGGTTAAGAGCGAGAAAGGGAGTACGTTTATATAAATATTTGAAAAAAAAAAGTATTTTTTCTAAATTATAGATTTGGTGTTTTTATATTATTTAAAAATGAAAGAGAGACATTAGAAAATGATATCTTTTTAAAATATAATATAGACACAATGAAAGGAAATTGCCGGCAGGAAAATTACGTACAAGAAAAGACTTTCTCAGTGAAAGATTTTGTCGTGGTCAATGTCAACGGAGGCAATCTGGGCGGAGCCCACGGGGGCCCGGTTCTCGACCCCCCGTGTGAAACAGACAGCGAAGAAGATGATGATTCTGATGGGTTCACCTGCAACCGAGGAGGGGGTATCGATCACTGCACTACCTGCGGGACCACAGCTGACCGGAACACCATGATAAAGTACTGAGGACGACTGGGAAGCGCTTTCTCAGCCTGAAAAAGGACAAGATCCGCTGAAAGATTGTCTCCTCATGTGGGACAATGCACGTCCCCACACTGCCACCGATACAGGGAATCCTGACCCGGAGAGACGTGGAACGGTGAAACAGTCACCCTACTCACCCGACCTGAACCTGTGTGACAGGTTCCTGTTCTGGGAGTTTAAAACCCTGCTCCGGAGGACGAGTTAGGGGCCACAAGGAGGCTACACTCGCGTTCAGCGGGCGATGAGGAGGGTCAGTGAAGACGAGCTCTACGACCAACTCAGGAAGCTCCGGGGACACTGCCACGACGTCATTGCAGTCGGAGGGGATTATGTGTACTGATTGAGAAGTTTTTTTGTTGATCTGATGAAATTTGAGTTGAATTGTCGACTCATTATTTATGGAACAAACTAATATATATAATATTATATCTGATATATATATATATATATATATGATATATATATAGATATATATATATATATATATATATATCTATATATATAGATATATATATATATATATATATTAGGGGTTCTTATTTTAAATGTTTGTGGAAATGTTAGCCACATTGTGGATTTTTTCTGTTTGCGGTGATAAAAAAAGACGACATACAAAGTTTGAACAAAATCGGGTCAAAATTACGAGGTTGCACAACGAGGTCAAAGTTTTAAAAATTTATTAAAAATATAAGTTTTCCGCAAATTCTATCAAAATGGTGGACGTTACAGACTTCAATAATAAGTATTAATTTAAGGAAATCTAATGTATACCAGACGTATGTTGATGTTTTTAAATAAAACAAAGTTTCAGTAAAAATAAGAAAAAAATGGAGTGTGTTTTGTAGCATATTTCATAGCTTTTTGTATAATTAACTTCACTCGCCTGTAGAGATGACTTGTTCGCTTCAGAGTAAAAATAGTACTTTTAAGTTAGTAAACCTTGAATGATAAATCCAAAATGACCTTGGTTGCATTCTATCAATCAGAATTCAGTACAATCTGAAGTTCCATCATATGATTCATTGACTATGATATGATATATATTGACTATAAGAAATCGATTATGAAAAACATAAAATAATAAATGTGTCTTAGATTTGCGTTCAAGGTAGCCTCTCAAAATTTACTTTGTCTTGGCATTTATAATCCATTGTATGCGTCATTTGTACGCAAGAAGCCTTTTTTAATGTACATATAACTCTCTACTTATTAAATTGACATGATTTGGTATACCAAAATATTAAGCTGGTTAACAAGCTTTCATTTGATATGTTTGGTGTTTAAAAATTCGCAATACTTTAAAGATATAAGAATACATTTTTGCACGTACTCTCCCCAAAAAATTGATCTTTTGTATGATAAATACAATACCACTTGTAAAACTGCTGTAGGTTACCTGGATAGAAAGAGAAAGAGAAGGAGAGAGTATTTTGCCTCACTTCTCTCTCTTCTTTTTATAATGGAATTTTTTGAATTTAAAAGGGAAAAAATTGATATTTTATCAACCAAACGAACAAACACTAAAAATTGAACGGACGAACACCTTACGGAGATTTTTCAAATATAAGGGCGAACCAAAAGTTGTGAACGCCCTAAAATCTGGTTTGAATATCATACATTTGTCTACAGAAAATCATGTATTCAGCCTCGAGATTAAGTAGCTTTCAACCATCGCAATTTCCAGTAAAACACATTTGTTTGAAATTTCTTCTTTTGATATTGCTAGGATAAATTTTTAAAACGTTATTGTGTTTATAATTACTATATACAGAGTGTACCAGCAAATTTAGAAAATCGTAAATCAATTTTGCTTTACTTCTAGAAACTTTATTTGATTTTTATAAAGAAGCATCTGAAACAAAAGTTTAAAAGAAAGATATTGGCAATCTTTCTTATTCAGTGTAGCCTCCTTTACCTTCAATGACTGCATCAACACGGTGGCGGAAAGCAGCACAGCTCTTCTCGTTAAAGTCAGTAGACATGTTGGCCCAGACAGCAGTGATGGAGGCCTTGAGAGAATCCACATTGGGATGGGGAGTGCTGTTGGTCTCCCTCTCCAAAAAGCCCCACACAGCAAAGTCCAGGGGATTGAGATCTGGGCTGGAGGTGGTCAGTAGTTTGCTGACCAGAAATCGGCAAAACTCCCTGAGCAGAAGTCCTGGCCAACTTTGATGCGTGGGAGGGAGCTCCATCCTGAGTCCAACATAGTGGCCACTAGGGTAATTTGCTTTCAACCAGGGCAAAACATGGTATCTCAGGACTTTCACGTAGACATGGCGGTCAATTTTCTCTCCGGCCCGAAAATAGTACGGAGGCATGGTCTTCCCGTCAGATGCCACGACTCCTAGAACCATCACATGGGTTGGTGTTTGGTTCTGTAGACTCCCTTGACCTCATCTACGACTCCGCAAGGTACCGATCGTTTCTCCGATTGTAGACCTGGTCCACAGTAAAATCTTCTTGTCTGAGAAAATTGTCACAGTGGACTTTTTCTTGTGAAAGTTTGAACGAATTTTGGTGCACCTTTCGAGCCTCTTGACCTTCATTGCCTCGGTTAAAAGATGCCTGGGCCTCCTGACATAAGATTTCAGGTTCAGGTCATCTTTTAAAGCCCTTGACATGGTAGAAGTACCGATATCCATGGTAAAAAGCAAAAGAACATCCTTTAAAAATTAATAAGTATCCTTGCCATTCACAATCAGTGGAAAGAGCTGTAAAACTAGTAACGGAGGCATCCGCAATTTTATGGATATAATCAACGTCATAGATTTATATTCTAAACGATGTGAGGGCGTTACTGTATGAAAATTAAGATGTGAAAAGCAAACGTATTTAAAAAATAACATAAAAACATCAACGTGAGTACCCTCTTTTTTTTTTCCTTCTTGAAACTATAAAGAACCCTAATAGGAGCTGTTATTTAAAAAATGGTTGGTGCGTCAGAACTTATGCTCATTTATGGCTCTAATATTATTTGACGAAAGTTTGCAAAAAAAAAAAGTCATAAATGGATCATAGCTACATTTTGTAAACTAATTTTCAAAATAAGTAATAACAAAAAAGTTTTGCTTCATAACGAAACCTTTGAACGCAATTGGGGGGGGGGTAAGGGGGGTCAAACCAAAATCAATTTTTCTACGATCATTTAGTTTCTTATGACGCAACTTTTGCGGGGGGATAATTTTGATATCTTAATATTAGGTTTCTATATACCCCCTAGTGTATATGTATAAACAAGTTATATATAATTTTTTATGTTGACTCACCACGGTACAAATGTACCAGACTATAAAAAATCTTGTAAAAGATAACTAATTATAGGCATTACTTAATCCTTTGTAAAATGTGCTATATTTGTTGAAGCTTTGTCTAATTAGCAGTAATAATAATTGGGGAAAACCCTTGATTAGCCAATAAGAGATATTAATATTGTAAGTAGAGGCATAGTTAAAGAGATGAAATACATATCTTTATAAAATATATAAACCTTACTAGATGAGGTAATTTCATTTTAAATTAATTCTTCATTTTTGAGAGCTTTTAATTTTAGCGTATGTTCATTGATATAAGGCTTCTGATGTAGTAAATAAAAATTTGACCGAAAAAAGGTTTAGACTAAAATAATTGGGAAACAATATAATAATAAAAATTAAATAATAATGTGCAGCGGATTGACCTGCTTAGTAACAGCAGCTCAACCTACCACTCTTTGTCATTTCTCCACCTCCTTCGTGCTACATTGGAGACCCCGACTCCCTCAATCGCTCTCTGAGGGACCCATGGAACACGCCCGTGGAACGTCACACTTCAATACACCCGGCTTCCACAAGTCCAACCGAACTTCTCCGTTAGCCTGGAAAAAGAAGAGGCTCCATCCCTCAACTCCAAAAGAAAGGTTCGAGTCCCACGGCAGCAGATCCTACGCTGGATCCCCGCAACTAATGGATCCTTGACGCTCTCAGGATCCATGAGCCCTTCTCTCACCAATCTTTTGGGGCAACCCTTCCATCCACGGCGAAGGAATCTCCCCAACGGACTTCTCTGTTCACCTCGCCGGATGACCCCTCACCGAGCTTATTGGAGCTAAGGTTTAATGATGGAAGCACGGCATTTTGAAATTCAGCATTATTACAGCTTTATAATAAATTTTGGTTTGTCCTTGACTTAATGCTCATCAATCATTCAACTCTATGATCTAAAATGTGGAACATTTATGAACAAATAAGCAAATTGAATTAGTTGATTGAAAGAATAAATAAATTGGGAGCTAAAACCTGATTATTCATCTCATATATATGTGATGAAATCAGACGTAATTTGAAACATACTCATAGGAGGAGTGGATCAATGATCCATTATTAGGCTCGGGTGGATAGAGATTCCATGGTTGTAATCATGCCCATAATTACCTCATTATACTCCCTAACATAACTTATTTTTAGCACGAATGGGCGTGAAAAAGAGATAGCATGATTTGAATCATTAAATAAGTGGAAAACGGCCTTCAAATATTGATTTTGGATTAATTGAAATGATGGTAGTCTAATGAGATTTGGTTTCTGCATTATTGGATGTTTTTCTTAGATAGTTGAATATATATATATATATATATATTAGGGGGTATTATAGAAAACTAATATGGAGATATCAAACTACCATCCTCCGGGAAAGTTGCGTCATAAGAAACTAAATGATCGTAGAAAAATGGATTTTGGTTTGACCCCCCCTTACCCCCCCCCCCAAATTGCGTTCAAAGGTTTCGTTATGAAGCAAAACTTTTTTGTTTTTGATTATTTTGAAAAAAATAGTTTTAAAAATTTAGCTATGATTAATTTAGTACTTTGTTATTTTTTGCAAAATTTTCGCAAAATAGTATTTAGTGCCAATAAATGAACATAAGTGCTGACGCACCAACCATTTTTTAAATAACAGCTCCTACTACTGTTATTTTATAGTTCTAAGAAGGAAAAGATTAAAAGGTACTCATGTTAATGTATTTAAGTTATTTTATATACGTTTATTTTTCACATCTTAATTTTCATGCAGTAAATTTGTCACATAAATTAAATTGTATATAATTTCTTTATTTTAAATGGAGGGAGTTTATTATTGACTCCATATATGTCAATGACGTTGATTATATCCCTAAACTTTTGCAGATACCTCCATTACTAGTTTCACAGCTCTTTCCACTGATTGTGAAGGCAAGGATAATTATTAACTTTTAAAAGATGTTCTTTTACTTTTATAAGATCTTCCTCAGGCAAAAGTTGCAAAATTGAAGAAATAAAAAAATTATATTTGACCAGTCGATAAGATTTAAAAAATGCTTGGAATTAAAATTGATAGTGTTGGGTAGTCGAAAGTTTTCTTTGTGTTTACATATTCTTTCTTGGAAACAAATCTTTTTCCAGGGCAAATATTATTGTTTCCATTTCTTTATCGATTAGGCCTGCAAGCAATATATTTTCAGGGTTGGCAAAAAAGTGTTTCTCTTCAGTACTTTTTCAATTGAAGGGGTTAAATATTCATCAATCTCTTGGAATAAAGTTACGGCAAATTGGTAATGCTTTAATCCTTCATTTTTTGTGAGACTCACATGGACTTTTTTGTGAAATATAGGATCTTAAGATTGTGCTGGCTTTTGTAATGCTCCTGGAGACCTGTAGCAAAAGCTTGAATTCGAAATTTTTCCTGTTTGTATACCTAATGTAATTCCATATATATATTTTTGATCTGATCTTAAATAATCCACTAATCGTTGATTTAAGTATTTTACTTTTACTTCAAATATAAAAAATATTGAATTTTTGGTAAGGTCAGTACTAATAAATTTTCCTATGGGACCTTCATAAGTCCGAGGTCCTTTTTGTGCGCCATCTAAATGTTTAAAAACTTCTCTAAAAGGTATCTCATTCATGTATAGAAGACAAATAATTCCCCGAAGTGTTCATTCAAGAGATAACTCCGGTCTTTTATTACTCCTGGCCATATTCTGACATTGGGGTTGCATCCGTCACACACAACAGCGACCAAAGTATCAAGGCTTTGATGTTCTTCGATTACTGAAAGTAATTCTTATTTCGTTCTGATCTTTTGAAACCCTGAATGCCAATGTCATCGGTATATATTATCAACCATGGAGTCAATAATAAACTCCCTACATTTAAAATAAAGAATAATATACAATTAAATTTTATGTGCCAAATTAATAAATGAAATTAAGATGTGAAAAATAAACGTATTTACAAATAACTTAAAAACATCAACATGAGTACCCTCTTAATCTTTTTCCTTCTTAAAACTATAAAAGAACAGTAGAAGGAGCTGTTATTTAAAAAATGGTTGGTGCGTCAGCACTTATCTTCATTTATTGCACTAAATATTATTTTTGGAAAATTTGTAAAAAAACAACAAACTCATTAATTGATCACATCTAAATATTGTAAAACTAATTTTTTTCAAAATAAGCAATAACAAAAAGTTTTGCTCATAACAAAACCTTTGAATGCAATGTGGGGGGGTAAGGGGGGGGGGTCGAAACAAAATCCATTTTCCTACGATCATTTAGTTTCTTATGACGCAACTTTCGCGAGGGGTGGTAGTTTGATATCTCAATATTAGGTTTCTATAATACCCCCTAATATATATATATATTTATATATATATATACCTATATATATATATATATATATATATATATATTGATAGCATACTATACAAGTGAAATGTGTCTACTACCTTCATAATAATACGTTTATTTTAATGGTCAAGATTCTGTAATAACTTTTTATTCTTCAATTAAATATAATCAAGGGCATTTAGATATTAAAATGTAATTCCATTTTTTCACTTTATTAAGTACTGTACTTGACACTTTACTTTAGTTTTAATTATATACTGAGATTAAAAGTAAACAAAGAATAAATAAATTATACCTTTAAATCATTGTTTATTTCTCGTCTCTACTTTTATAAATAAAGCCTTCTTACTATTTTTTAAAGCTGGAGGAACATTTGCCTTAATCTTAAACTTGTTCAATTTTCAAATGCAAGTTCCCTATTATTAATTTAATGGTCAAGATTCTGTAAAACTTTTTATTCTTCAATTAAATATAATCAAGGGCATTTAGATATTAAATTAAATCTAAATTATCCCTCTAAGATTTTAACTTTTTCATACAATTAGCCAAAATTCAACTTAAAAATACATAATAATTATTTTTTTGCTAGATTGATTTGTTCATTGAAATAGTATGTATCTTTATTAAAGCTGATATTATTGATGAAACTATTAGAAATTTTGGTGTCAAAACAAAATCTGGAGTCTGATAATTAAAAACAACATTACATTTGCTAAGCCTAAATATAACTAAAGTGAAACAACATTTGAAATATCAAGTGGACTTAATCAGCAAAAAACAAAAAAGTTTTCACCTTTTTCCCCTCTAAATACAGTGAATTTTATCACAACTTATAATAATTATAGAACTGCAAAAGTCTTTGCTTGTATATTTTTTCAACTCTTAATATTCTTGCTAGAGTATCTCATTTCATGTTTTTCATCTTATTTTCTGTAAATACAACGACATGACGGGGCATTTTGGGTATTCATTTTACTTCAAACCATGTATCATAAATATTAGTTGCAAAAAACCTGCTTCAACATGAAATAAGTTTAAATAGCATAATAACTAACTACACTGTTAGACTATTTTAAAACAATAATTAAAAACCTTAAGACCAATCTGTTTAAACCATTAATTGAAAAAACGTACTTTTTCCTTACTCCCAAAATACCTCCTAATGAGGATTTTAAATTTATTATCTCTAATGAACAGACGTGATCCTTATAAATCCTTTAAGCTATTAAAGCCTTAATGACTCTTATATATTAATAATTATACCACGATTCTCTACAAGGGAATGTTCAGCTAAAATAAAACACACATCCCTCGGAATGGTCCATGTCTGTTTTTGACTTTAAAAAATAATTACATTTTGTCGTTTTTTTTGATAGATGTGTTTATCGTAATTGTTTTTTTCCTTCTCCGCCTCCTTCTAAAAAAGTAGTTAATTAAAGAGCAAGGAATGGGCAGAGCTTCGTCTCATTCTTTAGATCTTTTTCATACGATAATTATTTTAAATCCTCCATATATGTGCTGCTTTTTTAGATACATGTAAGAAGAAGAAAAAAAACTATCACTCCTCCACCAAAGAGAAGAAGGGGAAAAAGTCACCCAAAAATTATCAGATAATATGTTTATAATGAAGTTATATTTTTTCTTCTGGGTTAATATCGTCTTGATAAGGAATCTTGGGTGTGTTCCTTGAGGTGTAAATCATTTTTCAAGCACATTCGAGATGAGGATTCAACGACTATTACGCTCGCTTTATATATAAAAGGTTTTTTCTCCTCCTGCGTACAACTGGTAGATGTATTTATTAATTATCTCAGTATTGGTACTTCGAGAAATAATGAGATACTTAAATTGTAAATAGGCCTTGAATCCTTTCGTTATTTATGTAGATCTTTATGATTTTTTTAACTATGGCTTTGATGGGCTTTATAGATTTTTTTCTTCGTCCCTTCATTACCTAAAATAATGGACTTTTTTCCGTCTTTGCTTATCTAAAGGTTATCACTAGTTATTTTTCATAAAAGTGTTCTATTTATTGAGTGATAATGGATTTTGTGGATGTGATGTGGATTGCCCAAAAGTAAAATTTATTATGTATAAACTCTTGGAGAATGGGTACGGTACAGTTAATGAAATCGAAGGCCTTGCTACTTTATGCTGAACAGATTGTAATTTGAGTTGTGACTTTTACGCTAGTCGTCCTTTATTCGAATAGTCATCTTTATACATAATAAAATCATGAACTATATAAATAATATTTTTTACTTTTGAAATATCCGTTGAATAAATAATATATGCCAAAAACAAAAAATAACATTTATTTATGAATTATTTTTATACACAATTCTACCGCCTATATTACTTTTTATCCCCGGTTACAATTGAAAATACCACAGCATTCGTTATTTATAAAAACACAACACTAGTATAACTTTATTGAAGTTCATTTTTACATATATATTTTTTCATATTACTAGTTAACAAAAACATACTTATATAGGAAGAATGTTTAGCCATGAATGAGTATAAAGTAACATTTTAGTTTAAAATAACTAAACTTATGAAAGATTTTGAATACTTGGATAATTAAACAGTCTTATTTTTCCATCGTTTGCTTTAATGGCAATATTTGTAGTATAAAAAATATCATTGTCATAATAAAATATTGCTTCAGCAATGTTTATTTATCACTTGAACTAGTTAAAGCAGCATATTTGAAACAATTATTTCATATTTAAAATATAAGCAGATCATTTAGCTATTTTCACACGACATATGAACATAAAGAAATACACTTAAAATTTCAATAAGTAAATAAATAATACTCACGGATAAGTAGCTTGAGTATCTTAATCAACTGTTGAGCAATTTGAATGGATTCATCGTTAAGGTTTCTTCTTTTTTCTTTGCGTCTTTTCATACATGCTTAAGGCTTACTTACTTTTTTTGGTAGTAAAGAAAGCCAATTATGGCCCGACCTCCTAAATTGGTATTCTAACCAGACGCATACTACATAGTTAGTGTGTTAGGCAGTAATAGTAGTACAAGAGTAATAATAATAATAATAATAACACAATGGCTTATATTCGTATTGAGGATTAGACGTATTCATCACCATCTCCATAATTGAGCCTAGTCACCACTTAAGCCTCCAACTCTCAAATATGGGGTATTTTAAATATAATGTATTTTTTAGGAGAGGAAATGTAAATATAAGGAGGAGGGGAATAATAAATATATTTTATTTAGGCAGATACCTAAGTCGTTACCTGGAAATATATATATTTCTTTCCTCAAAAAAGAATAAAACTCGCCTAAGATTGACAGTTTTATGATAGATATGCAAATTACATTTATATACATAGATATGTATTTTTCTTCCCATTTCAGGATCACCTATTTCAACATATGAATTATTCATTTTCCTGTGTGGCAGCTGAAAAGTCATACTTCCACTTTCAAGCAGTTATATATAAAAATATGCATTTTAATATATTCATATATAGTATATATATATAAATATATATATACTATATATTCCTCACATTCCATGGCAAATCTAAAAATAGGTCTAAAAAAGACATAATACTTATTGTTATGTCGTACTCAACTTTGGACAAGAACAATTACATCATTATACAAATTGAATATTTCTTTCGTATTTGATATATATATATATATATATATATATATATATATATATATATATATATATATATATACTATACTCACAAACATCTCCTTGACTGGAAGAACGTCATAATATAAGTATAAAACGAATGTATATGGCTCTGATTTTCATAAGTATAATATTTTTGATAATCCTCCATCATTACATCTGTCAAGGAATATTGAAGAATATTAATATTTTGTTGAATGACATGGAGAGACGTACAACTTATTTTGAATGTTTCTATCAGATATGTATATCCATTATTATAAATATACTATTGTTTTGCCTTTTTGCGGAATGCAGGAATTTGAACAACAACATAATGTTTAAATTCTTCCTGTATCTCATACATGCTACATAATACCTACATTAATTTATTTTAATAATCAAATATATATGATATACATACTTACGCTCCTTTTTTATAATTTTATGACACACGGCCACTATGAAATATTAAGAAACCGCATTGTATTATAATGTAGGAAAATGTCCTTGTAGTGTAAATATCCGTTATGTTGTTGAAGGTAAATTAAGTTAGAATATGTTCGTAAGGGTTGCCTTTAGAAACCAAATAGTACTTCAGTCTATGACTAAGTAATTTAAAAATAGGTATTCGAAGCCTATTTCTAGTCCTAAAGCCTTTAAAGATGGATTTCTATGTTAAATATATATGGAGATTAATTAAGACAACTTTTTAAATCTGTTTTTTTTACTGATACAGTACATATTTACATACTTATTATGATGATGTTAATTAAAAGTATACGATAAAAACATTTCTCTACATGATTCAGGCTCAAACTGTCTATAATTATATCATGTTTGTATAATATCAAATACACTTCTTACCCATAGAAAAAATGAGTAATAAGTTAATATATTGATGTTTCAACTCTTTGTAGGTTTGTAGTATTCATTTTTTGCGATATAACAATGTGCTGAGACAACTAGAAGGGAATATAGTTTCTAACGAATAAATGAAAGATTATATATATATATGGGAATTTATTTCCCCCTTTTGTTTTGCTTGATTTGGTTTCTTTTGATTACCATCAAAAAAAGATTTAATTAAGAAATAAAACTTGAGATTGGTCTTACATTTCTATATTTGTATATTTACACACATTTATGTTTTGAAATGGAGAAAAGTTTAATTAAATATATACTTTTTATTTTGTTTAGAAGGTATAAAAATAAAATAGTAGTGACAAATACAAAAATATCGAAGCCTGAAAAAATGTAAATATAAATATAACATATTTGAAGTAAGATTATAATAATTATTGAAAAATTAAAAAAAAAACAATGTTTAAATATAAAACAATACTAATTTTAATAAAAATATTTAATGTTTCGTGAACCAAATTAATAATAGAATTTTATTCCTAGTCAAATAGGTTTAATTTAGTATACGTACATTTTCTCAATATGAGAAAGAAATTTCATTATATTATCCTTATCATTTTTGGAACCATGAACAAATATTTAGATTGCAAATTATTTCTGGGAAACTATCATTATATTCATGGTAAATTGGAATCTTCCCCCCAAAGACTCTCTGAACATTAACAAAAAGTTCACCTATAACTTTGAAAATATATATTCATTCAACAAAGCTTGAAAAACATATTGAACAATATTTAAAAGATCTACATCTTTAAAGAGCATATAAAAAAGATCATGTCCACTAGTGAAAAAAAGTAGTTCAAAGATTTTAACTCTGCACTTTCAAATATCCTTTTTGTGTCTTAATATATCCATAATATATATATATACTGAGATTTTACATCACTGCTCAAAGAAATATAATTTAAGCATCGAATTATAAGTACAATAGGTTTCATTCGTAGATGTTGTATGATTCTTAAAAGAATATCCAAATATTTATAATACAAAATACTGGAGCTTATATTTAGGGCTATTATGTCCTCCATTTTAGATCAAGTATGAGTATTCAGAAAAACTGAGGAATGTCTAGGAATCATGAGGTGGTGTGTGAAAAGGAATAGATGAAATCAAATATCAATATATGTAGACTTTAAAAAATATTGTCTATAATTGAGATCTTCAGAATATCTAAATAAAATACATTCTCCACAAATAAAGTTTCTATCACAGTGAAAAGATTGTCGATATTTGAAGATATTAAACTAATATATTGCAGTCTTCCCTGCGTATTACAGAATATCATAGGTTGTATTCCCCTACCCAAATCGTAAGCTTATATTTATTTGTGACTGAGTAATTTAACGATTATTAATATCGAATAATAAGATCAATAGCTTACATCAGAATATTTTATATGATCTTTCAAAGAAAACACAGAACGAGGGGAAAACATAAATATCGTAGATTATTTTTAATCTATTTAGATGAAATATCTTTATCCGAAAAAAAGGTATATATATAGATATATATATATATATATATATATATATATATATATATATATAATGAAAAATGTGAAAGTCTAAGGCGAGAAACTTTGATACGGGTTATAAGATAATATGTATTTAAATGTGAATTATAATAACACATTCCATTGACCTTGGTTCTTAAAATATTTCGTCGTTCTATAAAATACTCTCATAGGAATACGTCAGTCTCCATAGTCCTTGGAGGCAAACATTCATTCTTTTTTATATGGAATCTATTTATATTCATCAAAATATCCATCTATAAATCTGTATGAGTCTGAATGATAAGAGCCTCGGCAATAAATGGAAATAACAATAAAATGGTTGGATTTCCCCTGAGAGATGAGCCCATATAAAGACATACTATGTATGGATACATCATACTATATGGAACTTCAATAAAACCATGGGTTCTTTTCATTATCTTTCAAAGAAAAGCGGCAGCTATAAAATAGCAAAAAGGTCAAACATTCCTCCTCAAGGAAAACATAAGCAATATATAAATATTTTGGGACAAAGGACAAATTTTATGTCGCTCCTTTTAGGAGATATGTCCCATAATATATATATATATATACATATATATGAATATGAAGATAGAAAGATTGAGCATGCTTTTCATCAGTCCTTTTAAGTCAAAGCTTTAACGATGCTATTTAAATATATCAACATTTGTCCAAAATATGGCATACATTTTCTGTTTTTAAATAATTAAAATAGAAATATGCCTTTTATTTATCACTTTATTCCCCCCACGGGACTTGATTATTACTATACAATAAAAACTTTATATTGCATTGTCATGTAAGGCTGTGACAACAGAGCTTAGAAGAATATATGCATGTAATTTTTTACAAGTACTTTTGTAAATATAACATAGGTAAATGATTATAACTTCTAAGTCAGCCATTTTATCATGTGTGTGGCTTTATTACCTCGCCCGAAGGAGGTATTGTTTTCACTGGCGTTGGTTTGTTTGTTTGTGGTTGGTTGGTTTGTTTGTCAGCAGGATAACTCAAAAAGTACAGAACGGATTCGGATGAAACTTTGTTCAGTTGTTGGAAATGCCAAAAGAAACAAGTGATTAAATTTTGGCATCTCTGAGTGCTTATTTAAGATGCAAAATGAGCTAAATACTAATAAATATTTCAAGTTAGCCTACTCTGCTAATAGATGTCGCTGTGCTGTGCTCTCCTCTTTGATGACGTCAGTTTCTTTTTCTTTCCATGTACCTCTAGAGTGTAAACAATAAAGGAGCAGTATGTAGAGTTAAAGGGGCAGTGCGTAGAGGGTTGGAAATGACAAAAAGACCAAGTGATTCATTGGTGGGGATCGGCGGAGGTTTGCACTCTCTGAGTCCTCTAGTTTGTTTTATATTTGTCATAATATAATAATAAATATGAGATCTACAAGGCCACAAGTTGCTATTATTATCATGTACTTTTGTATGTAGGAAAAAAATATTTAATGTTCTAAATACTCTTTTATAAAAAGTCCTTTGTTTAGTTCGATTTGCATTTATAATAATTGGATAAAATTTCAACATAACATAGGTCGACATCACTGGAATACATACATTGTTGGGATTCCTTTTTCCTATTCCCATGGCTGCTAAATTATTGAGCGGCCATTTTGGGTTGCTTAGCGTCATCAAAGAACTTTTAGAGTAGAGCAAATGTATCTTCTCTGTTGTGTATCTAGTTGATATATAGATCGATGAGTAGGTCCACATATACGAACATAATAGAAGAAATATATAGAGAATGATTAATCCCATAAGAAACCTCATTTTCAAAACAAATTAGCCACACTAAAAAGTGTAGTAGAAGGTATTGTTAAAAAGGGGATTCATTCTTTTTCTTAATTGAGTCTATGATGGAGGCACATGAATAATAAGAATAATCTTTGAATTAGGTAGGAGGAATAGCAGATGATGTTGATAATTTAAATCCAGCCGATTTAAATGATTGAGATTCAATGCCGGTCTTGATTGCTTCACTGATTGCTTTTTTATGTTCCATAGACTTGTCTGACTACATGGTATTATATTATTATGTTGTTGTTATAGATGAGTATATATATACACACATACCATATATACCATTGCGCTATTTTGATTATGTAATTTAAAGCAATGTTCAAGCCTTTTTCCTCCGCTTTACTCGCATATAATCGTTCTAAGACGGCCCCCCTTATCAATCAAAGCTTATAGAAAAATCTCGTGTGTATACTAAGATTATGTAGTATTCTTATATTTCCCTTGAATGAGTCCATTGTTGATTCACTCAAGAGGGTTTATTTGGCGCAGGAAACATATCTTAAACGCCTCTCCTTTTTGTATAATGTGTAGTCTCACTATAAAGAATCTCATATCTTGAATGTAATATATATATGAAGAAAAAACGAATGGAACACAATAAACTTTTATTATTAAAATGTAGGTATGTATAATGGCAGTTGTGCAATGGGATAGGTTTTTTTCAAGTATTAAGAGTTGAACTATTTACAACTACCCGTCATAAACTTTAGAAATAGAAAATACAGAGAGGACTTGGATGGAAATTATATACAAAATATGCCGGCAATTTACAAAGTAAAGAGCTTTACTTTTATTATTACCATTATTATTATTGTTATATATATCCATAATACAGCAATCATATGAAATAGGAATTTGGCAGAGAAAAAAGGTTTTGTTTATATTAACACTCTGCATGTAAATATAAACGCATTTTTCCTTTCTTTTTCCTCATTCAACATTGCCCGATGAATATGAAGTCTTACATGATACAATCTATCGGATTAACGTATTCTTTTGTTACATAAAGGCATACAATATTAACATATATACCTATAATATGTACATTATAAGAGGCATTTTTTTTGTAAGGGGACGACCTAATTCGTTATTTGAGCCTAACTAATACGAAGGAAGATCCATCCATTATATTTTCTTTTATTGCTTTTTTACTCTTGTGCAGATAAATACATCATAAATAAATATAAATATAAGTTCGTCATATATGATTCAGCGCTAAAAAACGGATAGTAAATATATTTGAGTTAGAGCCTGCAATTGTGAAGCTTTTTTTCAGAAAACATTGTAAATAAAGTGATGTTTTGAAGACACAATGACGTACAATTGAGTTCTTGCCATTCAAAAAAGTGTTTTTTCTTTTAACAGGGACTTATTATCATGACAGTTTACTATCATTGGCTTTGGGATAACAATACAAACTCACAATAAACATATTTTTTTCATTTGGTAATACTGCTTCCTTTCTTTGTATGATGTTTAATAGTCAAAGTGAAGATATATTTATCACCAGATCTGAGCACACAACCTTAATTCAGACTTATAATAATGTGTTTTATTTGGTTAGTCCATTCAAAGGATTCATAAAGGATACTGATCAAGGCAAAAAAAAAAGATAAATATGATTATATTTGAAGGTTGATCATTTATAATTAATGTTATGGTGATCTTTAAATTGATGTGATCTCCTCAACAGCAGTGAGTGAAGCGGTAAACAGTTATAAAATGTCCACTGTTTTTGTTATACACTCCTTTCCTGTCAACCAATGATGCTTTTTTTTAAGAGCGCACTTTATTTTTCCCTACATATAAAAAGTTATGGTTTATTTCTAACCAGCGAGGAATATACATGTTGCCTAATGAACCCGATATTATAAAAAACGAAAACTCATTGTCAGACAATGCTACTGCTTTTGTTACATTCAACTATTTGAATTGATTTATATATATATATATATATATAGATATATAGAGAAACTTCAATAGTTCCATGTACTCTTGAGTTATATTTTTATTCATTACAAAAAATCCCCTTATAAGACAAATATTGTCATACTAATATTTGGGTTTAGCAAAGACATAATTTGAGAGTGCTTTTTCATTTGTGTGTCACTAAAACAAAGTCCACATGGAGTACCCATATAACTCAACACTGCAGGAAGAGAAACAGTTTGAAATGATAACATTTACCAAGAAAAGCACAACATCAACAAATAAGAATTTCATATCATTATTTTTTATTATTTATTTGGCTTGTGAAAACAACAAGGATGAAGTCTCAAATATCCTTTAAAAACTATGATGCTGACATAAGTGTATTAGAGACGTGAGAAATACAAATCATGAAGTGTTGACTTAGTTCAATAGGAAGTGAGAGGGAAATATTATTGATAGCTGAGGCAGCTGATAAAGCTGAAATAAGGAAAAAAAACTATGACGAAGAGGAAAAAGATACAACAGAGAAAATGTGAATTAATACTTCCTTATATTTCCCTATCACACTAGGCTTGGGAAAAATGTATCAGGAAGAAAATTTTTTTTGTTTATAAATATTACTTTATTGAATGCACTCATCAAATTAGTTTTCATTTCCAATTTCACAAAAATTTAGTTGAAAATATCATGTACAAAATTAAACATAGGTAGGAAAACATTTTTTTTTTGTACCAAGTACAACTATATTTCATGTAAACATATAATCACATCAATAACAAATTAACTTATACAATTACATATGAATCATATTTGTAATAAAAATCTAGTCTTTAGCAGATCGAAACTTGTATGTGTAAAATTGTACTTTTGAAGTTAAAAATAATTTTGTTTGATGGAGACCCACATAAAAAGACAATTCTCTCGGTTTCAATATAAATTAAAATCCTCGTAAAAAATAGTCACCAAGTGCCTAAAATACGATCTACATATGAATTCTCGATCAAGAAGTGCCTTGGCGTTTCCCTTGCTTCCTTGCAAAGGAAGCAAGTCTTTTCCTCCAAAGTCCTTCATATAGGACTCCCAAGGACAAAGTATTCGTCACAACTCTGTACTTCAACCATGATAGGGAGAAGTTAAGATTATATGAACGTAGGCCTTTGATTATTTCACTAACTGGAGCTTTCACTCCACTAGGAAAACAATTTTTTTATATAGACCTTTAAACAAAATAAATATTCACCGGGGGAAGTTGATATTTTTTCGTGATAAATAATGGTCAAACATATACTAAAATATTATATGAAATATAATACATAAAAAACATTCCCAAAAACAAAATATTATCATAGATAATAGACTTAGATTACATTAATATCGAATTTAGTCAATGATATCACACTTGATGGTCGAATCAAATGCATGTGAATAAAGAAATATGCATTCCCTTTTTGGTCATTACCGCCCTAGACGAAGAGAAAAACACCTACCCACTTCAAAATATGTGTGAGGCATCAAATAAACCCAATTTTGATGGAGGAATTTTCTCCTTAACTTTTTTGGGGAATTATATTTCAGACCAAAAAGGAAATTTGTATAAAAGAAAAATATATAGAACAACCGACTACACCAGTAGTTTTTTCTTCTCCTCTTAAATACGAAATCCTCCTTTGGTGGCCCGATCTTTGAGTACCCTTATTTATTCCTCATAAGTGTCCATAATATGTGGACCACCACTCAAAAGCAACTTTTAGGTTGGTCAGACATTTTAAAAATGATTTTTTTATTAATTATATATAGGATTCAATCATTGCAAGCGAATGATTTAATTAACACAAATTAGAAGGAAAAATATTTTGGTTCATATAAATATAGATATAATGTATAAAGGATGAGTAGAAAAATGCATTTGCTTTCACTTGAATAAACTTTCAATAATACCACTTCTATCTTGGTCTAACCTGGCATTTATTTAAATCGACAAAAAAACGTTTCGGCGAATAAAAAAGCATGGCGATGACGATTTTCCGGGAATTTACGATTCCACTAAAACACTCCCTGAGTTCTTAAAACAATTCACTGAAAATTTTGTCCAGATTTAATAACGTTTTGGGAGATACAGGGAAACGGAATTCTTATTTTATTAGTATATATATATACATATATATTCAGTTGATTTCGTTGTTTATTGTAAAATTTGGTCTCTGATTTGTTGTCATATAACATATTGAAGACCAAAACCTACAAAATTACCTAAATTATGACCTTTTTACAAGGAAAGAGATATCTTTTTATATATGTTTAATTTAATAATATGACATTTATTTTAGCCTTTATGCAGAATATATGTAAAAAGTTACAACAAAAATTTTTTAATCCTTTATATTCTTATGCCTATTTTAAAATAGAATTAAAGAGTGAAGTCCTTTTGATTACATAAGTATATACACGCTTTTTTCACTGACTAGTCACATATTCTCTTCACTTTTGACTGACTGTACCCTAGTTCTAAATCCCCCTCCCCTCTTAATCAAGGAACCTCCACCCCCAACGACCACACAAGCATCAATAAAAGATTTTAGAATCTTTTACTATCCTTTTACGTCCGTCCCTGAATCCCTTCATCAAGATGAGATTGTCAGTTCCTTCATTCAAGTTAACAGCCGTTAAATATAAATAATAATAATACATTGAGGAATCATTTGAAATGGTTTCAAAGGATGTGAGGAGGATGAAGCGATGGATCATATACAATATATATAAAACGCCGACCATCTTTGAGCATTCTTTGGATGCCGAAGAGTGACATGATTGGGATGATATGCGGAACATTTTGTGAACTAAATATATGCAATATGGGTTTGCGGATCAATTTTAAGGGGTTTGCTACTTCATTTTATTCCGCTTTTATTAATATGTGATACTGTGTTTGTTTTTGGTTCTCTCGTTTACTTAAGTTATCAGCAGTGTCAAAATAATTGCGTAAAATACACAAATACGCACTGGATGAAGGATTAAATTAAAATTATTATAGAGACATCATAGATGACTGAAAGATGCAAATTATTTTTTAATAGTAACTAAGTCAATGCATAAATCTTAAAAAACAAAAATATATTTTATACTTTTGAGTAAGAAGTAAAGAATCACCTGAAGTATATATGTTTTTGAAGAATGTATGTATGTAATAAAGGTGAATCGGTAAAAAAAAACTCACTTTAAAATATATTGTTGATCAATGACATTTTATATAGTCTGCTTTCCTGTATATTTTGTATTCAAGTTTAGTATATGAACTATAAATTATGCGAAGTAGCAATAAAAAAATAATTTGCTCAGGAAAATCATTTCAGGATCGGATACTTTTGTAGGAGCACCTTCAGTAAAATATCATTGTTCATGTGATCATTCTTAAATTTGTTTTATGTTTTCACGGAAAATAAATAACAAGATAGATACTAAAAGTACCGTAAAGATAAATGCTTATAACCAATATTTTTTTGTAGCTCTATTTTGTGTACATTATCAGTTACTTTACAAAATAGTATTCTTTTTTATTTGGCAAAGAACATTTTTTCCATGGCAGAGGTCTTTATTCTATTCATATAATACAATATTATAAAATAAAAATAGATATAAAAAGGGGGAGATTTGTATTTGGTAAAAACATAAATAAACATTATAGTTAAAATTGATATACCCCGAAAGACCTTAAAATTCTATTGACATTTAAATCTTAAAACGTAGTAAAGAAGAAATCAATGCATATATTTTATAGTAACAACTAAGTTTCTTTTTTATAATTTTTAATAATTATTCTGATGCCCTTGGTGTAGTACGGAGAAGTTGACGAGTTCGGACGTGTTATCCCAGATTCTTCACCGAAAGTCGGATTTTTTAGAGCAAAAGCTGTGTACTGAGCTGCCACTGATCTTAAGATTGCACACAGCTTGCTATTTTCGTTTATCTCTTCTCCAGTTAACTCCAGGGATATATGAGCTTTGCATGTACTTATTGCAGCCCTGATTGCTCTTTCCTCGTTGGTCAAGTTCGATCTCAATAAAAAACCGCTAAGATGTATGCTTCCAGAAACTCTACCTCGAAGTCCATAATGTTCGATGCATTTCGAATGCTTTCAGATTTTCAAACCAGAACAGTCGTAACACGCGTGCTTAATATCGTTGTATAATCGTCCACAATCTTAGCAATGGTTTCTGAAACTGATTAAATTTGCAGATATTTGTAGCTGAGAAGTAAACTTCTTGCCATCATTATTCCCCTCAAGGAATTTAAAATTATCTTCTCCCACTTTATAGAATATCAAATATTTTCATAAATTTGGGTGGCATTCTAAGCATCGTTTGGTATTGTGTCTTTTTGAGGAAATTTTACGCACCAAGGAACCAGATATTTTTTTATATTCTACAATTGGCATAGTTTTTGATATTTTTCTGTTTATTCATTATGTTCGTACATCCTTATTGATGTTTAGTATTACTTTGTGCAGTGTTTATTTGACATACTGGTTTATTCTATACAAATTTAAATATTATATATATTTGGACAATGATATTCTTTTTAAGCTCATAGAGTAAGTCTCATTGTCTAAATCGTATTAAAATATATTTATTCGTATAAAGATTTATTCTTATGCAAACTCCAAAATGTTGACATATATTTTCTGTTATTGTTACTATATAAGAAGAGAAAAGGAATACAAAAAGTATATGATGGATACAGTTTTATGATTATTATGAAGTCGGAATTTTTACATTAAACTATTGTTTATTCATTTTTATTATTTTAATAATAACCTGGCTTAACTTGTACTTTTTTACTGCATTTATTTTCAAGTAATAGTAAACATCACTCACAAAATGTATGTTCTTAGAACGCTTTTTTATCCATTATCTTCATACGTTAGTATATAACTTTTGCAATACCATTGTATTCACATATATACATATATTTTCTCATTCAAAAAAGGGGATATTTATCTCAAGATAAATATATTCTTTATCCTTCCTCTATATTTCTATTGTTATTCAATATCATCTTTTAGTCTTCAATATATTACCAAATATTTCATCAGAGGCAAACGAGGGGAAGGGAAATATATATATGTGTGTGTGTGTACGAATGGAGATGTGACTCTTCGTCTACAAAAAAAGACATTTTTTGTCCTCCATTTCCTTATTTATTAGTAGCAGCGGTTCTGGAATATTTAACACTTATGCATAAGGAAAATCTGATGACACATTTTTGTGTTCGGAATTATTGATAATAGGATTTTTTTAACGACACTTTTGTATAAAATGCATTTTAAAGGAAACTACTGACTTTTTGACACAGATTACACTATGTACAGGATTTTGCCCCTGGCTGAAATTTCTAAATTGAGTCCCATTTTTTACGTAATTCCAAAAATGCCACTCAAAATATCGTCTGAAAAAAGGTTTGGACTTTATGCCTTTTTTGAAATCAGGATTTTCATCATTTCTAATGGTTCAGGCCCAGTTATCTTCGTGCAAAGTAGAATAACACCAAATGTCAGTATATTTATTTTTTACTATATCTCTGCATTTCAAATCAGTTTTTATAAATTATATATCTTTCGTACAATTCGAAATAATTGGCTTTATATTTCAAAAAGTTGACCATATTTTAGTGTTCTATTCAAGCGGCTATATTTTTTTGTTTCGCGTCTATTGACTATAATCAATATTTAATATATTTTTGGTATATGTTTATACATTTCAGAACAGTTTTTATAATTTCGATATCTGGCATGAAAGTAAAGAAAAAATCAATTTAGTAGGACGAACTACATACGTAACAAAATTAAGGTCTTT
Source organism: Caligus rogercresseyi (assembly GCA_013387185.1). Lineage (NCBI taxonomy): Eukaryota > Metazoa > Arthropoda > Copepoda > Siphonostomatoida > Caligidae > Caligus > Caligus rogercresseyi. The sequence continues at coordinate 18,184,750 of CP045903.1, read as the reverse complement.
GTTTGCTTCGTCCTACTAAATTGATCTTTTCTTTACTTTACGGATAATCAGTCAAAATAGCTTTATTGAGCATTAATGAGCACATTTATTGTGTTTTATTTTATAAAACTAAATTACATTGATATGTATCCTCATGGGTCTATTTATAATAATATACTCCTTTATATATGTACGAAAAAGTGCTCAAAATGGGTTCATTGTACTAGTTGTATAATAATAAAAAACAATAAATGAGCCCATGAATGCTCCATAAAGCTATTTTTTTCTCCTGAATTGTTTAGATGTTATATAAAATATATTAAAAATAATATATAATAAAAATGAACACTATAGTTCATAATAAAAGCTAAACAAGAGATAAAACAATAAACAAAATATCAAATGGGTATCTATTTAAAATATTTCAACATTTTTTGCATAATTTTAAAATATTCTTTTGATTTGGATGGATTAAATTGGCTTGAAAAATTTAAGTCCCGACCCGGCCGGGTCCCGGCCAAAAAAAAGTGTTTGTGTAACCTTTCCAAATAATATTTAATAAATAGTTACATGTTTATTGTTTGATATTAGATTCGATTTTCAAACTGATAAGTCACAGATGGCTTTTTTTCTTCTTCTTAAGCGTTTGACATATTGACGTCAATATGCTAAATATGCAAGAGTGCGTAAATTTCGACACTCCCCAAAATATAGGGAAAAAGGGAAGGGGATAAATTGAATTTAAAAGCAATATTTTATCGCAAAAAAGAAAGGAATCAGAAGAAATATTTATCGTTTTTGAAGAATCTTCATATTGTAATATATTTTAAAGAATAAGGAGAGTTGTACATACATAAGATATATGTATGGGAGTATTTAAGCCAACGATCTATTCAAAAGTGTACAATATATATATGTATGTATGTGTATATAGTATATTGAATTCAATATAGGATTTTTTTATCTCATTGTATTTCGGAATCATCAATCATTTTTTAGGATTCAATAGATTTTTTTTCTTCCTTCAGTTGAATATGGGAAGGTTATAGAAGCCGCGTCTCTAAGCATTGTAAATAATCTTTGTGTGCAGTTAGACGCATAAAATAGATGCAGATACATAGGTAGGTGTGTGAGGGAATGTATTTGTCTTGATTGTTTGAGTCATTAATTAGTTGGAATGCTTCATGAAAATTACATTTTAGAGATGTTCATCACATGGCCAAGATGTTTATAAGAAAAACAGAGCTAATGGTTGTAAAAGACATGGCGGTAAGTAGACAATGTTTACAAAATTATATTTTTCATTGTCTTCAAATATATAAAAATTGTTATTTTCTATTATAAGTAATTTCGCCCGGGGTCAAAGGTAAATAAATCCTATGCATCGGTCCTCAATAATGCCTTTTTAAATGAAGCATCGGATAATTTCCACTTAAATGAGCCTTGTATAAACGAAGAAAAATGCGAAATATTCAGCTCCCACAATGATCATCTGCCCCTGATTTGGTCATCCATATCTATCCAAAAAAGCTTTAAAGTTTTAAGAACATGGATTGGACTCTGGATAAAAAACTGCAATAAAATTATTTGTCAGGATAAGAAATGCATTGACCTATTTCACTCCACTCAATATTGGATTATTGGAATACAATAACCAACTGGAATAATTATATTCTTTTAAAATTTATTGGTTTAAGTATAGGGTCCTCAACGGAACACCCCGAGTTGAGAAAGACATCGCTAGTGGAGAAGAAAAACAAGGCTATTTCTGTGGAGAGGAACCCAAAACTTCGAGACACCTTTTATGGTCTTACAAAAACTCCTCAAGATGTATGAAGAAACTACAGAAATAATAATAAGCCAGTGAACGATTACAACCTTCATGGACGACTTCATATCCTTCTACGAGGGAGAAGAGGCTGACCAAATCAATGCAATTATAACAAAAACACAGTTTTTTTATTGATGCAATAAAAGCCGAAAAAGAAATTTTGAGCAATTCTATGATAAATATTACAAAAATTATTCTTAAATACATATTTTATTTTTTGTTAATATTGTCTTAGATATATTCCAATTGGTTAAATAAATTAAATACTATATTTAGTTTCATGATTCAATTAATAATCATGAAGCTTATTTTTATGTTAAGTGAAGCAATTTCATCAAATTTCATAACTTAAAAAAATACCAGACGGTTATGTCAAGATGGTAACAGATTTTTTTATCAGCCTTTTCATTCAGTTTTATTCTCAAAAAATAAACAAATCATTTGTATCTACAAACTTTAGAGAGCATTTACTTCCTGGCGAAATGTCTTGTTTGATTATCTAACAGAAGCTCTGGTAAAGTATACCTTTTAGAAATCTTTGGTGAGGACTGTGAGATGCCTTGCACAATGGTCGACTTAAGAAAAAAATAAGTAAAAAAAAGACGTTATCATATTTTTATTCTGGTTCATTTTATATTCCTAAATATGGTTTTTATGTAGTTATATAAATATGGTTATAATTTGTCGTTATTTTATATCAATTGATGTGTAATATATTTACTTTTGAATAGAGTTGAACATAGCTAATAGCTATATTGTAGCTATGAAATATATGGATGGCATTACTCCTGATAGATGATAGCAATTTTGTTTCCCTTGAGAACTCAATTCTTAAGGAAAAATATTTGTTTACAATGTCAAATGGCTTTTGATATGTGTTTTCCTGGACCTTCAATTAACTTTTAATAGTCCAATCACAGAACGTTTCCTCTAACATTTTAAAAAAGGAATCATTTGTCAATGCTGAAGCCTCTAACAAAGTCAACAATGATGTAGCAACATCGTATCTGATAGGAGTTCCTCCCATAACTTTTGGTCCTCTCTGATCCGATTATGCTGTATCATGAAGATAAAGTTAGAGCAAGCAAATACTGAGTTTTATGGGCGTGATGCTTTGCTTAGAAAAACAAATAATTCAAAAATAATGCTTATCAGCTCTATTGTCATAGTAAATAGTTGTATAGATTGCCGTGTTTGTATATAGACATTTGTTAGTTAAAAACAAAATGGGTGTAGATTTTTTGATATCATCATTATTGGCTCCTTTTTTTAGGACGAATGTAGTTGTGAAAAATATTTTAAAGGGGAAACTGTATTTTGTAGTTTATCATTATTTTCATCAAAACAATTTGCATGCCTCATGATGATATGTTTAATTTATTTAGTTTGAAGATATAATAGGAGTTATTATAGTAAAAGTAAAGACATTCATGGTCCGGAGCAAGGTATGGAGTACTCTTTGGCCTAAAATCGGCAGAAAATATGATAAACATACAATTAAAACTATACACATTGTTATCTAAGCCAAAAAGTATTGAGCCTTTAACGGCATATGATATAACTCAGTATGACTATTGCATCACTACTTATAAGTTTATATAATTTAATATTTTATTACACTTAAGTTTTTTTAATAAGAGAAACATTATATTTCTAGTTGTATAATAAGATTATAGTTGTTAATATATTGAAATAACTTGTGCATTCAAAACATTACTTATTATTAAAAAGAATATTACCCTGGGAGGCCCTGAAACACCATCTTGGTTAAATATGCCCATGTTAATGCCCAAGCTAAGCTCCATATAAATATGGCATTTAATAAATGCTTCACTTCCCACGAACACATAAATATGTAGATTAGATCTACATGCATCAAAGGAACGGTCACTTGAAAGGAGAAGAAGAAGAAAAAAGTAAATAATGCACTTCACAATGGATTACGAACTCTTTTTTCCCTTAAGGCGCAAATAATTGCCCATCCACCAATTTAGTCACACGTATATAAATATAAAGGATGAAACATGAGATATGTTTTTTTTAAATTTATTTTCTGACTAGTGAGATATTGACTTTTTAATCATCATAATATTAATAATAATACAAACATTCCGTATATATCGTTTTTTAGGGGGAGGGTAGAATAGCTCAGACATAAGCAGGAATAAACATTTAGTAAATAAATATATAGATATATCATTTAGGGACAACATAATTTGTTACTCTTCATTAAAAATCACTCTGTTGTTTGGTCATTTGTCGTTCGATGGAGTCGTCGTCATCCTTGCTTTCTTTCTTTCTTCTCTGTGTATTGGATGAACATGATACCAGGGGTTATCACAGCATATTATCATTATTCTATTGCTTCCTGTGGGTCGCCTCTGCGTTGAGAGGGCCACTTACTTTAAGGATCACACACACACACACACATTACACAGTGTCACATGCACGCATAAACACACAAGACACACGAATCAAGTCCAGAAGGTTTCTTGTCGACGAACGTAGAGAGAGAATTGGGCTTGGAGGTGCATCAAGTGCTGCTGTCGCCTAAAGCCCGCGAGATCCGTAGGAGATCTTCGGCAGGATCTCTTTGAGGAGTTGTCATAGGAGGGATAGCAGGATGAGTCGTAGGCAGGGGTGCAGCAAGGCATGGGATAGTGCTGCGTTGGCTGGTGATGAGGAATGTATGAGTCTGTAAAAACAAATAATGATAGAAATAAGTATAAATTATAAAACAAATAGATTTGAACACATATACAGACTTGCCAATTGCAAAAAAATATAATAAAGGTAATAATCATAACATGATAAAATAAAGGATTATTTGAATATAACAGCAATTTTAATCATGACACAGGAACTCCGTGTGGATGTTACAGGATTTTTTTACTGATTTTTACATTCAAATATTTGCTGAATGGAATTCAATGTTTAAATTATCCCTGACCACAATATATTAGGTTTTTTATTTGGTCTTATGAGGCACAATAATAGTCTAGCCATTAACTAGACTCTACGTGAGATGATATGTTTCGTGTTCTTACCTGTAGTATAAGGATGTGTAGTAGTGGACATTTGGGTGTAGGACCTCTTGGTTCCACTCACCGGCAGGATACCCGTGCTGCTGACTACTGGCATGGAGTGGGCCTTTTGAAGTTGGTTTTTGGGGATTATTCCTACTGCGGAGGAAGAGGAAGAGATGACTTGGTAGACACTCTTTTCGCCCTTTGGAAGCCCTGTAGGCTGGATGAATCATGAGGATGGGCTCACTATTCTTAGGAACTTTTGGTGCGTTTGGAAGCTCATACTCAATGGAGCAGTCCACAAAGAGTGGCTTGGAGTAATCTTTGGTGGGAAGGGAGGAGGGAGCTGGGGATGATTCCAGGGGAGCTCTACTACTCCGGTGGGACTCTGGATATATAAGGGCATAGTTGGAAGCTCTCAAGGATGATGAATTTGAGGGATGGCCCGACGGCTCTGACCTCTTTGAGCCCCATTATAACATTGGGACTGGAGTAAATATGAAGAAGGCATCGTCCAGCTTGAGATTTGAGGCTGAAGTGCCCATTTTTTATCATAGTAGTTATAGAACTGTCCTCCGGTAGTGTATTGTGAGTATCCGGATGGCTCACTTGGAAGGTAAGGATGGGACGGAAAGCTGCCGAGATTATTGGAGCTTGGCTGTATCACTGAGAGCATTTTTGTTTGTATCTTCACACACAGATTGATGATGAACTGTTTATAAATATATGTATGTATGAGTAAGGAGTGGATGAGCGGATGGATGCAACCTCTATGGGAGATGCAGTTCAACTGAGGAGAAGGAGAATTGAAGTCGACGTACGGAAAAAGGAAACTGAAGAGGAGCAAAGAGAACCAGGCGCGTTGTTATCCTCTACTCATCGCACACGTTTTCGCTCTCGTTCGCAGCAGTGGAAGAGTACAAGGGAATAATAACAATAATAATAATAATAATCAACTTGATAATAAAATATATATATTCTAAATTACATTATAATACTTTGTTATAAAAGGGAAAAGATGTTATCTAAACAGGCTTTCCTTAAGAGGCTAGTAAAAATAATGCTGATTATATTTTAGGAGAGTTATTATTATTATTTTTTTACATCTATCATAAAATTAAGATATCAAATTTATTTATTTATTTTAATGGATTATCCATATACAAAGAAGACGTATTATTTTATTTGCTGATGAATCACGAGACCTTTTTGGGGGTGCTTCAAGTCTTTTAATAACAATAATGATTATTTTTGAGATGCAATAAATTTTTCCAAACTGGGAAATAGTATAATGGATGATAGATTTTTGGTTTGAGTATTGTTTTTATTTGTATATTTTAAAGAGAAATTTTCTTTGTTTGAAAGTTTTCTGCTGAAAAAAGGGATTACTTTATTTGCAGCATTTTATTTATAATTAAATGCAAGAACTGTATTTGGCAATCAAATACAATTAATATGAAATTGAAATATGTGTCGATAGTTAAATGCATTTTATTGAGTTGAAAGGTGCTCAATGAATTTATTTGATAATGGGTCATTTATGGGGGTATAAAATATTGTAGGCTTTGCAATTGTTAACTTTTCATAGTCCCAGATGAGTAGTATAAAATAAATTTGACTATTTATCAACTTACTACCATTAAACTTTTTTTTTTACAAGTTTATATCTTATTTTTCATAGCAATCCTTTTAAAAAGTATGTTTTTGACATGCCAATTCGTCTGTACAATGAAGTAAAAGTACGGACATATTTCAAAATAACGAGGTACTCTTAAAGGATATTGTAATGGTTCCTAATAGTTTTGAAGGGATTAATAACATTTTAAATGCTAATATATGCAAACTAATTGCATATTTATACACCACAACGTATACATTCAAACATATCCTTCAAAAGTACCTTTACAAAACTTATGTAAACATACTTGGTCTTTAGCATTTTGAGTTCCATAAATAAGAGGGGAAAACAAAGTATTGTCTTAGTGTTTTTAAAATTTATAAAAAGTGATTCATATAAACAATATTTTTGTCAAGTAAATCTAGTGAGATTGATGCACAAACATATATTCGCATTTTATAAAACGAACCTCTGATAATAATATAAATACAAAGGAGTGACACCCTTTAATGACAAAAACAGTTTACCTCATACATTAATAATGGAGTGTTTTTAATATAAAACTTAGAATATGACAAGTATATGTAAACAATCTATCTAATACTATTTACGGAATTCGAACTTATTACCAACAATTTTAGCTTAAACTCATATTACCATACAATTGATATATTAAAAAAGTAGATGCATGGCTTCACAACATATGAAAATTATTATATTAGAAACCTACCACTTTGGTAGTAAAAATAAAGTCTTTTTCATCTATGAGGCTCTACGTACTCGCATTCTTTTACATATATTAAATATATAACATTTTACGACTACGACAATTAGTTCATGGAATCTCAGGCTAAGCACGTTTTCTTTTCAAAAAAACGTTCTGGTTTGGGGGACATATGGAGCCTGAAGCCATGGCTAATCATCATTTGAAAAGAAGAGGAAAAAACATTCTTGGAAGCAAACAAAAGAAGCGCGAAATAGCTTAAACATCTGACGCGGGAGCAATATATATGGATATATAATTTTATGAGAACTAGCCCAATATTTGCTGTCTACCCTTGCAGCCTGGTTGCCAAAGGGGGAGGGAGGGGGGATTATTGTTTTAATCTTCTCATCTTAGGAAACCATAAAAACCATTATAATGGAAGTCGTCTCTTTTTTTTTGTTGTTGTTATTGGTCTCTGCGTTGTTTAATGACAACATATTTTGGATCATATGATCTTTGGAATCCGAGGAAGGTGATTAAGGGATGAGAATGGTGATGAGGAAGATTAAATAAATTGCTCTGAGGATAATTAATGGGGTTTGAGGGGGGGCTAAGGCTTCTTCAACTGACAGGAATCCTCTATGAAAAACAAAAGTCCAGCGAGATAAAATGAATAAATATATGGAAATTGTCATTCCTTTATAGAAAGGATGATGATGTGAAGATCCAATGATCTCGTATAAAATAATGATTGTATGAAACGGATCGTGTAGCGAGGAGTTGAATAAATGACTTTTGTTTGTTTTTCATTTTGTTTGTACTGATTATTGCAGTTCGTTTCTGATATTATGATTGCTAGGTGTTCAAAGGCTTATTAGGCTTCAATAGATATTTCTATTGTTACTAAGCTATTATTATTGTATATAGGTATATATATATATATGTATATATATATATATATATATATATATATATATATATATATATATATATATATATATATATATATATATGCGTGTGTGTGTGAATAACAACCAGTATTGTTATATTAAAGAAGTATTTCTTATTACAAGTGATGATGAAGGACAGAACACTAAATATACAATCCACAGAACGAACCACAAAGAACAAATACTTACATTAATCATAATAACAAATCCTAAGAATAATATGAATATTTTATTATTTAGCATACATTGAAAATGAAAATGAGAAATTAATTCAACCACATAAATACTCCTTTTAATGGCACTATTATTTTTTTAGTGGCTATATGTTGCAGTAAGGACTTGAGAGGACGCGTATTAGGGCTCTCAGGCAATTGGTTTGAAAACTAAATATGCTGCAATGGTGTAGAAATTTAGGATCTAATAATCACGTTTATTTTAAAATACGTTTATGACATAATTTTACACTGATAATCTTATATTCGATTGAACGTATATTTGCAATCTCAAAGTACCTTAATGTGACACGCAGAGCTCCAGGGTCCTTAGTGACGCCTGGTTTGAAACCTCAATATGTCGTAGTTATGGCCGGGGAAACCAGGGGGGTTTATTAGTGGTGGCTTTGAGCCTTCAATAAACTCTAACTAAGTCCTTCAGAACACGATATATGATTAAGCATCTTTTAAGAGATATTCCATGTATGTATTTAAATCTTAACAGTGCCATATGCACGACTCATCTCTAACTATTTTATTATATCGTTGAATGTTGGGCATGGAAAATATTATAAAGAACGTATGACAGACCACATAATCTTTAAGAATATCAATTTAGGTCATAAAATATATGTCGATAAATAACGAATGGGAGTTATATATTTTATTAAAAGAGAGTATTTTTCATTACAATCACATTATTGGGCATTCCCCCCCCCCCCTCTTTGTGCTCATATCTCTCTCAGTTGGCTGGCTTCATCTATATTGTGTGTATGGTGAAACACTTTTATTTGTCTATAATCAAAAAACACCGTTGCATACATATATACATATGATGACCCCTCCCTTCCTCCCTCCCTCCAATGATTTGTATACCCCCCATAAGGGCATACAGAAGAGAACATTCAAAAGAATTTAAAACACAGAACATAGTTTTGAGGACATCAATGGTGAAGACGTATTGTCCACTAAAGAATTGAGGAAACTACGCACACGGCGAATACCCTGCTGTTTGTTAGCGAAGAGAAAATCCGCTAATATAATATGTTTTTAATATTTGTGGACACGGAGATTTTATCTTAGCAGAGAAGTCCTTGTATTATTTTTTTAAAACCTTATCCTAATGTAACTGCTTCTTCATGAACTGAGACTGAAGATCTAATAGATTCCTTCAAGCTCTCTCGAATACTTCAGTTCCTTTAATAGACAGTTCTATGATACTGTCACCTTGATTTACATTAAAAAAATATTTTTTTGTTCCATGAAGTCGTCCTTTTAATTATTTTTTCACTTATGAGTAACTCTGAATCATAATCCTCACTTTTTATGTTTTTAAATGTAAGGGCATTTATTTTTGTTGCTTATTTGACAAAAATATACAACTTAATTTTAAAGTGTCCCCAATATATTTTAGGTTATTTTTATATACACATTTACAACAAATTTACATAAAACTAAATATATAAATAAGTTTGTTATTCTTTTTATAGTATTTTTGTTATCTACATAACTGATTTGTAATTCAAATTTGTCATTCGATACATGCATCTTTAAAACAAAGAAAGATCATACTACCAAACTAAATAATTAATTTTCATACTTTTTTGTTTCCTATACAAGTAGTAGTTTTATATACGACATTATTAAAGTGAAGCTTTTGTCCTAGGATTGTTGTATTAGTTGTGGATATATAAAACTTTTTCCTGTTTTAATGGGAAGCAAAAGACATTTATATGTGTGAGAGAGGATCCTCACGTCATTATAAAATGATGACGTTTTATTGTTAATATCCCTCCAATAAAAAATAATGAAAAATAAAGAGACGGGTAGGATCAAAAGAGACACTATGATACTATACCAACATAAAATAAACAACGGGATATGTCTCACAAAATAACAAAAATAAAGAAATGTATATTTGAAAGCAGGATTAATTTATGTGTCCTGTATATCAATAGTTATGTTATATAACAACAGAAATTATATTTTTATATTTTTATATTGAAGGTGAACAGAAAATGTAACATACAAATATTTCTTACGAGTAAATAGAGCACCATCATGCAATCACGCATAATTGTGTTTTTTATAGTGTGAATATTCCTTTTAAACATAGAAACCTCCCTTAAAAGAGATAAATACTAAACGTTTAATAATCTGATATAACGCATAAAAAGTATTAACTGCATTCATACTCATTATCATATTAATGACTCATGAATTTCGTGATTAAGAGAATTTAATATATTTATTCCTGGCTAAACATAATAATGAAATAAATACGTTAAATTAATCAAGTAACCAGGGTCATTTGGTTAAATACTCATAGAACTGTACTTTATTGCATATATATATATATAAAGGAATCTAGGACTTGTGTGAACTTTTAACAAACGTAATTTGCTTAAAATCTTAAAAAAGCTCCAAATAATTGTTTCTAGAAGAATAAATTGTAGAAGAAGTCTTTGTTCCGAAATTAAAATAGAACCATGAAAACCGAATTTAATCTCGATACAACAAAAAAATGAATTTTAGTACTAGCGTATGCAAATATTTTGCATATAATCTTTATTATAATTCTTGAAACATAATTTTTTCACTAAGAAAATATTGGCCAAGTTACATGAAACGTTCAGAAAAGTAATTATTTTGATGATTTATAAATAAACTATCTTAAAGTGATACATAAATGCACATTCACCAAAAGATAACAGTTGTAATCATATAAACTCATTTGACAGTTGCCCATAAATTATATTTAGATAAAACGCTCAGAGTTCATTTCTTTTGTAAACATCATATTTTATAATAATATAAACAATAATTTTATTTGCCTTTTAAACAGGGATGATAATTTTGTAAAGTTCTGTGCGATACTAATAATTTTAATGGTCTTATTTGTTTAAGGTATTCTTTATCAAGATTTAGTAGCCGTAGCGGACTTGAAAATTTTCCTGTTTCAGCCTTCTAAATCATTACAGTTCAGTTACAACTTTTCTTTAACATTTATCAAATATTTCCACTCGAATTCCTAAAGTATTTTAATTATTTACTCCGTCTCAAACCCTGTAGGTACACAAATAAATCCATGTCATTCTTCATTCTTTCTAATGAAAAGAATTACGATTTTGCCTCATTTATCTTTAATGAAAGAACTCATTTACGAACATAAAGAATGCGATAAGTACTCTTGGTGTGTTTTGTTTTTCAAAATGAGATGAAAAAAAAAACAACGCCAGAGCCCCTATTAATTAAAAATCCACGCCCTCTGAAGGAGTTTTTTTGTTTTGTTTTAAAAGGTAGTAATATTATTATCATTCTTCTTGTTGGTGTCTTTGAATTTTGCAATGACTCTCAAAGGAAGTCTAGAATATAAGTGGAGAGTCATATAGGAATTCATTTTGAAAAGGAAGATTGGGCGGGGGGGGGGGGAGGTCCCTTGGAGTGTTTTTTTTTCTTCTCATTTAAAATATAATTGAATTCTTTTCAGAAACGAGTGTTAAAATACCAGCAGCCGCTTTGACTCTGTTAATAACCATTTATGACAAAAAGAACTATGTGCAAGTCTCTTTTATATGCTCATAAGGAATAATACATATAGATGTCAAACATAAGATATAGCCAGTTTTATTAAAATAGAACAAACGTGTACTATTTCTTTCTTATTTGGTTTGAAGAAATTGTAGCATTCTTGTAGATATAAATAAGCATTATAGCGTTGAAATTAGTCCATGTATAAAGGATACTCTGTTTGACGAGGTTGGTCAATATTGACCTTCAGGAGTCGAAATTGTGCTCTCTACATTGAGAGTTGAGCCCATATATATATATATATATATATATATATATATAACTTGTTGGCGTTCGCAAAGAATTGTCGTTCACCAAAAGTTATCGTTCATCGTTATTTTTAAATTGAATCGTTCGTCGTTCGTCATTCTGAAATAAATTGACGACGTTTTTTTAGAAAGGAATATTTTCTTGCAATAGTTTATTTGCCTATTTGGCGCCAAAAACGAACTACGAACGATAAGGACTTTTCCTTATTGTTCGTCGTACGTCAAAAACTTTGTCGTTCGTCGTTCATTGTTCACGAACGACAACAAATGAACGATAAATCAACAAGTCTGATATGTATATATATATAACTAAGCTCTAATTACAAAAAAATATTTTACTTCACTATATTATTGCCTATATCATCAACTAACATAACTTTTTAAAAATTCTAGAGTTTTAAGCTGATTGTATGCTTAATGAAGTAAATTGATATTGTGAAATTAAGGCTTCGGTATATTTAGTTATAAATTAAACTTAAGAAAATAAAATAAAAATAAATAGATGATGTAACCTATATTTGTAAATACATTTACCTCCTATCGAAAAATCAAAACATTCTTATTGACTGAGGGAAACTGTATAGCAGTATAGAAAAACGATATAGGAATTTTCAGTAAATAAGTTGTTACGCAAGAAATAGTCAAGAATATATAGGAAATGAAATCCATCAAACTCTATTCACTTTCGCCTATCTTTGAGGCCAAATATTGATGTCTAACGTATTAAAAACATGGATTTGTAATGAAATCTTTTATATGCCTCATATATGGTTAACAAAAACCGTACAATCTATTTTAAAAATCTATTTTTCGGTGATGATGAAAAGATTGGCATTTAATCATGTCATTACAATTTTCAAAGAAAAGATTCAAAAGATCAGCCATCAATAACATTTCAGATGATCTGGAGATCTGAGTTTTCTTGCCAAAGCAACTTATTGATCCAATACGTACATTTAATCTAACTCATATAAATAATTATAGTTTGCTGATCCATCAAGTCAAAAGAAAATATTTTTTGACAAGCCGATATAAATCAAAAAAGTTTATATGACCTCACCCTATGAATGAATGCCTAATTGTTATATCATATTGCTAGAAATAATGTGATATGTTTATTAAAATAATATTTTTCGCCCAATAGTTCATCATAATAAAACTTTCTTTCCCAATCATAATGATATTTGATTTTGAGGCAATTCATTATTTTTACTTCTTTTTTCTACATATAAGCAAATAAAGCTCATTCATGCTGATAATGCAAGAATATATAAATTTAGCAAATATGAATATATTGTAAGCATACGGGGTTTGTCACATAATGTTTTTCATAACTCTTCGCGTCTTTCTTAGGATTTTATTTATGCATTATGAAAAGTTCAATATTTGTTTATTACATCCTTGATGACTTACTTTCAAAATATATCTTTTGACGCCTTAAGTGATATACTTCATAACAATACAAGAAATAAGAAGACATATAAAGAGCATATTAAAATGTATAGATGGTGATCACGTGGAAATCAATGACTTTGAGTAATAAAGAATGCATAATGCCGAAGGGAAGGGAATGGTATCGCTGAATATCTGGATATTTCTTGGTTTTTCTATTGTTAGGGAAAGAACTCAAGATAGAGTGAGATTTCATATATATAATATATATTTTTCCAATCGATGATGTCACATCAATCTCTCTAAATTGCCATAACAAATTTGAGGTCGCACTTTTCTTTATTTTTTTCAGTTGCCTTCTTTCTCTAACAATGATGAACTTACAAATACCCAGATCTTCAGCACTAACAAACATCGCTCTGGCACTCTATATTCTATATATGGTTTGAATATCTTTCAATGCAAAGGAGTTAATTTATTGATCCTAATCAATGTTTATGCACAAACTTCCATCCAAGGCTTCATAGAGATTCAATAATACATATCCAAAACTATGAAGTTCTCGTTTTTTCCATCCTTCTCCGACTGAAATGTCCAAAGTCAGAATCCGAACCTTGTCCGGACCCGATTGAATCCTTATTTCTTGATGTATTCTCCATATTTGCTATTTTGAACTGTGTATTTAATAACTAGTTCCTTTTGCAACTGGTTTTAACATAATATTGAAGTGAAAACGAGTCATCCAGATTTAGGTAAGCGTACTTTGTTTATTTATTTTAAAGAGTATTTTACCCTACACTTTTAGGAAGTGCACTTTTAGTCTGAAACATAAGTCGTTATTTAGTCGTTGGGGTTATATAAAGGAATCAATAACATTGCAATAATAAATAAAATAATGTTCTTTTAAGTTCATTAAAGAGATAAATAATCTCCGACAAAGCAAATCCTATCAAATTGGGCGAAAACAGACGGTAATCCTCTTTCATATTTGTCTTTCACAATACTTCTTCATACAATAATAATATTATAAGTACAACAAGGATGATGAAATAGAACTGAAATAATTAAGCCTTGTACTCTCATAACGGAGGTCTCTATAGAGAATTTACTCTGTTCAAAGCCCACATTGGTTAGCTTGGTAAAGAGCTGTCCCTAAGAAATGCCTAATGTTGTATTATTCCCTTTGATCTTGTGGAGAATGCCGCGGGATCACAAAAAGATCTTGCTTCATATATCTTGATTTTTTTAACTAAGGAAGCTAATTGCCTTTGATAGACAGATAGCGATAACGGTCCAACAGAATCAGGTTAATGACAATAGTTGATAAACATAAGAATATGTATTTGATTGGATTATGAAGCTAAATTAATAGAAGCATCATTTAATTGGTATTATATATTTTTACTCTAAATAAGCATTAAAAATTGAACATCTGCGTCGCACGTTTTGAACCATGTAAAGTGGCTAATATTCCTTAGATTATACAAATAATCCCACCATAAAAATTTAACTGAATTTATATAACGATTTTTTTTTTAACTTTTCATGATTACTTTCTTAAAACAAAAACTGCATTTCTTCAAAATCTACGATTTTTACGCAAATTTTGAACAAATAAAGCATTGCCAAGATTTTAATAACCATAAAAAATGTAAGGGATTGAGATAACCGTGTGTGTTAGGCGTGTTCAACTCTCAATGTTGGGGGCGGTAGTCCGAGAGAGGATGGCCATTTTGGTCTACCTCATTGATAAAATCCTAGGTTCGATAGACTAATTTATTGTTATAATGCTTATTTATACCCAGTCGGATGCAATTCTGTCGAACTATATAAGTAAAAATAATAATAATGAGTATTGCTGGCAAATTAACAGAATTTCAAATAGTTTAATCTTGGCCACTGATAATTTCTGTCTGTTATATAAAATCTTTTAATAAGTCGCCCATCCATTGATCACTTCTTCGTTTTGGCTCTTCAGAAAATTCAATCAATTTTTAGATGGAAGTAGCAATAACCAATGAAACATAATCCTTTTTTTGTCAAAGGTAATATTGAATTAGGACATAAAAACATATGTAGAGCCATAAAAGTATTATATTATATATCTATACTTATAAAAAAAGAATTCCGTTCGTTCGTTCGTTCGTTTGTGCGTTCGTTCGTTCGTTCGTTCGTTTCCCTGTATCTCCGAACGGTTCATTAGATCTTGACGAAATTTTCAGTGAATAGTTTTGTGAGCTCAGGGAGTGTTTTAGTGGGGTTGTCAACTCCCGAAAATTCGTCATCGACATGCTTATTTTATTCGCCAAAACGTTTTTTGTTGATTTTTTAAAATTTGCTAGTTAGATTTTGCCCAAATTTTCTGTGGATAAGACTGAGGTACTAAGACGTGTTTTTGTTTTATTGAGTGTTTCCGGAAAATTTGTTTTCTACATGATTACTAAAATATTTTTTTTCTGTCCCTGTATGTCCCCCCAAATTTAAGTTTTGTGGAAAATAACAACACTTTTTTATATTGCAACATCGTGCTAGTCAAATTTCAATCATGCTTAGAGATGGAGAGGGATGTCAATACCCAGCCTTAAGGAATACAAAACGGAAAAAATGGCAATGACGATACAATGACGACTTTTTAAGGAACTACTTCTCATAAGAAAATAACATAGGCACTTTATGAACGACTTTAAAAAACTTCTTTTTACGATGTTTAAATTCCCAGCCTTAAGGAGAAAAAAAACGGAAAAAATGGCAATGAAGACCCAAGGAAACATTTTATGGAACTGATTTTAATATGAAAAAATCACATGTGATGACATCACTAAATTATTTATTTTACGATGTTTAAATAAGGACTACAAAACGGAAAAATGGCATGAAGACTCCCTGTGTGAATTAAATCAACGTTGCAAGGAACTGATTTTAATTTGAAAAGAAAAGATGACATCACTGAAATTATTCGTGTGATTTCTTCATTTTACGATGTTTAAATACCCAGCCTTAAGGAATACAAAACGGAAAAAATGGCAAGGAAGACCCAATGACCACTGTTGAAGGAACTTATTTTAATATGAAAAGTCACATGCGATGACATCACTGAAATTATTCGTGTGATTTCTTCTTTTTACGATGTTGAAATACCCAGCCTTAAGGAATAAAAAGGAAAAAATGGCAAGGAAGACCCAATGACCACTGTTGAAGGAACTTATTTTAATATGAAAAGTGCAATGACATCACTGAAATTATTCGTACGATTTCTTCTTTTTACGATGTTTAAATACTTAGCCGTAAGGAAAAAACGGAAAAATGGCAATGAATACCAATGACAACTTTTTAAGGAACTATTTTAATATAAAATCACATGCAATGACATCACTGAATTATTCGTGTGATTTTTTCTTTCATCCAGACTATAGGACAATGTTTTTAAGTCACATTCGGACATCACTGAAATTATTCGTGTAACATCCGACTATGGTCAAGTTTGAAAGTCCCGGGCAGCGCCGGGTAACATTCGCTAGTATACTAATAAAAAAGAATTCTGTTCGTTCGTTTTTCGTTCTTTGTTTCCCTGTATCTCCCGAACGGTTCATTAGATCTCGACGAAATTTTCAGTGAATAGTTTTGAGAACTCAGGAGTGGTTTAGTGGGGTTGCCAACTCCAGAAAAATTCGTCATCATCATGTTTATTTTATTCGCCAATTTTTTTTGGATGATTATGAGGTAGTAAAACGTGTTATTGTTTTATTGGGGTTTACCGGAAAATTCGTTTTCGTTGATTACTTAAAACGAAGTTCTTTCTGTCCCTTTCTTTTCCTCCAAATACAATAATATTCATCACTACCATAAATATCTTCGGCACTCTATGTTCTCTATGAAATAGCTTCAAAAATGATTTCTCTCTATAAAGTTTAAATCCCAGCCTTAAGGATATATTACCGAAAAAATGGCAATGACGACTTTTTAGGAACTACTCTTCATAAGAAAAATAACATAGGCATAGAAATATGCTATATATGAATATATAATATATAATATAAGAACTGATTTTAATATGAAAATTACGGGTGATGACACCACTAAAATAATCGTATGATCTTTTTTCTATTCCAAAGATTATTGTCAATATGGAAAATCTCGGGCAACGCCGGGTAAACATCTGCTAGTATATATATATTATATATATATATATATATATCAAATAAATGAATTTCGTAGAGTTAGTCGATATTTTTTCATATTTTTCTGTTAATAATATATTATATTGGAATATTTCAAAAATGTACGTCAAGTATCCTTCTTGACATACTTTAATAATGAAAGGCATTTGTAAAACCCACCATAATAACAATAAGGAAGGTTCTAATTATTTTTAGGGGTAATAAAATCTATTACTATTACCATTTATTGTTTATACTTTTAGTACCATGTTTTGACTCTACTTAATTAATCAGTATACCTAGCGATAATGGCCTTTCTAGGTTTTATCCCGACTATATCAAGTATAT